>CM034474.1:20971507-21421507 GCA_019925255.1 Litchi chinensis
ATGGCCTTATCAAAAACTGCCATGTCATGTGTTACGTGGCTTCTTCTTATTTCGCCATGTGGCCCAACTTTTATGTTATTCAAGTCTTTTATCTGTTTCAAATTTCAACCATTTTGCCAAATTTTAATTCTCTAAATTTGGATTCAAAACAATTTTTTTTTTCCCCTTCGTTTCTAATCCAAATTAGATTGTAATATACTGATGGAAAACTCTTTTCAAGCCTTATCTAATGGTCTAACAATTGGACAAAGAATAAAAATTAAGATGATATTAATCTTTAAGAATAGATTTGGGTTTATTGTGATAAAATGGTTCTTCAATTTCTAATGCCCTAATCTACTTATACTATGTTTTACTAGTCACAAAATTAAGTCTCATGCCATTAGTAATCAATCCATTAGCAAACAAGGTATGAAAACTCTGATACCAATGTCATTTGAAACATATACATACTGTATATTTAAAATAGTAAATAAACAAAAATAATATGAACCTGAATTGATCTAAAAGTCCAAAAATTTGTTGTTCAATCAAGTAAATTTTGATCACCACTATTTGAAATTAAATCCTTAATCCGTAGTGTAAATGTATGGCTTTTTGCTCTCTAGTTTAACTAGTTTTTGCTCTCTTTCTTTTGTATGGTAGAACTAGAAAAATCAAGTATCCAACAACTACCTAAACACATACCACTTACTCGTGTTTCATTATGGGTGGAATAACTACCAAAGACAGTTACTTGATAATTTCTCAATAACTATTTATGCAGTTAATTAAGTTTATCCAAAACATTTTTTGGATCATGGGCTTATGTTTGGGTTTGGGTCATCTTGGGTAGACTCAACTTATGACTTAATTAGCCTAGCAAGGGAGAAGAAAAATATCTTTATTAAAGTGAATTTTTTTATTATTTTTTTAATCTTTTATTTGTTAAAAATATCTTAATATAACAATTAAGATAAACGTTATCATTTATTTATTTTAATGATGATGTGAGTATTATATCATAAGTGGAAGAAATTCTAATAAAATAATTTCAAAAGCTATTATGGAAAATGTAGAAAGGTCACGTTATAATTTATAAAGTTTTTCAAATGTTTTAACCAAATAGTCCTAAAAGCTCTTCTAAGTTAATTTTTATTTTTATTTGGTTAATATATAATCCAAACAGCAACTTAAACATTTTAGCTTTTACTTTTTTGTTTTATTGTCAAAAGCTAAAAATAAAAGTTATCTCAAACGAGATGATAGAATGATTATATTGATTTATGATTTATCACACCACCTAGTCAATTGGTAACTATTATCTCTTGATAGTTATTAACTATTATCTCTAGTGCATTACTCACAGGTAATTGTTATAAAACAAATGTAATATTAAGATATTGCAGAATAAGAACAAAACTAAAATTAAAACACAAGAAGAATTTTGGGAGAGGGAGTAGTTACTTTATTCTTTCATTTCTTGTACATGGATATCAAATACAAACTTATGTACCCTTTAGTTATAGGCTAAGAATCATTAATGTAGGAAGAAGAAAAGACATAAGTTATACATAATGTTAACATACTATTATGATGATCATTATTTGA
Source organism: Litchi chinensis (assembly GCA_019925255.1). Classification (NCBI taxonomy): domain Eukaryota; kingdom Viridiplantae; phylum Streptophyta; class Magnoliopsida; order Sapindales; family Sapindaceae; genus Litchi; species Litchi chinensis. Next base: position 20,973,098 of record CM034474.1, read on the forward strand.
ATAATAATGATCTTTAATGTGGAGGTTATAGAAAACATTAAGGCACAATTATGATGATCATTATTTGTATGATAATGATCTTTAATGTGAAGGTTATAGAATACTAAAGGGTGACATCCAATTGATTTACAATAGTAATCTAGTTATTTGTTTAATTGTATTTTTAATTCTTTAAATGTCTATAATAAATAGGCATACTTTTTTTTTCTTTCTTTTTTGGAAGATATATATAGACATAGTTGTAACTATCCATAGATGAATCAATTGAATTAATGGAATTGATTTCTTCCTATTCCGCTTTCACTTTATCATTTACTTTATGTTGTAGCTTTTAAACTTTAGTTTATAACACGTTATTAACACAAATCTAGTATTTGAGATGTCATTCATACAACTTATTTTCTTATTATTTGATTCAAATAATCTAATAAATGTTATAAGGGTTTGACTACCTTATTGGTTAGGTAAGGTTACCCATCAACAATAACATTGAATATTATTTAATAATCACTCTTACAACTAATCTAAAGGTTGTTATTGATGAATAAATTTATCCAACCAGTAAAGTAATCAAACCAATATTATAATATGAAAATTACTATTTTTAGGATTTTCTACATTCGAAATTAAGTTTAATAACATCGAACTTATATTTTTGATATCTCATTTTGTAACGCCCTCTCCTGAATTTGTACTGTATCCATGTACGAACAAGATAATTTTTATTTTATAAAATAATATAAGGGAATTTTAAGGTGTTCTATGATGAAATTAAATTTTTATAAAGCTTCTGGAAGGATTGAGACTAAATTTAAGTTATAAAAGTTGAGGGTAAATTGATAAAAATAAAAGATTTTGTAAATAATTGTAAGATGGTAAATATGAGGAAAGGATAAGGACATTGGAGAAAAGTGAAGAATTCTCTAGAATCCGGTGAAAGCGTAATTTTAAAGAAGTTTAAGGGTAAAATCGAGCTTAACCCATACTTATAAATATAGGTGTGTGGTGAGTGAGTTGGCAGAAGAAAAATCTGGAAGAGAGAGAGAGTGAGAGAAAGTTGTCACTGGCAAAGGAATGAGAGCAGATCTGCAGTTGTTTCAGGCAGATTTCTACCATTTTTGAGGTAGAACAAGCTGATTGAAAGGTGAGAAACCAGATCTGGTAAGATTTAATAAAAAAAGAGCAAGTTTTATGATTTTATATTGGTAAGAAGCTGTCCTCGACAGCTTCTAGTGTGCAAATGATTAACGAAAATTTTTTATGTATAGATCTGGTAATTTGAAGCTGTAAATGAGTGAGGAAACAAAACAAAAAGGCTGAGCAAAAGTCTGGTAAGTGAAATAACTGAGAAATGATATTGATTTGTTGTGATTTATTTTTGCTTTGAGATGACTTAGTTCCTGTCGCTGAACCTGATGAGGTCACGACCTGAGAGTTTGGTGAAGAATTGATGATATGTTGATTTAATGTGTGTATGTAGAATAAGGTTGAGTTGTGATAATGGTAGTCTAAAATGTGAGATCAGGAAAATGAGGCGTTAGGAAATGAGTTAAGTCAAGGTATGAGCTCGTGAGGTGCGAGCTAGAGAGGGGCCCTTAGTGCATTTCAGCTAGTCAAGATGGTCGACTGGGAGCGAGCTGGGCTATGCTTGTTGCTCTCCATCTCACCTATTTGGATTGGGCTGAAGTGCAAGCTCACAAGAGGAGTTGAGTGAGGTCGTAGCTCATCAGGGGTACCTGGCCAGATTGGCCTAAAGCAGTAGCTCATAAAGGCGAGCTGAGAGGGGTTGAGGAGTGACCTGAGCTAATGGGAGCTGGCAGCTCGCTGAGAGAGTGAGCTTAGCAAGCTCGCTAAAGACGAATGCCCTCAGTTCGAGCTGAGTTGGGCAAAGTAAGAGCTCGCTGAAGGTGCGAGCTGGGGCGAGCTGAGGTACGAGCTCGTAGTTCGAGCTACACTGACAATGCTGAAGTCCTCAACAACTCGTATGAAATTAGGAGATAAACATAATGATTCAACTAGCTAGTAAAGGTTTTCATTTGTGATTAAAATAGGTGAGCAAGCGAGATGAAGAGGTCGCTAGAACAGTGGTGCAGACGGATAGGACAGCAAGCTGTGAGTATGAACTGTTTTAAATACCTTTCCAGTTCATGTTGCAAAATTTATATATATATATATATATATATACACTTCCTTTATTTATTTATTTACTTCTTAGTCTATTAATGAGTTATTATCTTAATTGATTATTTTTACATGCAAAGATTTAGTTGTGTATGATATGAAATGCCGATGTTGTTAGCTTATTTTATGAAAAGAAATTGATTTAAAAATTTAGAGAAGAAAAAGTTTTCAAAAACTAGTGGAAGGGCCCAAACTTATGGATAAACAGACCTTTTAGCATCAGACTCAGCAAGGATCCAGCTGGTATACCTCACAGTGTAGGGTAAGTGTTGGGAGGGTTAGTCTTACTAACATCGGGGGGATAAAGTCTGTCATATCCGTCAAGTAGCCCTTTTCACTTGTGGGGTATTGTCTCGTTTGCGATGTGCGATGATAGTTCCGCCAAGCAATAGCGAGATGTCTTTATAGTTTGTCACAGTGTGCGATGATAGCTATTCCGCCACGTGACCCCCCACACCGAACAAAATTGGTCTACCTGTTTATGTGGTTATAACTTTCCTTGGGTTCCCCGTTAGTACAATTTTTAGAAAGAAAAAACATTTTAGAAAGGGCTTTAAAATCTTAAACAAGTTTTATAAAAATCCAAGTTTTTAGAAAACATTTTTCGAAAGGCATTTTTTAGATATAATTTAAACAAAATCCTCACACCCACTCTCTCGATTTTACAACTGATGATATTTGATTTCATGTTACAAAAAACCTCCCAGGTGTAGGAGCAAGGAGTCAGGGTATCAGTCCGTCGCGATCGAACTAGGTGGGTCAGACTACTGATGACGCTGTATTATTCTTTTGTAAACATTGTATTTTTAACGTTATTATTAATTACGTTATTATGCGCACTTCAAAATTTAAACAAGATTTGGTAGAACTTATATGTAAACATGATGACGTTTTTAGAAATATTTTGCTTAGAAAGTGGAATGAAATTTTAAAGTAGATGATTTTCTTATTTAGCAAAGTTACTTATAAATACGGGTTCGCTCCACGACGTCTTTTTTGGATCTTATTAGTTGAACTTCAGAAGGGTCTAGTGGGGTGCCCGACAGGACCGCTGGGTTCATTAGAGGGAATCCGGGTCGGGTCCTATCACATTTTATATGATCTCCCTTCTACCTATTTTATCTGCAAGTTGAAGTTGGCAAAAGAAAGTTAAAAGTAAAAGTTTTAGATTTCATATAGATTTAGAAGTTTTATATTTTTAATTTTATTAGAACCAGAAGCTTTATATTCTAAATTTGTTATAAGTTCTACATTCCCAATTTAATTAAAATCAGAAGTTCTAGATTCTCCATATAATTGGAAACATAAGTTTTAATTATATTAGGAAGTTTTTTTTAAAAAAAAATATATATTATGAGAATATTAAAAAAAAAAAATTGCATGAAAAATCCCTCACTCATATAAGGCCTCGTAACAACTCGTTTCAATACTGGTTCTATTAGTAAGAAAGGCGGACAACGATTGGCTGTTTTGCATAGACTATTGAGCTTTACTCACATAACAGTCATAGATAAATACCAAATCCTTATGATCAATGAGCTTCTAGATGATCTTTGTGGGCTAAATTCTTCTCCAAATTGGATTTTGGACGAGTTATCTCCAAATTCGAGTGTAAGAAAAAGACATTCCAAAAACAGCTTTTTGAACATACAAAAGGCATTACGATTTCATTGTGATGCCATTTCTTATGAACCTGCAACCCTTCAAATTCTCATGAATGACCTTTGCCATCCTTATCCCTGGAAGTTTATTTTGGTCTTCTTCGACGATATTCTAATGTTCTTACAATCTTGGAAAGATCATCTCTCACAGCTGCAACTGGGTTTAACAATTTTATCAACTAACAATTAGTTTTCAAAAGAATCAAAATGTAGTTTGATAGGTCAACTACATAGGCCACATTATTTCAAAGCAAAGAGTGGCTATTGACCTAACCAAAATACAAGCAGTCTTTGAGTGGCCTACATCGACAACAGTAAAGAGAGTGCACGGATTCCTCAGTATAGCAGGCTACTACCAAAAGTTCATCCGTAATTTTGGATGCATAACTGCTCCTTTAAATCAACTCACGACCAAGGATGGATTTAAATGGAATGAGATCGCCGAGATAGCTTTCAAACAATTGAAGGAGGTGTTGACATCACCACTAGTTTTATGTCTTCTAGATATTTCTTAACAATTTGTGATTGAATTCAATGCAAGTGGAATCGAAATTGACGTAGTGATTTCCTAACACAATCAACCAATAGCCTATTTTAGTGAGGCTTTGAAGGGATCAGCCTTGGCATGGTCCACTTACAAGAAAGAAATGTGGTCGATCCTACAAAAAGAAGTCCATGTATCAAAACACCATCACACCACTAGCTGATCCAACGAGATGGAGTGTGGTTCAAAAATAACAAAGCCTACTTGAGCCCCACCGTAACTTTGATTCAAAAGGTAATTATAGACTGCCACTTATCACCCATCGATGGGTATTTAGGGTTTCATAAAACTCTCTCTCGGTTAAGCACGACTTCTTCTAATCTAATATGCGCTAGTCGGTGAAGGAATTTTTTCAACAATGTGATATCTGTCAACGGTATAAAATTGATTGTATAAAGCCTGTCGAGTTACTTCAACCGCTGCCAATCCTTACTTGAATATGGACCGATGTTGTGGTCGATTTTGTCAGGGGATTACCACCATCTAATGGACATATTATTGTCATGGTAATCGTCAATTGATTAATGATGTAAACAGTCTTTGTGGCCTTGAAGCACCGATTTACTGTAATCACTGTCGTCAAGGCATTTGTTGCCACTGTGGTTCATCTCCAAGCCATCCCAACATCAATTGTTAACGATTAGGATAAGGTGTTTAACAGCTCTTTTTGGTGAGCATTGTTTCAATTGTAGGGAACCAAGCTTTACATGAGTTCAAGTTACAACCCACAACCTGATGGCCAAACCAGGAAGTAAATCGCGCCTTAGAGCAACATTTGTGGTGCTTTGCAAATGCCACCTGTGAAAATGGCTCAAATGGATTCCTTGGGTTGAGCTTAGCTATAACACATCAAAGCATTCCTACGCCAAAATGACATCTTTTGAGGTCGTTTATGGCATCCCACCTCCAAGCCTACTAATAAGTCAATAATTATTCATATTTTATGCCCATTTTGTCTATCATTTATATTATGTTTTTATACAAAATTAGTGCTTTTATGGTATTTTGTGTTTTTGTACTATAGTATAGATTTTGAGAAGAAAGTGGATTAAATTTCGAATTTTCAGGCAAGATAGACTGTCTTGTGAGAACTTGTATAGATTGTTTGGTTTGAGTTAAGTGAACTTCAACCTGTCAAATGAAAACTATGAATGTTTAGTTTCTATAACTGCTGAGTCAAAGTTCTCTAGAAAAAGCCAAAGGTCGCAGCATTGGGTAGCAGACTCCTCTAGAGCCATTCAAGGCAAATGCACGGCCTAAGACTGTGCCAATGGTAGTGCTAGTTGTTAGTTGGGGATGAGGTTGTTTAATGCATTCCAAACTTCCTCTTTTAAGCATCCTAGTTGACTTCCTAAATATATACCTTTCCTAGTCGAGCAAATTTAGGGAGAATTCAAGTTATGAACGTAAAAGGATATTAGAAATCTTAAGGGAAGTTCATCTGTAAATATCATTAGTTCTACAGCAACAAAGGAGATCAATTTTGAAGAGAAGCAACTTGAAGTCAGTGATTGAAGACACTCTTTCTTCTACCTTTCTTCTTTTTATTTTTCATTTATTTTCATGTGTTATTCTAGAGCCATGTCCAACTAATTTGTTTGTTTGTTAAGGCCAAATTGAAACCCTATACAAGAACTAATTCACAGATTCTACTAATGAAGTAGTAGTGTTTTTGCATGATGAAATCATTGTCTCTATTATAATTATATTCTATTTATTATTTTTTTTAATTGGCCATCTTAGGAGCATATTTATATGATTATGTTGTAAGAATATAAATCGCACGCCAAATAAGCATATTTTTTGTTTGCAACAATTACTTGTTTACGAACCACTTGAAGGACTTTGATTCATGAGATATAAAATAGACATAATATTCTAAGGCTTATGTGATATTCAAATTCTTTTTGTTCTTAATGAATTCCAATTATTAAATCTAAGTAGATGATAAGCTAGGTTATAATTTAGAATACACATATTTGCATAGACACTATACAATTAAAGAAATAATCAATACAACATGCAGCATGACCATTGACTTGTTATGAGTATCTTCATCATGTATGATTTTACTTCATTAATTCATCTAATGAATTGAGGTATTGTCAAAGTGGTGGACGAAAAGTCTTAACTAATCTTTCTCCATAGATTTTTCTCCAACTTACTTTTCAATTGTGTTTTAGTAGTTTTAAGTTTTCTTAAGATTTCAACCAATTCAAAGACCCCTGTCTTTAACTTTAATTGTCTTTTTAGTTTTGGTGCTTTAATAAATTTAGGATTAAAAATGGGTAAAAACTCTTGTAGGATCGACTCTTGCTTCTCATCTATACTAGATAAAATGATTTGTACAGTTGCAAAGTTTAAATAAATTTGTTTGATAATTTTGCAACCAACAACTACTAGCTTTTGTTCTAGCCACTTCCCACGTCCAAGCTATTGATGAATACTTACATGATCGTAATGCCATTTTACGTGACTTAGGCCACAATCTTTCGTTGGCCCAAGATTATATCGAATGAAATGTAAGGCAGATAAAAACCGGCTCAAGGTTTCTTTTATTATCAGAGACTTTATGTATTTAAAGCTTCAACTATATCGCAAGATTGTTGTGGCTTTTCGAGGTTCAATGAAGTTTGGCCCTTATTTTTGCTTTTCACTATTCTTCCATAACCCGAAGTCTAAGATCTTAGTTAAATGAAGAGGAGCACCAGTAGAACACGCAATTTAGGAAAACGAGTGGCACTTTGCCAAGTCATATCCTAATTTTATCTTTGTGGACAAGGATCCTTAGGTGGGGAGGAATGATACGTGCCAGGACTCATGGAGCCTGCGACCATTTCCATATTCAACTGCTCTCATGGATGGACTTAGTGTAGTTTGTTTGTTCTGTTTAATAAGCCCATGAAATGTTGATCCTCAGCTTTACTGGGGTAGCTATATTTCCCTAGTTCTTAGCATTGTTTGCTGTTTTATTTATTTTTTTTTCTTATATATAGTCTGAAACATCTTCAATAAACTCAAGCAGTCAAAAGTCCAAATCTTTTCCTTATTCCTCTCTTCTTCTTTGGACAATTAGTGGTAGTAGAATGATCACATAAAGATGTTGAGTTGATATTTTTCCAAACTTCTTCCATGGATTTATTCATTGATATTGATATGGTTGTGAACAATTGTTAGTTGAGATTAAAGAAAAGAAGGGTCACTAGATTCACAGTTCACATTATACTTGGTTACATCAAAGCATAGTGAGGGCTTATTGGCTTCCATTTTCTTTCCATTATTTTGTTATTTATTAGTGTGTTTATATAAGTAAGGGTATTTTAGACTTTTGAAAAATCAAATAAGTCAATAACAAAAGCTTTAAGGACCATTATGTGTAAACAGAGTATTTGTTGAATATTCATATTCCTCCATCAAGGTGTACCTAACTGAGCCTTCAAGGTACATTTGGAGCACCATATTGAACGTGAGATTGGAGATAACATGAGATTCAACTTAGAATCCCATGTTTGGTTCACTATGTATTGTATTTGCTCCAATCCAAATAGTAACTTTTCCTTGTTTATGGGATTTGTTTAATCAATTCTCAACATGTGTTATGGCTGGAATCAACTCCCTCAGTCTTCGCTTTCTCCTCTCTCTCTCACTCTCTCTCTTTTCTCATTCACGTTCTCTTTATTTTATGTTTTATTATTTTATTTTTAAAAAAAATATTGCTTTAAAAAATTGATATATTAATAAAAATGATTTATAATAATTTTATTCTAGTAATATACAATATGAATTTGATTTTACTTAAAAAATATATTTTACTTCAAAATATTTTAAAATTTTATCCACATTTATTTTTTTATTAAAATTTTTTGTAAATAATTTTTCAACAATAAAATGATCTATAATCATTTTAATTTACTTTATTAAAAATTAAAAATAAAATTATTGCATTAAAAAGGATTTAACGTAATGTAATCCTATCCTATCCATGATGCACTAAACAAAGAGCTGTATTATATCCAATATAATCTAATCCTAACCAATACATCATACCAAATGGGGCCTAAAGATATCAGTATAATTTCTAATCCCATTTAACCAAACAGATGATACAACAAAGTACTTTTTAACGTATTTTACAAAATTTATAGACTCAAACATTTCATATATATTTATAATATAATTAAAATTATGTTGACACTGAAAGTCAGAAACTTGTAGGGGACTACATAGATGAAACATTATATGCAGTCCAATCACAAATATGAAGGAGAAATGCACTGACAATTGGAGTTACAAGTGAATGTGCTAGAGACTATAATGTTAGTGCTTATGAAAGTTAGAAATTAGTTCGGTCACCTTTGAAAATGTCACAAAATGACTCAACTTAATCAAAAGCTTTTATGGTACGTAATTGCCATTAAAGTAAAAAATTGGAGATCACCTCCAACCAGGGTTGGCCTTAGGGTAATGCCAGTAAGGCCTTTGCCTAGGGCCAACTTTATCCAAATTTTGGAGGGCCCCAAAATAATTTTATTATTATTATAATTATTTTAGAAAGATTAAATTTTATATAAATTATTATTGTAATAAATCAGAATTTTATGTTAAAAAATTAACATTATCTCCAAAGTAATAAATGAGAGTTTAAATGATAGTGTTTTGTCAATAAATGAGAGTTTATGTTTAAGATATTATTGTTTTCAATATTTTAGATATAAATGATGTTTATCCTAAAGTCAAATGGTAAAAATATAAGCATCAAGAAAATTTGGCATGATTTTGAAAAATCAAAGTCTTTAGATGATAATTGTTTGAACACATATTGTCTTAATCTTGAAAGTTTTTTGAAAGAAGACATATCTTTTGATCTTGATGGTTTGGATTTATTTTCTGAGTTAATAGTTTTGAAGGAAGGTTTCCAAGAAGAAACAAAAACACTACTAAAAGTTCTTAATTTTGAGCAAAAATTGAAGAATTGCTTATAGAATATTGTTAACTATACGTATTACAGTTGCTTCAGTGGAGAGAAGTTTTTCAAAATTGAAATTAATAAAATCATTTTTACGGTCAACAATATTACAAGAAAGATTAAATAGATTAGTCATCATTTCCATTGAGAAAGATTTGGTATCAAAACTTGAATGCAAAAATTTAATAAATGATTTTGCATCTCAAAAGGCAAGAGAAGTAAACTTTAATTGGGTATTTGAATGCATTGCAGACATGTTAATAAAAAATGGATTGAAAAAGAATCTCTCAAGTCTAGATGTGATACAACATTTTATCTCAAAATTTTTCTTGTAAAGAGTATAATATTTTGATTCTTGTAATTATATTTTAAATCTATTTCACTTTATCTTATAGTTTTTTTTTTTAATAACTTGTATTATGTAATTTTCTCATTTGAATAAAAGTAATTTATTTGGAAAAGGTAAGTATCACATTATAACTTTGCCTAGGACCTCGCGTTGAGTAAGACTAACACTATCTCAAACATCATTTACCATAAATAGACAACACTTAACAAAGTAACAATCGATGTAGAACAAATAATTTTTTCCTTATCTGTAATTGTAATTAAGTAAAATTTTTATATATATATATATATATATATAGTTTTTATAATAAGGCACACATAATTTTAAAAAGTAAGGACAAATCAATCAAATTCATTTATTGCATTTTCTCTCTTAAAATAAATTCTCTCACTGTTTAATTCAAATATAATAGATGAATTTAATTGGTTAGTTCTTACTTTTTAAATCAGGTATATCTGATTATAAAAGTATTATATATATTAGTAGACTTAATATATAGGTCTACCATCAGTACTTCCTAACTTCTTAAAGTTAAGATGAATCAATCAAATTTATCCATTGCATTTGAATTAAATAGGAGAGAGAATTTGTTTTATGAGAAATAATATAATGGATGAATTTGATTAGTTCGTCCTAACTTTTTAAAGTTGGAAAACACTGATAGTAGAAACACTATATATATAATGGTACATTTACAATCCATTTTGGTTATACAAAGATTGTGATGTTTTAAGTAGAGCTACATGTAAGTCATGTTTTGGATCTATGAACATTGGATTTCCATGTCATCCATTAACAATTCAATATTTGTTTACAATGGGGATTATATATATATATATATATATATGTGTGTGTGTGTGTGTGTGTGTGTGTGTTTTTTTAATTTATAAGATTCATTAGTTTATAAAATAAGTTTGGTTTTGACTAAGTTCAAGCTTATGCACAACGTGATCGTATCAAAAATTAGAACGAACCAATCAATTTTATCAATTTTATTTGAATTAAACAAAATAAAAAATACGAAAAACCTACTAAAAATATATTGATTAATCAAACCTAATTAGACTATGCTCCTTATTGCTCACATCATTCTTGCTTTCACTATGAATAATAGGAAATGTGTGAAAACAATCCAATAATATTTAATTGAATCATAATTTGTTCAACTTCAACTTGTTGATTTGAAGCAAGATAATCATATTTCATTCATAATAATTGAGGGGCATATGTGTATGTTTTATTTTATCCCCTAAAGGTTTATTTTTGACACACAAATTTAACTTGCTAATTACACCATATACTCAGTACATTAGTCAAAGAAAACTAAAAACAAATGGTTGACTAACTGTTTCAGTTGGAATGATCAAAATTCTCATCAATAGTTAAAAATGTTTCTAATGATTTTGTGGGGAAAAAAAAAGTTAATCTAAAGAAAAATCAAAATTACAAAAACTTAAAAAGTAGGATTTCTAGTGTCCATATTTGAGAGTTCTTAAAAAACATAATTTTTTTTTTCAAAAAATATATATCCATCATTGTGATGGACAAAGAAGATAAAATATAATATTTTTAGTTTTTAAAAAAAAAAAAAAAAAAATTGGAGATCCAATCCATCAAATCTTTATCTCTATGAAGAGTAAATCGAGGCTTTCATCTGTGATAGAGCCCAAATTTAGTCTTAATCATAATGGAACCAAACCTACATCTCCATGACTATTGCGATGAAGATAATGATGATGGGATCTCCATGTCAAATAGAGAGAGATCAATTTCCATCTCCATGTGGATGAAAATGGTGGAATCTAGGTTTTTCTTCTTTTTTTTTTTTTTATTCCTTTGATCTCAATTGTCCACGTTAATTACCATCAAATTCAAAAGCTTAAATTGATAGAAATGACTCAACTATAATACTTAAAACTAGAGGTTATGATAAATTAACACGTCTTTTCATGTACAATGTGAACAAATAACAGATAACAGATACATATTAAATGTCTTTTATCGTATAATATGTGTAACAAGAAGATTTTTTGTAAATGAGGGAGAAAGAATTTGAACAAAAAACCTTCAAGTTCTGATACCATGTTAGTCACCATCAGACCCAAAAACTTAAACTGATAGAAAATAGTCAAACTATAGTATTTAAAGCTTGAAGTTATGATACATTAACAATTTATATCAAAAATGGATCGTAGAGATACATTTCTATTTTTTTTTTTTCAATCTAAAAAAATGTTATATTTATCAAAAACATTAATACGAGATAAATTTATAGTTTATACATTATTTTTTTGCTGATTATGAAATATTAATTCATATTTAGTAAATATATATTAATAAAAAAAATCTAAGGAAATTGCACCCCTAACTTTAGCTCAAATTGCACCTATATCAAAAGATTCTTTAATTACATAAACTTCCCTTAGATTTCGTTGGCCACATGGTTGACTAACGGGAAGCTAAAGGTGAGAAGGGTAAAACAGACATTTCAAGTTATTAAATAAATAAAAAAAAAAAAAAGTCAATGATAGCATGCCATGTCATGTCCCACAATTTTTTTATGGACTTGAAAATTAATTAAAAACAAAAATGAAAAGGTAAATCAATATTAAAATTTTATTTTTATTTTTTTATTTTAAAAAAAAAAAAGAAAATTGATTTGTCTATCCTTTTCTAGAATGTGGAGACTCAAGAAAATGATCTTATCGCCTCCAAAATGGAAGTGACAAGATGTCTCCATGCAATTTTCCAAAAATTAAGGAATGTTTGTGCAATTTTTCCAAAATATTAATATATTAAGTTCTTAATAATTAATAAACTATATATTATATTTTATTTAATACATAAATAGATAATAAATGGGGTTGGACTTGGAGTCGAGACAAAGGTAGTTAACCTCACACTCGCCCTATTTTCAAAACAGGTTATAAAATCAATAGTAAACCTGTCTAAAATCCATTTATTTTACTTTAATCATGTCCCATTTAGGACGGAAGGGGATAAGATCTCCATGGATTTGGATTTTTTAGGAAAAATTTCACTTTAGTCCTTAGTATTTAGCAAAATATTACTTTTTTATATACTTATGAGTTTTCAATATTCATCATCGCTAAGGTTTAAGAAATTTATCAAAATGGTCCTTCAGTTAGTTAACCATTAGATAAAATTAATAGTTGGAGAGGTATTTTAGTTCTTTTTAAAATTAATTATTTGATGTAGGCCACCCAATTTCTACAGTTGTTGAGACTAAACAATGTCATGGCAGTAACTTTAATGTTGTAATAGAATAAATACATCATAACATACAATTCATATACTACAACATAATCAACATAGAAAATAAAAATAAACATAAGAATATTTTTAACGTGATTCGTTTTAACCTTATATCTACGAGGTCTTGCCGAGAGATATCAACTTATTAATGAATCTTTTCAAAATACAACCTAATCTTGTCTCACTTAACCTATGACTCTCTCATAGACTTGACGCAAGATGAGTACTCGTTTACTTCATGAATTATAGTAAGCTCTTGTCACCTTTAATGGTTGATAACACCTTAAACTCTCTTCAATTGTTACAAACCTATCTCTTCTCAGGGACTTAATTACTTGTCATCCTGACAAGCATCTAAGCACAAATCTAGTTTAACTCGCTCACGAAAAATAGCTTAGAGAATAGACTTTCTGTTATACCCATTTTCTGGATCGGCCCAAATGGCCCAAACTCAGGCCTTATTTATTTAAATAGAAGCAAGGGCCCAGGAGGCCTAAGGTTAGAACCAGTAGCTGCCAGCCCAGCTCATAAGGTCGCCCAGGTCGCGAGGTCGCGACAGTTCCCAGGATGCCCCCTGCTCGTACCTTCAGCCCGTGAGGTCGCGAGGTCGCATGGACCCCCAGATCGCCCTACCTCTCCTCTTGGCCACGTCAGCTCTCCTCCAGTGTGTATTACCTGGCTGACCAAAAGGCTTATCCAGGGGATACCGTGTATAGCAAGTTGTCAGAATTACCAACTCTTATGATTTCCCGTCGGAAACTGCTTACACAATTACCCAGAAGCATTTAATGAAGTGAAGACTTCTTCAGGAAGTTAAATGCAGATCTGTGCAAAAAGAAAATCATCATTACCTTTACAATTAATGCAGCATGGTAATGTCAGGATTAGTTAAAACTAGCCGTTGCCAATAGCGTGTGTAACTTTCTTTGTATTTTTATATTGTCATCCCCCCTCCTCTATAAAGGTGGGAGACATTTTTACTGTACCAACAAGCTGAACATACTAGAAAACTGTCACTCTGCCGGAATTGTCCCAGAGTGGCCGTGGACGTAGGTGCAGTCACCGAACCACGTAAAAATCCTCGTGTTTTCTCTCTCTCTCTCTCTCTCTCTTTTTCTCTTTAATCTCTTGCAGATCACCTTATTAAATCCGACCAACCACCGAGATCGACATTCCTTCACCTGAATTAATCACCACCAACCTTGAACTTTATTAATTACCTATTTATTATCCTTCCATCATCACGACCAGAACCGTTTATTAATTACCAAGTTCGCCGTCTGGGCCCCAGAATCTCTGGTTGACCGTTTCTGAACGTCAACATCTTTTGGCGCTAGAAGGAGGGCCCAACAGCGACCCTGGTAATCTCCATCCAATCACCATTTCACATTCACTTATACTTGTCTGTCATGGCTAGGATCAAGGCAATAAGGAGTGTCAGAGTGGACGTGGACGTAGGTGCAGTCACCGAACCACGTAAAAATCCTCGTGTTTTTTTTCTCTCTCTCTCTCTCTCTCTCTCTCTCTCTTTCTCTTTAATCTCTTGCAGATCATCTTATTAAATCCGACCAACCACCGAGACCGACATTCCTTCACCTGAATTAATCACTACCAACCTTGAACCTTATTAATTACCTATTTATTATCCTTCCATCATCACGACCAGAACCGTTTATTAATTACCAAGTTCGCTGTCTGGGCCCCAGAATCTCTGATTGACCGTTTCTGAACGTCAACATCTTTTGACGCTAGAAGGAGGGCCCAACAGCGACCCTGGTAATCTCCATCCAATCACCATTTCACATTCACTTATACTTGTCTGTCATGGCTAGGATCAAGGCAACAAGGAGTGTCGGAGTGGCAGAGGAGCGACGTGAGATTCGAGAAGAACAGAGCGCCTCACCCTCAGGAAATGAGGTCGCTCAGGAATGGCAGCAACGCCAGCGAGCTCTAGAAGATACAGTGAGGGAGTTGACGACGACTGTTAGGGCGTTGGTGGAAGTCCAAGCCCGTGCGGTGCAGAGACAGGTGGAAGTCGCACCCCCAGGCAGAGCTCGCCGTCGACCTTCAGAAGAAATCCCAACTCCAGAAAGGGTAGCCGCCAGGGAAAGGTCGTTGACCGAAGGATCAGCCCGCTCCTCGAACTTGCATCCAAGGAGAGCCAGAGAGCGGAACCAAGAACGGGAAATCCCACCTCGCCAAAACGAGATAAGGGCAAGGGCGAGCATCGAGGGCGCCAGGCGCGAAGAGGGCAGATCGCAGAACCGTCATTTTGGGGAGCAGGAGAGTACCAGTAGATGGAACCCCAGTCGGCGATCTCTGACCCAGGACCCAGTGGTAGAGGAGTTGTTACAGAGGGTCCAGCAATTAGAAGCTCGACCTGGAGGCCAGACCGGGGAAGAGCGGGAGAATCGTAGGGCACCATTTACCCGGGAGATAGAGACTGTACCCTTACCAGCGAAGTTTAAACTCCCCAATATCCCTCTATATAGCGGCAGGTCAGATCCTTACGACCATCTAGACACTTTCAACGTACAGATGGATCTTCAGACAGATGACCCGTTGGTTAAATGCCGAGTATTCCCAACTACTCTAGGAGACGCTCCGCGAGCTTGGTTCAAAGGCCTCCCAGCCCGCAGCATCGGAAGCTGGAGAGAATGTCAGAAAAAGTTCTTGAACCAATATAAAGCCTTGAGGAAGCAGCTCGCACCAGCCTGCCACCTCGCTACCATTTTCCAGAGACAAAATGAATCCCTGAAGGATTATATCACTCGATTCAGAGAAGAGGTGAGTAATGTGGAAACTCCCTCTGACGAGAGTATTTTAACAGCTATTTCTGCAGGGCTCAGGAAAGACGGGAAACTGTACGAAAGCATATACAAGTCCCCTGTGAAAGATCTGGGGGAGTTCTACGAAAGGGCTGCCAAAGAAATCAGATGGGAAGAGGCCTTCGGGGTTAAGAAACCCAATAGTCAGCGAGGTGAAGCGAGCGGTTCCCACCGCGAGAAGAGGAAGAACTATGGCAGTGACAAGCCTGGAGAACCGAGGAACCAGACTGCTCATGTTATGGCAAAGCGAGCTAGACCAGGGTCGAGGGCGGAGCGACCCCGGCGTCCGAACCGATATGAAAGCTATAGTGTGTTGTCCGACGACAGGCAAGACAGGATCTTCGCCGCAGAAAGAAACAGGGAGAATTTCGGGAAGCCACCCCCGACTGGACCCCCTAACCGACGTCGGGACCCGAAGAAATACTGTGCCTACCATAATGAGAACGGGCACAATACCTCAGACTGCTGGCAGTTGAGAGATGCCATTGAAGAACTCATAAGGCAAGGCCGCCTGGGAGAATATGTAGTACAGCCCGCTGGCAGGCAACCTCGGCACCAACAACCCCAGGAACAAGACCGGCAGCCCGAGCAACAGCAGCCTCAGCGAGCTCAGGAGCCCGAGCGCGAGCCCGCTGTAAGAACAATCTTTACCATTTATGGTGGACCTCATGTGGCAGGTACATCTAACAGGTCGCACCAAAGGTACATCCGAGAAGCCAATCATACCCTGCTGGCAAAATATGGAGGAGTCGAGGGACCCACTAAGAGGACAAAAAAGTCCTCAGACAGTATTGTATTCACCGAGGAGGACGAGAGGGGAGTGCGCTGGCCCCACAACGACGCGATAGTAATCCGGGCCCAAATCAGCAATATCGAAGTACGGAGGATAATGATCGACACTGGCAGCTCAGTCAACGTCATGTATAAGGACTGCTATGACCAGATGGGGTTAGGAGCTGAGCAATTAATACCCTCACCAGATCCCCTCTACGGATTCACGGGAGATGTAGTGATACTGATAGACCAGGTCAAATTACCTCTTACCCTCGGTGAACCAGGCCGGCAAGCTACGGCTCTTACCGACTTCCTGATCATCAATAGCCCTTCTGCATACAATGTGGTCTTGGGGCGACCTTCGATGAACGAGCTAGACATGGTCGCCTCCACCAGAGCGTTCACAGTCAAGTTCCCGACCCCCAACGGAGTAGGCTGTGTCAAGGGAGAACAGCAGTTGGCCAGGCGATGCTATGAAGATGCAGTGAAGATGGGAGTCCGGGGAAAGAAAGTAAACATGGTCTTGGGTGGCCAACCACGAGCTATCTCTGAAGCCGGGGTGAGCGACGACCTCGACCCTCGCAAGGTGGACGCAGACAGGGCCACCGGACCGATTGAAGAGCTAGAAGATGTGCGGGTCAGCGGAGTAGACCCAGAAAGATGTGTGAAGGTGGGAAAAGACCTGCTGCCGGAAGTGAAGACCGAACTCATAAAATTTCTGAAGATGAACCTCGACGTCTTCGCCTGGAACCACGAAAACATGGTGGGGATAGATCCTGACGTTATGTGCCACAGACTAAACATAGATCCCCAGCACAGGCCAGTCCGCCAGAAGAGGAGGCCGATGACCCCGGAACGTTATGCAGCTCTGAAGGAGGAGGTTGAGAAGCTGCTGGCTAACAGGTTCGTCAGGGAGGCCCGTTATCCTGTCTGGGTCGCGAATCCGGTCCTCGTGAAGAAGAAGAGCGGGAAGTGGAGGACCTGCATTGACTTCACCGACCTGAACAAGGCCTGCCCGAAGGACAGTTTCCCATTACCGAGGATAGATCAGCTGGTAGATGCGACAGTCGGGCACCAACTCTTGAGTTTCATGGATGCCTACTCAGGATACAACCAAATCCCCATGAGCCCGCAGGACGAGGAACACACCTCTTTTGTCACTGATAGAGGGTTGTACTGTTACAGGGTGATGCCTTTTGGTCTGAAGAACGCGGGAGCCACCTACCAGCGACTGGTCAACGCCATGTTCCGGGACCAGATTGGGAGGACCATGGAGGTATATGTAGATGACATGTTGGTCAAGTCCCAAAGGGTAGCAGATCATGTTCGCGACCTGGGTGAGACATTCAAAGTCCTCAGAAGTTATCGGATGAAGTTGAACCCCCTGAAGTGTGCCTTTGGAGTGGCATCTGGTAAGTTCCTTGGATTTATGGTAAACAGCAGGGGGATAGAGGCCAACCCAAAGAAGATCAGGGCGCTTGGGGAAATGAGGTCGCCCTCTAAAATCAAGGACGTGCAAAGTCTCAACGGGCAGGTCGCTGCTCTCAGCCGGTTCATCTCGAAAGCTACTGACAAATGCGTGCCATTCTTCGAAGCCATAAAGAAGTCCAAGAACTTTGAATGGAATGAGCATTGCGAAGAAGCATTTCAGAGGCTGAAGGAGTACATAGGCCGGGCTCCCCTCCTGTCCAAGCCAAAGGATGGGGAGAAGCTGTTTCTGTACTTGGGAGTTTCTGAACACGCCCTAAGCGCAGCGTTGGTGAGAGAAGAGGGGAAGATACAGCTGCCCGTGTATTACATCAGTAAAAGGCTGGTTGACGCGGAGACCCGATATTCACAAATGGAGAAGCTCGCATACTGTCTGGTGACCGCCTCCAGAAAGTTACGTCCCTACTTCCAAGCTCATCAGATAGAGGTTCTCACTTAGTACCCTCTCAGGCAAGTCCTCCAAAAAACAGACACTTCAGGCAGGCTCCTCAAGTGGGCCATCGAGCTCGCTCAGTTCGACATAGAGTTTCGGCCCAGAATAGCATTCAAAGCCCAGGCACTTGCAAATTTTATTGTGGAGTTCACAGGGCCAGTTCCGGAGCAGGAGGAACTAGTCGGTGATCAAATTTGGGAGCTTTATGTGGATGGATCCTCCAACGAGCAAAACTCGGGAGCTGGAATAATGCTGATCAGTCCAGAAGGCCACAAGATCCTGAGTGCCTTAAGGTTTGGATTCCGAGCTACCAATAATGAGGTCGAGTACGAGGCGTTGCTTGCCGGACTTCGCCTGGCAAAGGAGGTACGAGCTGAGCAGGTAAAGGTCTTCAGTGATTCTCAACTTATTGTTTGCCATGTCAGGGGAGAATATCAGACCAAGGGGAGGAGGATGTCGAAATACTTCCAAAAAGTCAAGGAGTTGCTGGGGGCTTTCAAGGGGTTTGAAGTGAACCAGATCCCCAGGGCACAGAACTTTAACGCCGACGCCCTGGCCCGCCTAGCGACCTCCCAAGATGCAGATCTCCTTGAATCTATCGCTATGGAATTCCTGCCAACTCCCAGCATCGAGGACAAAGACGCGATGATGACCATACAGGTTCGGCCTAACTCCTGGATGAGTCCGTTATTGGTTTACTTGTAGGAAGGGAAGCTGCCAGAGAACAAGCTAGAAGCTCGCCGCGTTCGAGCTAGAGCAGCCCGATACTGCATCTACGACGACAGATTGTACAAAAAGGGGTTCTCGACCCCACTACTGCGGTGCATAGATGATGAGGACTGTGAGGCGGTGCTGAATGATATTCATGCAGGTCACTGTGGGAACCACGCAGGAGCATTATCCTTGGCCCAGAAGGCCCTCAGACAGGGGTTCTACTGGCCAACTATGAAGCAGGACGCCTTGGATCTGGTGAAGAAGTGTGATAAATGCCAGAGGTTTGCCAAGGTCCCGCGAGCTCCACCAGCCTACCTCCAACAGATGGTAAGTCCATGGTCATTCGCGATCTGGGGGATGGACCTCATCGGACCTTTGCCCACAGCTCGAGGAAGTTGCAGACATGCCGTAGTCGCTGTCGATTACTTCACCAAATGGGCTGAGGCTAAGGAGCTAGCAGAGATCTCCACCACGAAGATAGAGAAGTTTGTGTGGGAAAACATCATCTGCAGGTTCGGAATCCCTCAGCAGCTCGTCACGGATAATGAGACTCAGTTCACCAGCGAGCAGTTCGTAGACTTCTGCAACGAGCTCGGAATTGTGAAGAGCTTCTCGGCTGTGGACCATCCTCAGGCCAACGGTCAAGTCGAGGCTGTAAACAAGATCATCAAGCAGACTTTGAAAACCAGGCTAGAGGGAAGAAAGGGGGCTTGGGCTGACAAGCTGCAGAAAGTCCTCTGGGCATACAGGACCACAGCCCGCAACTCGACAGGTGAGACCCCATTTTCCATGGTCTATGGAACAGAGGCCATGATACCGGCCGAATTCGAAGTCACCAGCCAGCGAAGGGCCTCGTTCCGACCTGAAGACAATGACTAGCTGCTCACCGCCAGTTTAGACTTAGCCGAGGAAGCAAGGGAGACAACTCGCCTGAGGGTAGCAGTGTACCAGCAGAGGATTGCCAGGTATTACAACAAGAAAGTCCGAGCTCGAAGTTATAAAGTCGGGGACCTCGTTCTCAGGTTAGTCCTCCCCGGAGCTCGCAAGGCAAACGAGGGGGTGCTCGAGCCCAACTGGGAAGGACCGTATCTCATCAAGCAGAATCTGAAGAATGGAGCCTATCATTTGGCCGGCATGAATGGATCAGAGTTACCCCGAGCCTGGAATGCTGAACACCTACGGCCATACTACACCTAAGAACTGTCAGCCCGCTCTAACTTTGTACATGATTCTTTTTTTACGATTGTCTGTAAACATGCTTTCACTTGTTTTCTGTTGTATGTGTCATGTTTGATACAGAAAGCAAACTAGTTGAACCAGCAAATGTACATTTTAAAAAGAGCGAAGTTAATGAAATCTCTTTCTCAAGTAATCTGGCTGCAACCTATATGCCTATATATGTGTTATTGTTCCTTGAAGATATCTGGGTAAAAATCCAAGGAAATTATTCACAACTAAAATGCTCGCATAAAGTCGCCGGTCAAGGCTACGAGCATATTCTGGCAATAAGTGTCCATAAAAGGCCTCAATCGAGGATGCTTCATCAATTGATGCTCGACTCGTCCATATTATCCTCGCTAACAGAGGTCAACGTCGGCAAGCATCAAGATCGTTTCTTAATCATTGCCCCGCGACCTCGCGGGAGGGGGTAAGGCTATGCCTCTCAAATATAAAGCTGCCCACGGAACCTCGCGAATCATTGCCCCGCGACCTCGCGGGAGGGGGTAAGGCCACGCCTCTCAAATATAAAGCTGCCCGCGGAACCTCGCGAATCATTGCCCCGTGACCTCGCGGGAGGGGGTAAGGCCACGCCTCTCAAATATAAAGCTGCCCGCGGAACCTCGCGAATCATTGCCCCGCGACCTCGCGGGAGGGGGTAAGGCTACGCCTCTCAAATATAAAGCTGCCCGCCAAATCTCGCGAATCATTGCCCCGCGACCTCGCGGGAGGAGGTAAGGCTACGCCTCTCAAATATAAAGCTGCCCGCGGAACCTCGCGAATCATTGCCCCGCGACCTCGCGGGAGGGGGTAAGGCTACGCCTCTCAAATATAAAGCTGCCTGCGGAACCTCGCGAATCATTACCCCGCGACTTCGCGGAAGGGGGTAAGACCACGCCTCTCAAATATAAAGATGCCCGCGACCTCACGAAAGGGTCTCACCCTCGAACTACGAGTGCTGTCCCAGGCTGGAACCTCAAAGTTTGGGAAAGTGCCCTCATCAAGCACACTCAACGTCATTGGAATATACTAGCTAAGGAAATTTCGAACCCCTCACCAACGGTAAGTTCCTGCCAATCCTCTAAGACTTGTCCAACTATGTTACAGACGAGATCAAATAATTTGCCCATTTGAGCTATTGGCCGAACTCAAATTCTTACGAGCTTATGTATTATTATAATTGCTGACTGCAGTTAGTGGGCTCGTAAGTTAGCATGATTATCACGATTGTGACTTACTTAACAAATTTTTAATACTTACGATGGTATGATTATTGTCTGTTAGTTGCCAGTCATATAAGTAAGGTATGCATATCTATACTTGTACAAGACACTGAAATTGTGCAGGGAATTCAATATTATAATCCCGAGCTCCGAGCTCGTTGCCTGAGTTCAAACAAATAAAAATTACAAGGAGACAAACAAACAAATGAAATGAAAAATGCCCTAAGCACCAGCTGGTTCATCTGAGGGAGCAGGGCTAACTGGGGTTTCTGCTGGGGGCTCTGCCTCAGGGACGAACTCAGGAGCTGGTAAATCAGGAAGGGTTCCTGCTGGGGGCTCAGACATCGGAGGATCCTCTGCAGCTGGAGGTACCTCAGGGACCTGTTCTGGCAAAAGAATTGGAACAGCAGATGGATCAACTGGGGGAGCAAAGGAAGTATCCGCATGTTGCGCACTCTGAGCACCTGCAGTAAGCTCTGCAAACTCCCGGATCATTTGGACCCCTTCTGACCCAAAGAAGGAGTAGTCCAAGTTCGGGTAGCGCTCCCACATGCTGAACAGGAATGCCCTCTCGACCTCTTCCTCGACCCTCTTCCGCTTCTGCGCCAACTTGGCCTCAACGCCCGCCTTGGCCTGAGCCAGTTCTCCCTCAGTCTGAGCCAGCTTCCCCTCTGTGTGAGCCAGTTTCCCTTCTACTTCGGCCCGCTTCTCCTCGGACCTCGCGAGCTTCCCTTTGGCTGCAGCCAAGTCCCACTAATGCTGACCCACTTTATCCTCAGCGACCTGCACCTTTACCTTTGTAGTACTTAGCTCGCCTTTCAGCTGCCTCAGTTCGTTATGGGCCTTGGTGACCTCGGAGGTAGCGGCCTCCCTGCAAGCAGTCTCTTGTGACAGGGCCGCGTTAGCGTCTTTAAGCTTGGCAGAAAGCTCTCCATGTTCCTTTTGGAGGAGGTTGACTTCGTCCTGCAACAGTCTCCTCTCTTCCTCGAACTGTACCTGGGACACTCTAAAGGCCTCCTTCTCGCCGAGCTGACTTTCTGCCTCCCTCATCAGCTTCGCTGACGCCATACCGAGCTAAAAAGGGGCAGAAAAGATGGTAAAAGGTCTTTTGAAAAGAAGAAAATCAAAGTATAGAGGGGTGTGAAACTTACCAGCGCAGCATGACGAGCTACATAGCCTATGAGATGTCTGCCTGTAAGTTCAGCCCTCTGCAGCTTCGGGTTGCGCCTCCCCATTACTCCAGGCACGAGTTCCACGAAGCTGTTAAGATATTCCATCTCCTTTGCTGCATCAGGATTCAGCTCGGAGTCATCCCGCGATTCCCCTACAAGCCCCGCAGATCGCGCAGGTGCCTCGAGACCTGGCTCCCTGGCGATTATAACTGCCCCGGGCTTACGAACCTCGACGACGCCCTTCTTCTTCTTCGGAGC
Organism: Litchi chinensis; assembly: GCA_019925255.1. NCBI lineage: Eukaryota > Viridiplantae > Streptophyta > Magnoliopsida > Sapindales > Sapindaceae > Litchi > Litchi chinensis. The sequence goes on from CM034474.1 coordinate 20,996,183, forward strand.
TGGGGGTGCGGCTATGGCCTTCCCTTTTCTCTTTCTAATCAAGGCCTCAGACTCCGGCTCCGTAGGTAAGCCCTCCTCGACAGAGACCGCGGCCCTCTTGGCTAGAGGAGGACTTTGCCCTTCGGATGGGGCAGCCCGCTTTTGAGGGGTCGCAGCCGACCTGATTGGAGAAGGAGCAGCTGTAGCAGGTTGAGAGGGCGCTCTTTGTGAGCGGTCTGAAGAAGTGTCATCCACGTTGACGACCTCAGTCGGCCCAGCGGTGGAACCGACCTCAGAGGAGGAACAGACATCGTAAGCTTCCCATGTTGTCTGAAGAAGAGCTGGTGGAGAAGCTCGTGCTCGGAGACCTTTGTTGTAAGGGCTGTGGTTCTGACTCTGACTGTGCAGGAGCAGCGAGAGCGGAAGAGACCTCGGACGTTTGCCCCCTTATTCCCAGATGTTGGACTGTGTTCAGAAGAGGACTTGTGGCAGATGGCGCGAGACCCCGCTCTACCAGCTCGCTACCGGAAGGGAAAAAGTCATCGGTTGGCTCCTTGGCTGCCGCATAAGCATTCAGAATGGAGAGCTCGTCCTGTCTAAGCTTGTAACCAGGAGCTGCGACACCTACAAAGCAAAAGCGAGCTCGTTATATAAAATAAAAAAAATAAAAAATAAAAAAAGGGGGGGGCTACTTCAAATATTATTTAAGTGCTTGTGTGTCTACTAGGTGTCATTACGAAACTCCTATTGTTCAGCCCGACGAGCGAAGGGCATGTGAACAGGGCCCAATTCGACTTGTATTCCCCCACGTTAGACTTAGTGCAACTCTGGGGTAAATACTCCTTGTAAGTAGAGTGTTGGCGAGGCGTGGCGTAGTAGAGTCTGTCATTCCCAGAGATCGCCTTAAAGCTAAAAACATTACGGAGGATGCGGGGTGAGGGGAACCCTAGCTTGTATTTAACGAACGCCGCAGCCAGGGTGGTTAAGTAGGCATACGAGTTTGGGGTCAATTGAAATGGGGCGAGCTTCAGGTCATTCAGGAGATTTTTGAGGTAGCCGGGAACAGGGAACCTAAAGCCGAGCTCCATATGCTCACGGCTGACCGCCACAAAGCCCTCAGGAGGATAAGCGGCTCGATCAGTGGCCGCGGGGACGTTAGCTCTGCACCCCAAGGGAAAGCTGAATTCTTGGGCCCAAGCCTCCAGCTTTGAAAGAGTAACAAGCGAGGGCGTGTGTTTAAACGGATGGGTGTCCGTCTCCTCAACGACCTCATCCCCTTCTGCGACCTCCTCGTTAGATGGACTAGCTCGCGAGGACGTAGCCTCGGCCTCACTAGTCCGACGTCCTGCCCGCTTCCTAGAAGCAGGAGCCCTACCTCGACCAGTGCGTGAGCGACCTGACATCTACAGCACAGAAGGAATGACATTAGAACGCCTATAGCATACTGAGCCCACCAAGACGCAAAAAAAAAAAAAAAAATTCTGGAGCTGTCGCCCTATTCGTCAAGTCGCACACTCAGCCCCCAAAGGGCCAAAGAAGGCCCAGGGGCACAGGCCCGTCAGGTACCCTATCACTCTGAATATATGTGTTGCTAACCATATATTTACAGGTACCCTACCAGGCAGTAAGGAGACACTGTCCTAAACAGCGACACATGATTAAGAAAAGGGACCAACGGATGTGATACATAACAGCATAACCCAGGAGCAAATCCTGCAATAAACACAAAAAGCAAAGCAGGGGAAGAACTACCTTGTTTGGACTACGTACGACTTGCTAAGGACGGTGGCTGATTCCTGAAGAAGCAGAGAGAAAGAAATGGTGGAAAGAAGGGTGCTGGAGTTGTATCAGGAAAGCAAAAAGAGGAATTTGAAGAGACCTTTGGGTTATATAATCCAGGACGTCCGTCCCCAGCCATCCGATCCAACACAAAGGAATAACCGCCAAAGATCTAACGGTTGGGCACCATTCTCGGTCATGCGCCATCATGCCTGTCAGTTACAAGATGTGCCCATTTAATGCATACAGTCCCGAGACACGTTTTTTCGGCTCCAACGCCTGTATGGACGCCACGTGTCGACGGTTACAGTGCGGAGATCGAAACGACACCAGAAGATTCGAAAATAGGCGCCAGTTATATATTTGAATCAGCTCCCAGTCCGCAGAACGCACAGAGAGCTGGGGGGCTTGATGTTATACCCATTTTCTGGATCGGCTCAAATGGCCCAAACTCAGGCCTTATTTATTTAAATAGAAGCAAGGGCCCAGGAGGCCTAAGGTTAGAACCAGTAGCTGCCAGCCCAGCTCATAAGGTCGCCCAGGTCGCGAGGTCGCGACAGTTCCCAAGATGCCCCCTGCTCGTACCTTCAGCCCGTGAGGTCGCGAGGTCGCGAGGTCGCATGGACCCACAGATCGCCCTACCTCTCTTCTTGGCCACGTCAGCTCTCCTTCAGTGTGTATCACCTGGCTGACCAAAAGGCTTATCCAGGGGATACCGTGTATAGCAAGTTGTCAGAATTACCAACTCTTATGATTTCCCGTCGGAAACTGCTTACACAATTACCCAGAAGCATTTAATGAAGTGAAGACTTCTTCAGGAAGATTAAATGCAGATCTGTGTAAAAAGAAAATCATCATTACTTTTACAATTAATGCAGCATGGCAATGTCAGGATTAGTTAAAACTAGCCGTTGCCAATAGCGTGTGTAACTTTCTTTGTATTTTTATATTGTCATCCCCCCTCCTCTATAAAGGTGGGAGACATTTTTACTGTACCAACAAGCTGAACATACTAGAAAACTGTCACTCTGCCGGAATTGTCCCAGAGTGACCGTGGACGTAGGTGCAGTCATCGAACCACGTAAAAATCCTCGTGTTTTCTCTCTCTCTCTCTCTCTCTCTCTCTCTCTCTCTCTTTCTCTTTAATCTCTTGCAGATCACCTTATTAAATCCGACCAACCACCGAGACCGACATTCCTTCACCTGAATTAATCACCACCAACCTTGAACCTTATTAATTACCTATTTATTATCCTTCCATCATCACGACCAGAACCGTTTATTAATTACCAAGTTCGCCGTCTGGGCCCCAGAATCTCTGGTTGACCGTTTCTGAACGTCAACACTTTCTAAGTTTTACAAGCAAACACACAATATCTCTCTTTAATCGCATTGCTTGCTTTCTTTATATGCACTATAAAGATCTTTATTTATACTTGATATATGCTACTTATAACTAATAAATAAATTAAACAAAAAAAGAAGCTTATTAGCGATAAAAATCAACGATAAAATGTACTAAAACTCATAAATAAATTTGAAATCAAGTCAGTTAAAAATAGTGAGTCAACTCCTATTTTTATTGTTGACCAATTCATTTGAATTTCAAGTTTCTTGCTTGACCAAATCTGGTCCTTAATTAGAGAGAAAAATTAGCAAATAACATCTTTGAAAAGCATAAATAAAATCGGCTAAAAATAATGAGTCAACTGTTATTTTGTAGCATTGACAAAACATCTTCAACTTCAAGTATTTGTGCTCCGCTAAATTTGGTTCACATGAGGTCTTGATTCATTCTGCACCTGTGAACATTAGTTGACCAAAAAATACTTCCAAAACAAAGATATTTTTCCAGGTCTGTTGCTCAAGAATAAGTCAAACAATCAATGTATTTCCTTCTATGAATATCATCATTAATCCCAAACTATAAGGAAAGGAAATATTTTATTCTTGGCAAAAACCTTGTCTAATAACCACAAGAATAATTAATAAATCGCGCAAGAATTATTAGACATGAAATTGAGTCAACCATGAAAGATACAAAATCCTACGCTAAAACCTATACTAAGTACTATCAGTAAAAATTGTTGTAACATTCTAACTAATGTTGCAACATTGATCCTGATGTTATAACATAAAAAGTAACTAATTCAACGCTTAGAGCATCTGCAGTCCATGAATACATTTGCAATCCATGAGATTTGCTGCACATACTTACTACTTCAAAATCAAATCTCAATGTCATAAGATGCCAACACTAGTGCACTTCACACATGTGCACTAACACTTTTCGTTCTACTAGCTATTTTATTGAAAAGTGTACAATTGTGATTTAATAAAGAATTAAAAATAAAAAATTATTAATTATTTTTAAAAAACCTAATTCTTTTCCATCTTATTTTCTCAATGTGTAAAATCATTTTGGTTACTAAATTTTGAAAAATGATCAAATTTTTAATTATGTTTTGAAAAAACATCAAATTCTTTCTATAGTTTCGAAAATGTGTCAAATTAGTCTCTTTCTATTAGTCAGTTGATGTTTAAACTAATATTGACTATGATTCTCGGGGTATTTTGAATATTATGTAACTTGATTAATAGATAAATATATGTATATATATACAAAAAAAAATAAGACAGGTTTTAATAAATGAATGGTGAAATAATAAAAATATGAAATATTTGACAAATTAAAAAAAAAAAGGGAAAAAATTTAAAACAATGGGTTCATTCGAAGAAAATGAACCTAGTTGCTTGGGTTGTCTTCTTCGAGCGAATTAGACAAACCTAGGTCTGGATTTGTTGTTTCAACGAACCTGAGTCACTTGGGTCATTCATTGTCGAATGAAGATTGCTAGTTTGGTCAGCGATTGGATTCAATTGGGTTCAAAGCATAAGGGTTTAATTGGGTAATGTTGTGGCGGTGATTGTGGCCGATAATGTAGGTGGTGATGTTATGATTATAGTGATGACTATGGCCAATGATGGAGGTTGTAATAGAGGTTGCCAGTTCTATTGATTGACAAACCAAATGTTGTGGTGGTCTGTAGGGTGGTGACAGTTTGGTTGGTGATGGAGATGGTGATGTTATAGGTTCAAAGCTTCTGGGTTTGATTAGTGATGTTGTGGCTTCCAACCTAGATTTACAGCTTAAGGTTGAAGATGAACCTAGTGTGATGTGTAGGTTCTCCTTGTCGTGGTGACAATTTGGTTGATCTTGAACCTGGTGATGATCTGGTGATCTTGTTGTAGTGGTGGTAAGAATCTAGTTAAGGTTGAAGAAGAACTCAATGTGAGGTTGAAGACAAGCATTTTTTTTCCTTTTTTTTTTATTAAAAAAAATTATATTTATGTTTACATTTTTAAATTTATTTATATTTAAGATGGACTGGGAAGATTTTCTATTTTTTAGATTTCAAATATTATTTTTTATTTTTTAAATATTTTGAAGATTTTTCCTTTTATTTTTGTATTTGTGAATTTTTTTTCTTGAATTTTTTTAAAGAAAAAATTCTTGATATTATATTGATTTTCAGATGACTTTTTATTGAAGTGGTGATAGATGAGATTAAATTAGATGTTATAGGTATTGTTTGATTAAAGATGAAGATTGATGTGGTGATTGGATTGAAGATGAGGGTGTGAGGGTTAGTTTATTTCAATTTTTAAATTCATTTTATTTTAGGGTTTAGTTTTAATTTTTATTTTGTTAAATTTTAAATAATTGTAACTTTCAGTTTTATTAAGGGCAAAATGTTCATTAGATGTGTTGTAAATAAAGTAAGAGGCAAAAAAGTCTTTTATTTTTTTCAGTTAGGTTTGATCGTCGGTCAACTGACATGAATGACTAAATTGACATTTTTTTGAAACTTTAGGAAGGATTTCATGTTTTTTCAAGACATAGTTAAAAATTTGAATCTTTCCTAAAACTTATAAACAAAAATGAATTTTACCCTTTGTCAGCATATTAAAAACAAAAAACTAAACACATTAAAAAAGACACAACTCGTCTTTTTCTTTATCGATTCATCTACAAAGAGACCACAACATCGCCACCAAAACCTTAACTCCGAATTCAATCCCTAATAAAACAGTCCTTAAAGTATAGTTTTCCAATAAGGAAAACACTACCATGCCCCTTACTTGCTCTCACAAGCCCATTATCTACCTGATACCAGACGTTGAAAAGCTCAGAATATTCCTAGATATAGTGATTTGAAGAAAGAAAGTTTATGTTGAGAAAATGGGGGTTAGGGATTTGAATGTTAAAAAAGGCTGAGAGTGAGAAAAGGGGTTAATTTGTAGAAAAGAAGAATACTTAGGTTGGTGTTAATTTGGTGAAAAGTAGTCATATGGAGAGGGTTTTAGAGGGAGTTAAATTGAACCCAAAACTGTTCTGGTTCTGGTTTCAATAAAACCCAGTTCAAATTTGTTGTTACATAAATGATTATTTATTTTTGATTGAGATGTTGGTAGATATTGAATAGATGGCAAATGAGGGTTGATTTTTGTGGTTGAAAGTAGCTTGGTTGGTTGGTTGATGTAGATGGAGATCTGGGAACATGAAGCTTTGAGTTCAATCAAACCTATAACTTCATGGTTTGTTTTGTTTTTTTTTCCTCACTAATTGTTTTATTTTTTTTAAGTCTTTTGCAATTCTCTGGGTTTGTAAACTTGAAGATTTGAGATTTCAAACCTGGATCTTCAATCATTAAAGATTTAGGTTAAACCCAAATCTATAATCTTTTTCTTTTTCTTAAAAAATTCTTTTTTCTATTTAAAATATTGATTTTTTAAAAATTTGTTCACATAATCTCTATCGTCCATAACAATTACGGGCAGTAAATATTCAACATTTTTATTTTTTTAATTTTGTTAGCTTTTTAAATTAAAATTAAAAAATTAATTATTAAATTTTATTTTTATTTTATTTTTGTTTGTTTTAATTTAATTAAAATAAAAATAAAATAACCGAGGATATTTTGGTTTTTGTACGTATTTTATGATGATTAACGGTTAGTTTTTTTGTCAAAAGGATTAATTTGATGAATTTCTCAAACCTTAGGATCATGAGGACTAAAAACGTATTATGAATAAAAAAATAATACTTCACCAGATGTTATGACTCTAGTGAAATCTCCTCCTTTTTTGAGTGCAGGGCAAATAGGCAATCCACACATAATGCAACATTAATTTTTATCGAATACAATCCCATATAATCCATCTTAATGCAAATTTAGTCATATTTATTGCAACGAATATGATGATCTTAAATTATAGAAAAGAAAAAATAACCGTAAAAGTTAATATAAAAATGATTATGCATGCATGACATATGACAGGTGGCGTATCCCCGCAACAACTAAACATACATGCCACAAATTGATTTGACTAAGTATATATAACAGGTACAGAACTGTATGTATGTGCTACGTCTTGCGTTGATGAGGACAACCCTTAACCCTAGAGCTGCAATGCAAACGTGGACATGTAAACGTGTAAGAAAAGCCACTCTGCCACCACCATGTCCAAGTCCTCTCCCCCCGGCCACTTTTATTTTGCATTTCTATGCTTTCTAAATTCTTTCTCTCTATATATATTACCGGAACTGTTCTATATATTACTGAAACTGTTTTTAAAAATTATCAGAATCTAGCGAAATGTAATATTAATAGCACAATCCGAAAAATAACTCTCACATAAAAGAAATTGATCTATACTAAAGTAGGAGGACGACTCATACGAGGATGGAAAACAACCCACACAAGATGGGAAAAGGCCATCATAATTTCTATATATTTTATAATTCCATACTAATACACGGTGGTGCATTTCATCCACTTTATTAGTAAATATCAATTTAATCAAAAGTATTTTACAATCTTTTTTTTTTTTTTTGAAATATTTTATATTCTTTATATAAGTAATTTTCTTTTTCTAAATTAAATAAACTATTTTTTTTTAATTGAAATAAAATTTGTATGTAAATTATGATTGATTTTGACTAATTCAATACACGGTTGACTTACACACCATTTCTTATTAGGAATGGTTAAATATCTTCCTTGACCTTAAGAGGTCAAAGGTTGGAATTTCATCATTGTTTTATTAAAATATTAAGCATATGTGTGAGCCCTCTCTTGGTATGAGAGTAGTCATTCAATCCGGATTCAAGTTTTATCCTTATTCTATTAAAATATAAGATATGAGTGTGAGTTCCCTCTTAACATGGGAGTAGTCATCCAATTCATATAAAATGGTTGTTGATCTCAATATGTACTAACGGTCCGTTTATCTATAAGGTGTCGATGTAAAGAAAAATTAAAAATATATATTTTTTTTTTGTCCAAAATATAATTTTTTACCAAATCATATATTATATAATAATTTTAAAACTTAAATATTTTATCCAAATTCAAGTCTAAATAATATAACGTATGAATTGTCAAAATCTTATTAATTATCACATCATCTCATGATTTATAAGATTTTGGTAACTCACACACACCACATTATTTGAATATGAATTTGAGTAAAATATTCAAAAAGTCTAGCATTACGTTTTTAAAAATTATTTCATAACATTTTAATTGTTATTCACCAATAAAGATTTGTCATACATATTTATATAGTTGTAGCGACCCCGATGACCAAAATCTGCAACTAGTCAAAGTCCTCCATGCCGACTCCACAACTCTCCTCTTTCTTCTTCCATGGGCTGCTTCGTTTGTTGTTTCGGTAACAAGAATTCGTGGTTTCGAGTAAAAGAATCGGCAAGCAGAAAAACAGTTCCATTAGAAGATCACAACAGCAGCAGTAGAGAGAAGAGAGCCCCGTCAATCTAACCCATCAAATTCAATGTTCAAATGCTTCTCTTTCAAGCTCAAAAAAGCAGCTCGACGCAAACCGTCACACATCAATAAACAAACGGCGTCGTTTAACGAGATCCCAATTATTGTTAAAGTGGCACCAGATCATGAGGTAATTATGTACCACTTGCGTGTTGGCGTATTTTAGCAGAATTTCAGTTTCACTCGGCGCAATTTAGCGTCAACTTATGTTTTGTTTATTTTTTGTTCAGACAAGACACGGAGTGCGCCAACAAAACACAACCGTCGAAAGTCGACAATCATTTGATAACGTGGACGGCACGTGCCATAAGCGCCGGCAAATAATAGACCCCATAAAAACCAGATCCAACCAACCCGGTTCTCTCAAATCAGGTCGCGGTGCCAAATTGTTGGAGTCCGTTTGTCAGGGGGACCCTACCCGAGAAAAGCGGGTCAACCCACCATCTAATAGGAGGAATGATCCGGTGGTGGTGGGTGTGTCGATTGTTATGGTGACACTGGTCATGTTGTTGGTATGGGGAAGAGCATGTGCAATTCTTTGTACGTCTGCATGGTTTTATTTTATCGGAAGAACAAAGGAGAATATTGTTGGAGCTTCGGGATCGGATTCGGGTGATCCAGATTTGAATTCGCAGAAACATAAGAAGAGGGTGGTTTTGGAGGGTTTTCTGGAGAGAGAGAATGACGGGGCTACTTTGTGATTTTTTTTTAAAAAAAAAGAAAAAAAAAAGTTTTTAAAATCCAATAAATTAAAGGTATGTAAAAAAATAATTGACATGATTGAAATATTTAATTTTTAGAATCAAATTGTATTTAATGTCATAATATTTGAGAGAAATCTTCCCATTGTAAACTTGAGTTTTTGTTGGTAATAGATTATGTGGTGTGCATGTTGAGCAATGGCCATATGATTTTTCCTATAGTGAGCCGCAAATGGCATTTTCTGTAAACTAACGATGGAAACATGTCTAAATTTGACAAAAAAAAATTCAAATATTTCTCTTGTTTAATTGGGAAGTTGGTAATGTCACGTGATGTACATGTGGCTCATTCACGGTGGTTACCGTTTTTGTCAGCTTTTTATAACCTGCCCATACAGATTTTTCTTAGGGATATTTTTAAAACACTTCCTTCCCTGCAAAGCAATTTGCAGCCCGTAGTTTAATTAAATTAGCAAACAACACCCACCATCACAAATTCCGTTAGAAGAAGGTCATTACTGTTAGTGATAAAAAGGTAAATGGGTAAATGAAGTTGGTAAATAAATTTCAACTAGTAAAAATAAAAATGAAACACCAAAAGATAAATAAAATAATAAAAATTTAAATTTTCCTTATTTTTTAAAAAATTAATTAAAATGAATGATTTATCTCTATCGCCCATTTGGACAATAGAGGTCAAATTAAAAATTAATTTTATATGAATTTTTTCTTTTAAAAAAAAAAAAAAATCTCTCCATCTTCATTGTCCAAACTTTGCTCTCTCTCTCTCTCTCTCTCACTCTATCTCTCTACCAAGTGAACACCACCATCGTTTAAACCCATCCACAAGTCACCTACATCTACCACCATCAATCATCGCTTTCTACCTACTCCTCCTCCACCTCCAGTCTTCTTCCTCCATCACTGCCACTCTCCTCCATTACACTTCCAACTTCAACACCACCATGATCGAGTAGTGTCGATGGTAAGTTTCTATTGTTGGAGATCTAGAATTGGATCTCCATCGATGGAGACCCAATTTTGGGCCTTTGCAACTTGGAACCTAGATTTCGTTGATGTGGTTTTCTTGATATGGTTTGGTTTGATTGAGTGGTTTCGTTGATTGATGCGGGATTTTTTTTTTTTCCTTTTTTTTCCTCCTTGATGTGATTTGGTTTGGTTTGATTAAGTAGAGAAAAAGACATGGTTGAGTGGATGGATGGAGGGATTGTGCTTTGGTTAGAGAAGAAGACACGTTGTAGTTTGGTTTCATCTTTTGTTTTGTTTTTTGTTTTTCTTTGGTACATTGACTGGTTCCAAAGTGTTGAATGATCTGGATTTGGAACTAGATCAATCAACGATCTGATTCCAACTTGATCGACTGCTAAATCTAGACACCATATTAGCAGTCAATCTTGTTAATGTTTTATATATATATATATATAATTTTTGTTTTTTTTCAAAAAAAAAATGTTTAATGACTTAATAAATTAGTAAATTGATTTTAATCAATGGACAGTGGAAATCTTTATCTTTTTTTTTTTTTTTAATTTTAAACTCTTTAGTTTTCTTATTTTGTATTTTTGTTTAATAATTTAATAAAATATTAAATTTATTTTGATATCCCAATGTCTATTTTAAAGATGGATGATGGAAATCTTTTATTAATTTTGATCTTAAATTTGATTTTTTAATTTTATTTTGATTTATTAATTTGATTTTAGTTAAATTTAAACCAGAGGTAAAGAATCATTTAGTGCTCAGAGTCAACTTTTTAATAAGAAACACAAACGGTGGGATGCAAAATTGCAAATTATGAAACTTCGGAGAATTTTTTGTTTTTAAATTATGGGCAAAAGTTGGGAGGGTTTGTTAGAAATATCCTCTTTTTAAAATATATATATATATATATAGAAAGAACTTTATTTTGGTTCTTATGTTTTTAGAAAACTTCTTGTTTTTAAATGCGAATTCTTTTATAGTGTTCCTAGTCCTTTATGTTTCAAAAACTCATCAAATTATTCTATTCCATCAATCAGCAGACGATCAATGTCAATAGAAAATGGTAAAAGATTGTTTTACCCTAATCTTCACATACAAACATTAAAAGAACGTGTTTACCCTTTCAAAAAACTTCAAATCATTGTTTTTATTTAGTTTTTAAATTTTTTTTCCAACTAACACGTGTCCTTGTGTTACCAATTTGTATTAAAAGACGAAACTATCCCAATATATGTAACATTTGACCATCTATTGATTGGCGGTAGGGATTAATTTAATGAGTTTTGATAACTTTAGAGACCATAAATGTTATAAATGGATTCATATTAAAAAATGAAAAGTTTTTAAAAATATAGAGATCAAAATAAAGTTCTTCCATCAAAAAGAAAAAAAAAAAAAAACAAAGGAAAAAGAGAAAGGCGAATTGCACTAATGACTTTCATGTCAACTATAATTTCACTACTCTAAATTATTGACTATTGACATACTTACGTTAACATCCTCATGGTAGTTGACTCATAAATAACAAGAGTTAATTGATTATGATACTGAGAAAAATATCCATTGCTTTGGAATTTATTATATCAATACTTTTTTAGAATATTATATTCATTTAATATAATAATTAATTCTAAAACAATTTTCTTTTGCGTGAATTAAACTAAGATAGATTGACATATTATACAATTACATAAATGATGCAAGTTCACCATTAATTATATGAACACACCCTAATTAGTGCCATCAATAGAATGACACAAATGCCCTTATTAGAAATTATAAATATAAAAATTAAAATAATTATGAAAAACAAAACAAAAAGTAAACCTCCATCTGTAATGGAGGTTCTTTAACCACTGTTGGTAGTTAATCTCCTCTTGAACATGGAGGAGATTCTCCTTCGCATCCAAAGAGAGATCGTGTCGAACTCTTCCCAAATGCAGAGTACATTGACCAGATCAACTCTGCCCCCCTAGGTGAACCACCAATAAAGGTCTAGGAAGTGGACTTACGTAAATTTCACCAGAAGCGAAGCCATCAAAGGTGGATATATAAATAACCACCTATCAGTGTGCACTGATATAATGAAAGATTATAACATTTAAATCTAAGCATCCATTTAATCCAATGGTTAGATTTGATTCTTAAAAACTAATGAAGACAATTATAAATATGATTATATTTATTTGTACCCCAAGAAGTCAACTGCTAAAATCGCTATTTGTATTTAGGAAGTCTCTTTCACGTCTCTCTTTCATTGATTTGGTGTTAGGTTGGTGTTTGCAATTTGGTATTTGTGTTTGGTTTTATGTCAAGGTTTGTGTCCATGATGTTTGGTCGAGTTTAAGTGGTGAACAATGGTCCACTGAGGTCTTTTAGGTTTTTGGAAGGTAAGGAGTACGGTGGACTTCTATGCCGCTAGGGTGGTTGGTAGATGGGGAGTGGTGGTAGACCATGATTTGATTGGACACAAGTCAATTTTGATTCGATTGGTTCGATTGGTGGTCGGAGAGGCGATTGGGGCCGGAGCTGTGAATACGATGGCTAGTGTTTTGATTTTGGTTTAGGGATTGCTTACGATTAGGAATTTCGTTTCACGTGCTTGGTGAAGATGAAAATGGGTTGTGATGCTTTGGGTGTTTCCCGTTTGGTAAAGATTGAGGTCCACATGGGTGAAGTTGCCCAATGGGGATGTAAAATTTTTTTGTTAAATTTGAATTTAAATTTTCAATTTATATATATATATATATATTAATTTTAGTATTGTTTTAGCTATATTCAAGAGTAAAATAAGAATTTCATTTGATAATCAAGGGCAAGACTATCATTTTAACTTTTTTAATAGATTCCTAACAATAAGATGGTTATTTACTAGCCTCTCTCTTTTGTTAAAGTGAGAAAACTCTTATTTAACAGAGAGGGAGAACATTGTAAAAGTTTTCCTCCCGATTTGATCTGGGTTTAGTTCCCTATTTTTTGTCTTTCTCTTTATCTATTTCTCTTTGTTTTCCTCCCTTCTCTTCTTCTCATCTTGAGCGGATGGGGGAATGAGGGTGGAGGGGAGAGGGGGGTGGATCCAAATAATATTTTGATCCAATCATAAAATCTCAAAATGACTTAATTTTGTTTGTAAATATTCCACGTTTAAATGAAGATTAACATCTCCAAATCTCTTTTATGACCAACAATAGTGATGATTCTTGGATGATTTCATCAACGTTAAGGCATTACAATTAGATGCCTCAAAGCTATATTAAGAAGGATTTATTCAAGTTTTGAAAAAAGGTCTAAATGTTATACGAGAAGAATCTCTTTTAATGCATCATATCTTATTTCTAGGTAGCTATAGCTACTACCTTTTGGGTTCAAAAAGATATATTTGTATAGTTTTATGTTGATTTTTATTTATGTTTCGATTTTATGTGTTAGTTTTAAATTTAATTATTATATAGATTAACTGAATCTCATAAGTATCTCATTATTCTCATGATTGAATATCACTTAACATTTCATCTAGTCATCTTCGCTCATTCCTCTTTTGAGGACAAGATTTGATTGTATTAAACATGTTATAATGGTTCCAAGTTTGGTGAGATATTGGTGATTGTAATTTGTGTGTCCCAAATTTAGGATGATTAAATGAAATTTTCAATATTTCAAAAAAAAAAGAAAAAAGAAAAAAGATAGTCATTTACTAATATTTATCGTTTTGGGATGGATTTTGACCAATTTTTAACCTATTAGGTGTAAAAGACATAATATTTTATGAAACAAGGTGGAAATATAATTTAATAGGATGTTTATGCAATTTGATAATTACCTAGATTTTCCACAAAAAAAAAAAAAAAAAACACACTAAAGAAAGAATAATGCTTTAGCGTATCCACACTAAAATGCTATTCCCACTCACATTATATAGATAGCCAATCACTTATAATCTCACATCACATGACAAAATATGAACAAAAAGTGTACCATAGCGAGCCAAAACTCTTCTCGAGAAGAAGAATATTAATTAGTTATAAACTACACCTAAAGTACCCGAGGCACTATTTCCAAACTATAATGCAAGTTTCATGCTTTCTTTTAACCTCTTCTGTGATTCAAGGAAACTATATTCTTAAAAGGCTGAAGAGCAAAAATGGGTGTCGAAAATTAGTGCAATTATTAAATTTACCCATTCTTACTAATTTTACAATTTTTACCCCCTCTAGAACAAAATTTCTCCTTAACAAACCCAAACACTACCTTTGTATCATTTCTACATTTAATTAAAAAAAATAAAAAAATAAATACCTAAACTCCACTCCAATACAAGTGGACTTGCTCCCCAAAAGAGCAAATCACTCCTCACTAAGGAGCTTCGAGTGATAGGCATCTAACAACCTTTATCGATCTGTGATGAGGTCTGACAACCTTTATAAATCTATGATGGAAGAAAGATGACAAACAATAATGACCCTTAACAAAAACCTACTTTGGGATATTTTCTCTTTCTAAGGTGTAGAAGAGAAGTGAATTCCAAAACAAATTATAGTGGGAAAGAGATATAAGATAGAAGTAGCATTTTTTAAGGATAACTAAAATAAAAAATGAATAGGCAGAAAGGGAAAGAAACTTCTCTACGAGAATGGAGAAACATCCAAATGTTCACAGGAGAAGCAAGCTAAAAATTAACATTTGAATCCACACAAATGCAAAATCACAGACAGCATAATGTTTCCGAGCACGTAAAAACTTTTCCTTACCCATAGACAAGAGATATCATTAGTTTACTACAAATATTATCGTTCGCTTTGTTGATCATGTTTCTTATATATTTGTACAAGAGGTTTAGGGTCCAAGCCCATTCACACCAAAGCGGGAAGAGATTCAAGTTTATTTATTCTAATAAAATACCATATATATTGCAAAGTAAAAGAAACATAACACAAAGAAAACTGACACAGGGGATGTAACTGCTCAAGCAGAACTATAAACTGGATAATTTTTCAATTACTAAATGTGTTCTAACCCCAAACGAATCTCCCAGTCTCCCACCTTCTCTAGAGGAAAGTAAGTAAAGTAGCAGGCACCTAGAGAACCTCTTCTACAAGCCCATCCCATATAAATCTCATACAGTCTAGTTTTACATAATCTCTTATACCAAAAGTTTGGTCTTCATCTCTTGAAACCTAATCCTTCACACATATGTGAAGCACCATTAATGCAAGAATGTTGAAAATATGCCTTTCATTCCAATCTAAATGGGTTGCATAAAAATATATCTAAAAGTTCACAAGCTTATATTGTTATCAGCCTTGAGATGCTTCAACCCAGCCTTGGACCAAGATGGTGGAGACTGCACAAAACTAATGGAGTTATAAATTTTTAAAACCTTACCTTGGCACCTAGTAAAATTATTACCAAAGTCATGCCATATCTTCAAGTGCTTCAAGTAGTTCACGTAACACACAAAAATCCTCAATAATGCAAGACATAAACCCCATAAACATTTGTAAGTTTTCGCTAATTGTCCATAACATATATTTATAAACATGTGAAACAAGACACTTCTGAAAATAAGAAATTAAAAATTATCTGCTTGAGAAAGTATTCTAGGTTTTGGTTCATATGAATAGTGTTGATGACAATCAAGAATTGTTAAGCACGAAGTAAATGTGACTAGTACAATGAATACTGACATACACAGTAACTAAGTGAGTTTGGACAATAGCTTGAGTTTAGAAATTGAGGAAACAAGAGAAGAACCAGAAGAAAGACACTATTCAAAGAAGCTAGAACATAATCAAATTCTCGTTAGTTAACTCCAGTTATTGTCAAAGTACATAGGAATGATTTGACTATTTATAAAGCTTAACTTAATTCATATAAATAAATATATATATATTCAAATCACACCTTTCCAATTTACCAGATACCTCTAATATGCTGGATTGCAGAAATTAGTGATCTTTCAAAACCGACAAAAGTACCAGTAGCTCCTAAACTAAATTAGAAACACTTCTGACCCATACTCATTGAGTTAATGTGACTTAATCTTGAAACTAAGTAAATCCCACATACATCAATTATCATAAGGGAACAAACAAAATATAAACCCTTAAATGCCAAAACTTTAGATTTACATATAAATTAGTCGCAGATTCCTTTTCCAAATGCTGCGTCTGTATCAAAAGCGCATAATCTGACTGGCAAAGACTAACAACCAAGATCAACTATGTGTAACTGTCAACAATTCCTGTAGTCGTAGATATTTTTCCACTTAAATGAATTTTAAACAGAAACGCCCTAAAAGTTCGACAGCAAACCACGATGCTGCACAAGACTGTGCTATGGAAATTTGGAAAGAAAATCAAGTTTTATAAACCAAAGCTGGATAACCTTTTCATCTCCATAATCATCATTAGTCCCAGGTTTTACAACACAACAGGCGAATGGAGGATCTCAACCTGAAACAATCTGATGCACATCCAATCTAGTAAAATTAATCTCAATTTTGACAATAAAAGTTTATTTGATCACAAAATGAAACATGAGATTAGAAAGAATGACTACTAGCCAAAAAAAGTGAAGCCTACAAATTCCGAAAACAAGAAAAATCCATATAACTCCAGTTGCAAGCACCATCAACTATTAGATAAAAGTTCTACAAAAATTAAACATTAAATTGTAAACAGCTCGAGAAGATCTTACCATCAAATCCTACTTTGAACTTTTATCCTTGCCTTCTTTGGCTTCTTTGGCAATAGCATCAGTAACCAAAGACATCGGTCTTTCAGCAATAACCTCATCTATAATCCCAAATTCCTTGGCCTCATCTGGGGTCATAAAATAATCCCTATCCATATTCTTCTGAATCACCTCTACAGACTGTCCAGTGTGCTTCGAATACAAAGCATTCAGCGAATCCCAGACCCGAACAATCTGCTTTGTGTGGATTGTCATATCTTTTGCCTGCCCACTGTACCCTCCAGACGGCTGATGAATCATAACAGTCGCATTGGGTAGTGACCGCCTCTCACCCTTGGTACCCGCTGCCAAAAGTAAGGAAGCCATGGACGCAGCTTGCCCCAAACAAATGGTATTAATAGGAGATCGAATGTATTGCATTGTATCATAAATCGCAAGACCTGCATGACAAATGTAAACTGAATTAACGCCTTTCTACCACCAGACCATATATCATAAGCAAACTACATTAACACTCTCTACCATCAAACCACATCTCACAGATTTCAAAGTATGACATTACCAATATACCCAATTCATATATATCAAAATACAATATGCAAACTGCATCAATGCTCTGTACCACCAGGCCACATATATCATACAATTCATACAGATTTCAAAGTATGGCATTACCAATTTGCCCAATTCATACAAATCCAAATATTGTATGCAAACTGCTTCAGCGCTATCTACCACCAGACCACTTATCATATGCAAACTGCACTGCTCTCTACCATTAAAGCACATATCACAGATTTCAAAGTACAGCATTACTAATATACCCAATTCATACAAATCCAAATATTATATGCAAACTGCATCAGCACTCTATACCACCAGACCACATATATCGTATACAAACTGCATTAGCACTCTCTACCATCAAACCACATATCACAGATTAGTATGGCAATAACAATATGCTCAATTCATACAAATCCAAATGCAAAACTATGAAACTCCAGTAGACTAAATACTTGCGCTTCTTCAATTCAACTGAAAATGTTTTGTTTTTCAAATAAAAAAGACCTGCAGTGACGTGGCCGCCGGGGGAGTTGAGATACATGTGAATGGGTTTGGAAGGGTTCTCGGACTCTAAGAAGAGGAGCTGAGCAACGACAACGTGAGCAGTGTCGTCGCTGATGGTTCCGTTTATGCAAACAATTCTCTCCTTTAGAAGCCTCGAGAAGATATCGTACGCTCTCTCTCCTCTCGACGAGTGCTCGATCACCATTGGAATCAGACTGTATGAACGACACCATGCCTTCGATTTTGAAAATCCTAACATCCTTGATACTACGCTCTTCATTCTTCTCACTTTGCCTCTCTCTCTCTCAATCACATACAGTCCGAGAGATAGGGTTCTTTTTAACTTCTTCACTCTTCTTTTATTCTCATTTTCAATTTATTTCCATTAGGCCTAATTGCAAAAACTCCACCACATTTAGTATAATTGTACAACTATGAATTCTGTGGTTTTTTTTCTTCTCTCATAATTATATTCGTACTTGTTTGCACACTATATTTTAATAAAAATAGTTGAACGCTTCTTTGGATTCTAAAAAATCAAAGGTTCAAATCTGACTCATATGGAATGTGTGAGTAGTCTTCTATGAATTTAATCTCCTTTCTTTACTATTAAAAAAAAATCATTCTCGTTTTATAGTGGTTAACTGTTAAAATTAATAAATCAATTGAAAAAAGTAAAATTAACAAAAAAATTGTTAATTTTAATCGTTAAAATTAACATTCTTTTTGCTTTTAGAAAAAGAGATCCAATATGGGATTGGATTTCCACTAAATCTTCATCTTCATTTCTATAGATATCTACATGAGAGATATAAGAGATTCCACTGCTATGGTTTCCATCATCAATAAAGTTTCGAAAGGTCTATTGCTGAAGATGCATTCTTTTATATAGGTTTCCATTGAAATAAAGACCCTAACTTGGGTCTCTATTGATAAAAACTCAAATTTCGGATTTATAACGATGGTAACTTACTATCATCATCAAAGATGAGGATCCCATTTGTAATATCACTATAATGGGTGCTTATTAAAGCAAGAACTAGCATAAAAAATAGAAGTCTCTAACTCTTTCATTTGAGACGTTATGGTTTGGCTCCGAAAATAAATGTTGGAAGGCCTACTTCCCTTTATAATAACTAAGGCTTTAAGACCCAATTAGATTTTTTAAAACAAGCAACCCAATTTTATTTGAAGTTTGACCAAGCTCAAAACAAATTGAAATGCTTTCTCATGTTTAATGATCCAAAAGCCCAAAATTTTTTATTAAAAAGAAAAAGCCTAAGTTTGATGATTGAAATAAGATATATGCTTATGAGTGTCACTATTTCCACCACTCTAAAATTATTTACACAACCCTTTATATGTTCACTATATTTCATTAAACAAGTCATAATTATAAGAGCAAATTACATAAAAACCTCAATTTAAGTGTAATTGCAACTAAATGGAAATTTTAATTGTAATTACACAAACATCCTCTATCGTCTGTTGACTTCCATAAACTCAAACTGTTAATCACCATTTCAATGTAAAATGACTACAATACTCTTATCTAATGGAAACTTGATAAAAATATTAACACTTCAAAAGCAAAATAGTTTTCTTATATATCAAAATCAGTTTATTCAAGCACAAATAGTCACATTACATCTAAATTTATAAGTAATTTAAATAATTAATTATATAAAGTAATTTTTTAATCATTCAAAAAGATAATTTTTTAATAAAATGTTCTAAGAAAATTCAAATATGAAACAAATAAAACTTTCTTGTTGCAGATTTCTTGGAGACGTGATTTTTAGTTTTTTATGAAATTAAAAAAAAAAAAAAAAGTACTTGATCTCCATTGGAGATCTAGTATGAATCAAATCTCCAGTGCAAATATACTCCTTTAGAGGAGCATATTTGATCCATTGCTAGTGGATGTCCCCACTATTGACTTTTTTTTCAAATATTTGTAATTTATAAAAAAAAAAATATTTTTTTTTATTATTAATTGATTAATTACATTTTTCTACTCCAAAAGATATTTTTACCTCTAACTAGAGTATTATAGTCATTTTACATTGAAACTATGGTTAATAGTTTGATTTTACCAAAATCAACTTATGATAGGGTATGTTCATGTAATTACAAATAAAATTCTCATCTAACTATAATTATGCCAAACTTGAGGGTCCTTATGTAACATATGTTCATAATTAGGGTAGATTGTATACGTTTCCTTGAGGTTTGACAAAATTATACAAAAATGATGATGTTTGGGTAACTTGCACTCTCACTAATTGAGATTTCAAAAACTTAGTACAAACCTCCTTTGTTGTTAGTCAACCATTAGTTAATCTTCGTTAAGTCAAAATTATCCAGAGTAAAATGGTCAATATACAATTTATAAATATGTTAATTTAATTAAAAAAATAAAATTAAAAATTAAAAATTGAAAAAGGTCTCCATGGGAGACTAGATCTTAGTCTCCATGGGAGACCAAGATCTGGTCTCCATCGCTAGGCTTTTTTTTTTTTTTTTTTTTTTTAAACAATTTTTGCTTTTTTTAATTAAATTAGAAAAATATATAATCTTAGTTTTAAATTTTGCAAAAAAATAAAATTTTGATTTTAAATTTCACTTGAAGGGTATTTTACTCATTTTTTATCTTTGATTGTTGACTATGAAAATTTAACAGTAGTTGACTAATAGCAGGAGAGATTTGTGTTAAGTTTTTGAAATCTCAGGGGAGATCAATACGGATTCCTCAAATATCATCATTTTTGGGGAATTTCACCAAATCTTAGGGGGTTTGTGTAATTTGTCTCTATAATTATAACTCATTTAATGGAATAGAGTGAACATACTAAAGGGTGTATAAACAGTTTTAGTGGGGTAGAAATATCGACATTCTATTTTTATATATAATATGTGGTCCATCGATTTGCCAATGTGGTGAATGCAATTTGAAGAAAACGAAGTGAAAGTTTCAAATCATTTCTAATCTACAACCTAGAGGCATCATAGGTTACAACAATCTTTTATGGATTTCAAAGTTCATACACAATGAAAATAAAAAAAAATTAAATTAAAAAAATTAAATACAAAGGAGAAAAACAAGAAGAAGATAGACGTACAATTTTCCACATGGAAAATCCAATAAAGTAAAAACCATGAGACTATAACCCTATCTAGCCATTTTCAATTGAACCTCCACTATTATTTAATGACTTATAATTTTTGTTCACAACAATTCTTACCTAGAACCCTACATAATAAACAATCATCAGTTCTGCTCTTCATGAAGCTAAAATGATCACTCCGTCTGTTTTTTAAATCTTGTATGACTCCTCGAATCCACCTTATTATCTTACGCGCAAGCTTGACAAATCCTCAACACTTTTTCTTATAGCAAAAAGCAAGGCTGCAAGTTGATCACCAATTAAGGTTGATCACACACAACAAAGATGTATGCAAGATGTACAGAATGTCTCATCAAAATACTATATGAACCTGGATGCAATTTATGCTTATAACTAATGATTTAGATTTACGGACAAAAAAACAAAAAAATCTCACAAAACTCTAATAGAATAAACAAATAAAGAATAAGATATGTATATTTTTATGAGAGAGAACTATTGACCAGTCTTTGATGTGTCGCTCTTTTTTTTTTTTAATTTTTATAAATCCGAAGGGTGTGACTTTATAATAGTTCAGGCCTTGATTGGAGATAAATGTAGTTTTCTCCTAGCTCAACTTATGCATTTGGATATGATTGTATCCTGAATATATGTTCATAAAACTCAATAGTTCATGTCTGGTCGTGGCATTTACAAGTTGGTCACTACAGGGAAAAGAAAAATTGTCCTTAGGACATGATTACCACACACATCTTCTAATTACCATTTTTATTTTTTTCACATTAACAATCCATTTAAGGTACTAAATCTCACAGATCGAGTCAATTGCTAACAACTTTTCCATTTCCTTTTTTATAGTCCTTTTTTTTTTTTTTTTTTGCATTAAAGAATCTTCTAGTTTGTACTAACAATCAGGTTTTTATGCACAAACAGTTGATGAGTAATGATTGATTGGGTTTATGCTAGACATGTTTTTATGATCCTAAGCAAATACCGTTGCATTTTCCTTCAAGAATTCGCTTAGCATTTTTTTCAAGTCGGGGTGCTAGTTTTGCCACGATTTTTACCATTTTTCTAATTCCTCATCACTTAATCAAACTTGCTTTGTTGGTTGTACCTCTGATTCCTCTTCCCATATGGTTACTTCCCTAGGATGCAAAGAAAACTAAGTAAGGGTTTCTACTTACTTTTCTTGTTTCCTTCGTTTTATGGTTGTGTTGTCGTAGAACTGGCAATTGTGGATGATCTAGAGATTTCGCAAAGATGCCCGTCTTCTTGTTCCTTCCCCTTACCATTGGTGGCTTAATTCGCTTTTAAGGGTTAACTTGAATTTTCTCTATTCTAGTTAAAAGTTAGGTTAATAGTCATCTCTCAAGAGTATTAACCCACAATGGATTCTCAAAAGTCTTCCACTCATGATTTCTAAGTAGTTTTGGAGAATTTCCTAGAGAGCATTTAGACCCTTCTCCTAACGCCAATTATTAACATCGGGAATTTGACCAACAATAAAATCAAAGATTGACCGGGTCAATATTAGATGATTGATTAGATAAAGCGTTGAAAATGATCATGCATTGAGAGATTATTGCTTATGATTATGGTATTAACCAAGAAAACTTATAAACGCGACATTTTGGAACTTTGATTGATCAATGATACTATGAACAAAGGAATTGTTAGTGAGTGTCAATACTGTTGCCGACAAAAACTCGTTAATTCGCAAGTCGAAACTAAAGATAGCAAATAACAAAAAGAACAAATGTGAGTTTGTAAGAAGAAAGATTAGACCTGAAAAGTAAATAAAAATCTTTTATTTATAGGCAAATGTCTAGTGGAATACTTTAGTATTTCTGTTATCCAACTAAATAGGTTTGCTACAATGACATGAGCCTAAAACCTCATTTTCAAGAACAAATGTTGATCGATGGGCTGATGATTCGATGTTGTCAGTAATGATTATTTTACTATCCGTACGTGCATTAATGGAGCATTAAATCCTCATTTAATGCTCTCATTGATTATTGTATTTAATGTGATAAGTCTGATTGATGGGCTCGTGATTGGATATTGTTAATAATGATTATTTTGTTACCCTATACTTGCATTAATGGAGCATTAAACCCTCATTTAATGCTCTCATTGATTATCATATTTAATGGGTCCAATGACTTTAATCTTTGGAAGGTCAAGATACGAGCTCTTCTTGTACAATAGTGATGAGAATAGGCATAGAATCTTGAAATTTTGACTATAGATTCTTAAGATAGAGATTCAATTTTAGAGAAAGTGCATGGCACAATTTTGTTGAATTTAGGAGACAAGGTTTTAAGAGAAGTCATTGAAGAGAAATCGGCTTCAAGTTTATGGAATGCCTTGGAGAAGAAGTTTCAACAAAAGACATTAAACAATCGTCTGTATTTGAACTTGTGCTTCTATAATCTCAAGATGAAAATAGGTTTGTCCATGAAAGACTATGTGAATGATTTTAATAAAATTGTCCATAATATGAATGGAGTAAGTTCGAAGATAGAAGGAGAAGATCAAGCCCTCATTTTGTTAAACTCTTTACCTCATTCTTATGGTACATCTAGGGACACATTGTTATGTGGCAGAGATATAATTTTTATCAACCATGTCGAAGACGCCTTGTAGTTGAAGAATTACAAAAAAAGATGTTTGAGTTGTTACATGCGGAGAGTCACAATGTAGCTTTAGCTATTGATAAAGGAATGAGTAAAGAGAAGAGTTCGAGTTCAAGAGGTAAGTCTTGATCCAAGTTTAGAACTAGAAGTATGCAGTGTTTTCATTGTCATAAAGAATGGCACATTCATAGAAATTGTCCACAAAGTAAATGAAAGGCAAAGGTGGAGAATAAGGATATGAATGCAAATGTGAAATTGTAGGAAGGGTTTGATGATGATACCTATTGTCACTCAACTTTTGCAGTTAATTTGGATAACTTAATGGACGAGTGGATTCTTGATACTGGAGCCAGCTACCACATGATATCTAATTGAGCTTTGGTTACCTCTTCTCGCAAAAGGAAAGAAATAGTCAGGTTAGCAAATGACATAAGGATTGACATGATTGATGGAAGAGTTGTTACCATTAAGATTTTATGGTATTGTGAGATCTTTGAAGGTGATTCATGTTTCTGATCTTCAAAGAAATTTGACTTCCTTGGGTGTGCTTGATGAAGAAGGGTATAAATTTTATAGAGAAAATGGGATCTTAAAGGTATGCAAAAGTGCTCTTGTAGTAATGAAAGGGAAATAGCATGAGAGAATCTATAAATTGCTTGGAAGCTCAATATATGATACAATAATTGTTTCTTCTAGTTCATCAAATGAATCAAATAATAATGGTACAAGGTTTTGGCATATGAGGCTAGGACATCTTAGTGAAAGAGGGTTGTTGACCTTGAGTAAACGTGGAGTGTTAGACGGGGAGTAAAGACCAAAAAATAGGATTTTTACGAGAACTATGTCTATGGGAAACATCATAGAGTGAAGTTCAACATTAGTACTCATTCTGCCAAGAGAGTTCTCAAATACGTTCACTCAGATTTATAGGGTCCTTCCTAAAATGCCACACATGGTGGTTGCAGGTACTTTCTAACTGTTATTGATGACTACTTAAGAAAAACATAAGTCTATTTCCTAAAGCATAAAGATGAGGTGTTTGTCAAATTTAAGGGTTGGAAAGCAATGGTTGAAAAACAAACCAATAAGCATCTTAAATTGCTTAAAACTGATAATGGATGGAGTTTTGTCGCAGTGAATTTAAAAGGTTTTTCAAGGATGAAGGCATAGTAAGGCACTATATTATGCGATAAACGTAACAAGAAAATGGAGTTGTCGAACAGATAAATAGGACATTAGTTGAACATGTACAATGTATATTGAGTCAAGCCAGGTTGGGAAAAGTGTTTTGGGTTAAAGTAGTTAACACAGCCTGCTATTTGGTCAACAGGTCTTTGTAAATAGCTACTGATATGAAGATTCCTTAAAAGGTATGGTCTAATAAACTTGTTAATTATTCTGGTTTGAGAATATTTGGATAATTTGTATATGCTCATGTGAATTATGATAAACTTGAGCCTACAGTAATTAAGTGTATAGCTCTAGGGTATGTAGTTGGGGTGAAAGGTTAAAGATTGTACTCGGTTAACAATAACAAGTCCCCTAAATTTCTTATTAGCATAGATGTGACATTTAATAAGTTGACTATATTAAACCAGTAAGAAAATCTAATGATGATAGTGATAAGGACCATGGTGTCGTTGAGAAAGTAAAGCTTAAGAATGCTTAATAGAGGTGGAGAATCCACCTGATCAGTCTAATGATGATGGTGATACAACAATTGAAGATGTTGTAGCAGGCAGAGAACAATAAGAGTGACCTTACAGTATTGCTCTAGACTTTGAGAAAAGGCAAAATGTGAAGAAACCTTTGAAGTACATAGATTCTATGGCTTGTGTAGATTCAATGGCTTATGCTTTGACTTTGGATAATGAACCCTTGACTATGATGACATAGTTAAATACAGAGAGTCTGTGGAGTAGCTTGGAGCGATAAAAGAAGAGATAAAGTTTCTTAAGAAGAACAAAACATGGGAGTTGGTTAGATTGCTAAAAAGGAAGAAGAATGTTGATTGCAAATGGGTCTTCAAGAAAAAGGAAGGAATTCTTGATGTTGAACCACCTAAGTTCAAAGCTACATTGGTAGTGAAAGACTATACTCAGCTAGAAGGCATTGATTATTATAAGATATTTTTGCTTGTGGTGAAGCATAGTTCCACTCGAGTTATTCCTGCCATGATATGCAATTTTGATTATGAGTTGGAACAACTAGAGTTAAAACTACTTTATTGCATGGTAAGTTGGATGAGCAAGTTTATATGACTCAACTAGATGGATTCTGAGTGCTTGTTAAGGAGGATCATATGTGTTTACTTAAAAAATTCTTTATAGGTTGAAACAATCACCTAAGCAATGGTGCAAAAGGTTTGATGCTTTCATGATTAATAATAATTATATCAGAAATCAATGTGCTTTCATGTGTATCTGCTTTTATATGTTGATGACATGTTGATTGTAGCCAAGGAAATGTTCGAAATCTACTGGATAAAGGCTCAGTTAATAAGTAGTGAATTTAAGATGAAGGATTTAGGTACAACTAAGAAGATTTTGGGAATTGAGATTGATGGGAATAAACATGCAAGGAACCTGTACTTGTCAGAACAAAAGTACATAAAGAAAGTTTTGCAACTGTTTGTTAGAAGAATTCAAAACCCATGAATACACCCTTAATGGCTTATTTCAAGTTGTCCAGTAAATAGTCACCAAAAACTAAGAAAGAGTTGGAGTATATGAAGCACATTTCATATTCAAATATAGTTGGAAGTCTTATGTATGCCATGGCATGTACTCGACCTGATATTTCACATTCTGTGAGTGTTGTTAATAGGTTTATGAGTAAGCCTGGGATATCATATTGGGAAGCTGTGAAATGGATAATGAGATACTTAAGGAGTTCATCGAACATTTGTTTGGTTTATGATAGTAGCGAGTCTTCTAATGGAGTTGTTGGCTACATAGATGTAGACTATGCTGGTGATCTTAATAATAGAAAGTCATTAACTTGTTATGTTTTTACTCCCTTTGGATGTACTATAAGTTGGAAAACAACTCTTCAACCTACAATTGCTTTGTCTACTACCAAGCTAAGTACATGACATTGTTTACAAGGTCTTATCGATAGTCTTAGGTTGAGTTTGCAGTTACCTACAATGTTTTGCGATAGCCAAAGTACAATATTTTTTGCTAAGAATCCATTATATCATGAGAGAGCCAAGCACATTAAAGTAAATTATAATTTCATTAGAGAGATCATTGGTGGTGGAAAAGTTACAATGGAGAAAATAGTCACAACAGAGAATCTAGATGACATGTTAACTAAGTTATTACCTAGAGACAAGTTCAAGTGTTGCTTGGACTTGGTTCGTGTTTGTAAAGGTTAATTTACCCTTAGTGTAGCAGAAAGATGGGATGTGAGATTTTTTTAGTTGATTTGATTGATGTGCTTGAGAATCAATCTAAGGTGGAGATTGTTGAAAAATGGCTTTATTCTCAAACAAGGAAATAAAAGATTTTTCCTCTTTTGAAGGTTGTGTTTCTTTGTCCAACATGATTTAGGAAGAAAATCAATTAGGATTTTCCTTGATTAGAATGGAAATCACTCTTATGATTATCCTTTATTAAGGAAGAAATTACTCTTTGTTTTTAGGCACACCCAAAATAAAAAGGAGAAACCTAGAATTGTAACATGATGTAATGTTTTGGTCAACTTTGGGTGTAATTGGGCATAGGGTTGATAGAAAAGCCAACTTGTTACAACTTATAATCTTCATATTTCATAGTAAAATCTCTAGTATAATTTCTCTGGTTGCTATAAATATTGGCACAATTGGCCGAACCATGTAAAATTCATGTTGTGCTTATTTTGTGCCATTTCATTTGCTTCAGTTATTTGTTTATTAATCTTTGGTTTATCTATCTTGATTAAACTCAAGCAATTATCTTAACAATCTTTAAAGGTTCACAACAATTAATAAGTTGAGTTCTTTAGGTAAAAGCAACATTATTTCTTATCAACACTTACTATTAGTCCAATAAGTTTTAAATAAATTAAATATATATCAAATAATAAAATAAATAAAAACTGCATAATGTAAGTCTTGAAGCCATAATGAGTTTTATAATTATTAAGTTTCATATGCATAAAATAAGTCTCAAAGTCAAAATAAGTCATGAAGGAATAAGTCAAAATAAGTCATAAAGGAATAAACTAAGTGTTGAATGCACAAAATCAATCTTTTTGTTAATTAAATCTTATAGGTACAAAATAATTCTCCATATAATATGAAAAGTTTTGCTGATATAAAATAAGTCTTTGAGGCACAATCAAGTCTTAAAGATATAGACGAGGTCTCCAAGACACAACACTAAATAAGGCTTAAAAAATAAATGGTGAGTCTCCATATAGAATGTGTTTATTCATTATCTTTGTTACCAAAACACAAAGCTACTTAAATTTTCAATTCAAATATCAATGAACATGAAATAAATAGAGTTCAACACATGGATTTGAAGGTTACAAACAAATTTAGTGAAAACTTAAAAATAAAAGATTCAACTTTTTTTTAGCAATGTTAGAATGAGAAATTCAAGGTAAATAACATTTTTGGTGGCACCATTTATTGTATTGTTCCGAGTTTAAGAAGTTGAATTTTTAGCACTAAAGTAGAAATTTTGTCTATTTTGTTGTTAATTAAAAATAGTCACTATAAGAAATCAAATATACAACAACATGCAAAATGTGTTGCTAAAGCCTTTTGCAACATGCATTCTTTCGTTGCGGATGAGCATGTTGTCAAAAAGAATAGCCTTTTAGCAACGTTAAACTCACATTGCTTTATACTAACAACATCCCATTGTATATTGCTATTAATATTATAGCAACATGCACTATACGTTGCAACATGAACTTGAAGTTTTCATACTTGTTTATAGCAACACACAAAATCATGTAATCATATATCTATAAGAACTTCAATTATATGTCGCTGTAGATCTATAATGCAACATATTAAATAAGTTGCGAAATTGTACGGTTTTTTTAAGAAATGAATGAATAAGCTGTTGCATATATATATCCTATTGTTTATTATATTAATTTCAATTTGTAAAGAAATTTTTGTATTCATTAATTTTGTAATTTGTCACCAACTTATGTGTAATTCCATAAAATTACATACATAATAAAAACTATATCAATGACTGTCATAGTATGTGATATATGTACTTATATACACAATATTATAAGTATACATATGTACATAGATCACATAATCACAAAAACATGTGGTCACTATATCACTCATGAACCCAAAATTTCAATAATTTCTACATCCACCCACCTGTATAACTTTGCTAGGTCACCATAAAAGTAATGTGTTGTTCGATTCTATTTTCAAAAATGTTTTTTTATTTTTGAAAACAAAAATAGATGAAAACATGTTTGGTAGTCTGCTTCAAAAACATGTTTTCAAAAATTTTAAGTTAGCTTTCTTAAAAAAAAAAAATTAAGGTGGCGATAAGAAATGACTTATTTTGTTTTCTATCATTTTCAAACATCATTTTCTTTTGTACAGTAACACTTAAAAAAGGAAAAACACTCATCTCTAATAGTCATATCATCATTTCTTCAACAACAAAAAAATCTCAAAAAACCCAAAATCTCTCTTCATATTTTCTTCCATAAGACAAAATCTCAAAAAACTTAAATCTCTCTTCATCTTTTTTCCACAAAGAACTTAGGAGGATGTATTCAATCTAGATTTTATTTGAATTTGTTGGAGTTTCTTTTAATGATAGATTTTATAAATTCCATAGATTTTATCAGATTTTGTTAGAATTCTATTTAAGAGTTTGTTGGATTATTTAATAGATTACATTAAATTTTGTTAGAATTCTACTTAAAGTTTGTTGGATTTTTTACATAGATTTAAATAAAATTGAATATATTTAAATGAAATTTTTAATGATTTTATCTTAAAAAAAAAAAAATCATATGATAAGTAGTATGTTGTACTTGACCCAATTTTCTTCGTCAAATTATATAAATTATGACTATATTTATATGATTATTTTTATTTTTATAAATCACATTAATGAAAATTTTGATATTATAAACTGATATTTATTTTTCCAAGTCTAATTATTTACTGAATTTAAAAAAAAAAAAAATTGCTAATATATATGTATCAACTTAAGATCATATCATATCATAGAAACATTTTTAAAGAGTGTGTCACGTTCAATAAAGTTGAAAAAAATCAAGTTTGTAAATCAATGCAAATCTGTAACCAGCAAAACCTCTTCTTGTATGTATGTATGGTTGTATGTACATATATAGAATATTGATAGTTTCACGTTTCCAAATTAGCAAACTTTTAGTCTCAATTTTTAATAGAACCAACAACATATTAATTGCAAGTGTAATGTGTCAATAAAATAGGTGAGAGTAATTATCAAAAACTTAAAAATATTAATAACATTATTCAGGGTGAAATTGTTGTCTTTCCTATGTGTTATTATTGCATAGGAACCTTAACTGTCATCGCCTAATTTCTATCCATTCTTTATTTATACCTATGCAACATTTATCCATTATTTATAATTGTTATTGTGCATCATGATATTTTCATTTGTGAAACCACGACCATGATAAATCAAAACAGGATAAACTTAGATAAATTCAAGAGGTGGGTCAATCTTCAATTGCATCAACTTATAAAATATCAACAAATAGAGAAATTTGAGTTTCCTTTGTAAATCTCAACTATTAGGTTTTGTATAGATTAACGTGAGATTGTAATTGTTGTTGATCAAAAGATTGAGTATTTGTAGATTTGTGGATTCCATTAGAGACAAAATGACTTGTTGATTATTGAAAAATTTGTAGGTTTTGGTGATTTAATCACTAAAAAAAAATCCAAGAGAAAAAAAAATTTTGAAGGTATGAAATCTATGAAATCTTTGGGGGTGGGACAAGATTTCATATGAGTTTTTTAATTTATATCTAAGTTCAAAAAATCCATTAAAATCTATTAAAATACAATTCTTATAAAATCATTGATTTTTTGAATACATCTCGACTTATTTGGATTTCTTAAAAGATTGAATTGAATACACCAAAATTTCATTGGAATCCTTATAAATCTAGATTGAATGCATCTGAATTTTAATAGAATTTTAAAAAGTCTAAATTAAATACATCTGAATTTTTAAAATCTTTTGGATTCCAACAAACTCCTAAGTTGAATACACTCACCCCCCCTATTGTTTCTTTCTTCATCACTTTTCCCAGAGAAAACCCACACAAAAGCTCAGAGAACCCAATGATTCTCTACTCTGGTCCTTTAGTTCTTCTATAGAGAGAATCTTAGAGAATAGATTCTCTCTTCTCCAATCTTTACATTCTTATACAGAGGAAATTCTCTCCATAGATATTTTTCTTCATTATTCCATTATGTTTTCACTTCTTCTACAACAAATATTCTCTCATTTGTTTTCATAACACCACTTTCGAGATACTCTGAGAAGAAAAGTAGTATATATCAGATGATTTTAACCAATTTTTTCTCAAGAACTAGCTAAGTCTTCAACAATCTCTATAATAGCTGAGTTGGAGATAATTTCCTCAAGCATTCTCTCATTTCTCACTATTATTGCTGGTAAGTAAATTGTTTTATTCTTATATATATATATATATATATATTTGGATGTTATCTAATTTTTATAATTTGGGTTTAATTGTTAGGTATGATGATTTTAATTTTAGGGTTTATATGAATTAGCTTTCAACAGATAATATTTCTATGCATTTTTTTTTTCTTTGTGTTCTAATGCTAAAAGAAATCTCTGTTTTAGTTCTTTCATTTGCTTGGAGTAGGGTTTGCACAAAATCTCTGTTTTGGTTCTTTCATTCGCTTTGAGTGGGGTTTGCACAAGCAGGTAGATCTTAACTTTTAGTTTCTTGCTTTTATGCATATGCACTTCATTCCCTGAGTATGGGTAGTACGGTTCTCTATTGGATTTTCGATTTGTTATTGTGTTGTTGGATTTTGTTGGCTGAGGTTTTATTGTGTTATTGTGATGTTGGAGTGTTATTATGTAGTGATTTTACAATAGTTGAACAACATATATATAAATTAGAACATGACATCAATATATTCAAGCAGATAACAATAATCTATGATAATATATCTATGCAAACAATAAAGAGAACTCCTTAGTAGATTTGTGACACATTTCTTCAAATTTCATCATCATTTCAATCTGTAATTAGCAGCAATATGAAAAATAGTATTGATATATATACCCTAATATAGAGAGAGTTTAGTAGAATTAAGTTCTAATCCAAGTTCTTAATTTAACGAACTAAGAATCTAACTGAAGTTGACTTGCCACATAAGAGAAATTCCAACATGTGAAGAGTAAAGACCACACAAATTTAATATTTCATTAAATACAAATCTATATTGATAAGTGAAAAGGCAAGAAATTATCAGAGAGCTTAGAAATCCTCCAATAAGATAAGTACAACAGATGTTGCAAATATTCATGTGCTTGAACATCATTTAATAATTAGAAGGCAACCCAAAAACATAGCATGAGAATGCATCCTCACCTACTAGATGCAATGTGCAAAATATAAAATAAAATTTTATTCTCTTTGACACTATGATTTATTTGTGATGTATTAAATATGTGAATTAAAAAAGTAGAACTTAAAGTGCAAACTTATTATAGAAGATAACAATAGATTGATGGCATCAAGTAAAACGAATTCTAAAAAAGTTTAAAGAGACATGTATTTGGAACCTAGTGTACAAGTGACAACTAACTCTTTTGAATAACAAATCGAGTTCAACACTACAAACCTCCTTGTCTTTTTCTAGCATATAAGATTTCAGAAGCCACTGCCAAATCGTAATTACATTAGAAACATTTTGAAGCAATTTTCTTGAGAGATAGTTGGAGAAGCATTAGTACGGTAAAACATAACAACCACGAAAGCTCTAAAAAAGTAACAATAAATAAAATAAGTAATTCTCTAAGTGAGATAAGTATTATTTATAATAGTTTAATACAAAAGACAATTCAGAAACAATTTACATAAACTAGATAAAGAATTGTTGGCATAATTAAATACTTACTGGCTGAAGTGTGTGGATGTAACATCCTATACTTTTAACACACTCAATGAGTAAAGTAATTTAGATTAACACTTATTTATAATTAAGTATAAATGTTTAAGGATTGATTAAGTATGAAAATCCCAAGTTTTCAAAAGCATTGAAGACCTAAATGCAATGATTTTGTAACCTTAGGGGCTAGAACACAAAAGACCAAGATTAGGAGGACTTGAGTGTAAATTTAAAAGTTTGTTTTATTATAAAAGAGTGGGGAAAATATGGGAAAAAAAACCAAGAAAAATCGAAAAAAAAAAAAGAGAGAGAGGAGAGAAGGTAGCAGACGGATAGAAGAAAGGAGGAAGAATTTTTGGCCAATCTAACCCCATTTTTTTGGGGGTTTTGGTCGGATTTGAAGCGTTTAAAAGGTAAATAATCCTTCCTAAGTTTGATTTCTTGCTTTTGTGGTGAAAAATTTCTGATTTCATTCATGAAACATTTGGATTCCATGTGAGTTGAAATTTAAGATGGGTTTTTGGTAAAGTGAGAGAGATATAGACTTGGATTTAGTATCAATAAACTTAAGTAAAACCTTAATTTTAATTTCCAAGGATTAAATCATGACAAAGCATGCAAATTAGGATTTGGATGAGAAAATTTGGGGGTCTTTTCATGTTAATGGGCTACCAAGTTGGGTGAGAATATGAAACTTTGTGTTTAAGCTGAGATACAGGGTTGAACTGCAGAAAGAGTCAATTTGATAGGCTTTTTGAGGGACCAAATGAAATTATTTTGAGGCAAACAATATATAGGTTGAAAGCTTTGTGAGTGCCCTAATTATGGTGGTAATTCGGCCGAAATTGGATAAGTGTAAAGGAGTCAAATGAGGCAAAAACTTAATGTTACTATGTTCTGGGTACTATTAAATAGAATGTGATTTTCATTGAGCTAACTTCTATCCAATTTCCATTTAGACTAAAGGATTATTAGAAATCTATTTTAACATGAAAATGAGTGTAATTAAATGTTACATATAAGAATTTTCACATAGAAACCATGGGGAAAAGAGAAAGTAAAAGGATCATTAAAGTATTTGAGTCAATTTAAGTTAAGTATATGTTATTAAGAGTACTAATAATAAATATGTTTTACTTCTATGCATGGAATGAGTAAAGCTAATGAGAATGAAAGAGGAGAAGACTTTCAAAGTCAATTGAGATATACAAAAGAGTTTTAAGTTCCTAAAAATAAAGGTGAGTGCAAATATACTGCTATACTTGCACTTTGTTTACTATGCAGCTTTGAATTTCATGTTACCTATGTTCTTATAAATGAACCCGCTAATGAGAATGAAAGAGGAGAAGACTTTCAAAGTCAATTGAGATATACAAAAGAGTTTTAAGTTCCTAAAAATAAATGTGAGTGCAAATATACTGCTATACTTGCACTTTGTTTACTATGCAGCTTTGAATTTCATGTTACCTATGTTCTTATAAATGAACCCATGTTCTTATAAGTGATTAATTATATTCCATTGGCTCTATTGATATCATGAGCTGATGACCACGATATCATGATTTTTTTTTTTTATCGATCTTATAATACTTATTGCTCTTTTAAGCCTATATGCTTATGATATCATTACTATTAGGATACTTTCGATCCCATTGATTCCATTGAAATTCATTAAACCCATTGAGTGGCATATTCACAGAAAGCTCATCTGATAGGGTAAAACATCAAGTTATATACACATAGTACCCACTGGTGCGAGTGAAATCCAG
Organism: Litchi chinensis; assembly: GCA_019925255.1. Taxonomy (NCBI): domain Eukaryota; kingdom Viridiplantae; phylum Streptophyta; class Magnoliopsida; order Sapindales; family Sapindaceae; genus Litchi; species Litchi chinensis. The sequence goes on from CM034474.1 coordinate 21,030,931, forward strand.
GCTCTTTCTAGGGAGGGAGAAGTGTCCTAGGCATAAGAATTGGTCAGGTCTTACGTAGATTGTGTTACGGTGGGTTTATACATAGTCTCTGCCTCTGTTTCTACCTATTCGTGTTACATATTACAAAAGTCACAAATGTTGCGAATATTATGTAACTATGATTTTTATGAATGATGTAATGATCTCATGTCATTTCAGACATTGATATTGTCGCAATCCATTGTCATGACCATGATAAGCGATACGTTTAAACAAGTATTCATACTTATGTATCTATGAACCATTCTTGCGAGCTGGCCTTGAGATACCTAGTCCTCACAAGCAAGTATATTTTCTACTCATTGAGTTTATAATCACCTCATTTCTTTCACATTTTTTAGGAGAGTAAAGTAAGGCAAGGACAAGCAAAGATCCGAGCATATTCTTTTTTCACTTGGATCTATCGTGACTAATGTAATTATTCTAAAACATAAAATTCTTTTGAGGTCATTTTTCTAGAAGCTCCATGGTGTGTAGTTTAAAAAGGATATATAGATTTTGATGTATAGCACAAACGATAAATAATGCAAATGGTGTATAATTTGTATGGTGTAAAGTTTATGATATATTATGAAATGACTATAGATAAAATGCTAAATTGATGTGTCTATTATATGCATGTTTGAAACGATTGAAATTACTGTGGGTTGATGGGCAGAATAGAGAAAAGATTATTTAAAAGTGTTTTATACAAGTTTTGATCTTGGGATAGGTTATAAAAACGCAACGATCATGTTGAAAAATTGTCATTTTGTCAGAAATTATCAAGGGTTCTACGGGTGGTTGGTGGCCTTAAGCCTACCTATGCCCTAGGATCGTCACAACCCTGGACTAGGACGTGATAGTGGAGTTTCTAATGCCAATTTCATCATCAAGTAAAATATCACTCCAGCACGGTCAGTTGATGTCATATTGAAAGACAGCCTAATGTATGGAATGAGCAATATATTTAGCTAAATACTACTGACCAAATAAGGTTACACTAAATACAAGTACAAGCAACAACAAAATCAAAATAAATCCAGTGATATAAGTAGAAGTAGATGATGGTAGAATGTCCAGGGGGAGCAAATCGTAACCCATTCAGTAAAACCACCTTGCACTTGTTCTGAACTTGAATGCACAAAGCAAAAAAGTGGCAGGGCATGGTGAAGTTCTCAAACAAGTTAAAATTAAAAAATATATATTAATTTTAAAAAGTTGCAAATTTTTAAGATGCTAATCATAAATTTTTTATTTACCTTAATCAATTTTAAAAATTTATATTCTGTTGTTCCTTTAGGCTATCTAATGTGTGTTGATGTATAAGGGCTCTTGTATACAAATTTTTTAATTTCATATAATTCACTTATAATAATAAACTAGCAGTATATAAAAAAAAAAAATAGTGATGTTTTAATCATTTATACATCTGTAGTTTAAATTTGAATTAAGTATGTTAACATTTACTTATAATTTGCATCAAGTATGCCAGCATATTATTTAGATTTTTACGTTGTTTTAGCTTTAATATTGACAATGAAATGACCTCACATGTCGGTGATGGTAATGACAAATTGTGGATTGCAAATAATGAGGCCGTTTTTATTCGTATAATAAATGAGCATGTGAAAAAAGGTGACTTACAGACCTCATCTTTTACCAAGAAGATTTTAGGTGCTATAAATGATGAAATTCTTGCCGAAACTGGGAAGAGAAAACAATTCCAAAATTAAAAACAAAATTTAATTAATTGCAAAAGAAGCATCGTGAGTTCTCAAATTTACTTAATCATACTGGTTTTGGATGAGACTAAATTTCAAATATTTTAACTGTATCTGATGATGTTTGGAATGAGTACCTTGAGGTAAGTATTTCTTTTTATTTGTTTAACATGTTAATTTGACAAATATCTTGCAGTAAGTTTAGTATTTTTTTGTTTTTATATTGCAGAAAGGTCCCAGTGCAAAGTCATATCGAAAGAAATGACTAGAACATTGTGACATTCTTGGAGAGATATTTAACACCACCACTGCTGTCAAATGCATTTTTCATCAACCCAAATTCCTCCTAGCTTAGATGAAGAACGTGGGTTGGAGAAAACTGATGGGAGAAATAACAAATACTAACAAATCACACAGCGGAACTTTTTCTCCCCCTGAATGAATCGTATGAAAAACCACTAAGTAACACACAAATCCATCTTAATATATATATGCCACCACCAATCAAGTAATAAGCAAATAAAATCACTACCACATGCACAAATAACACAAGCCAATTTTTACGTGGAAAACCTCCCCAATGCGAGGAGTAAAAACCACGGGACCGTAGTCCACCCAAAAATATCCACTAATAATCAAATGTGAGAGTAACAAACTGTTTTTACATCAAATAGGAACCAAAACCGAGCAACAATTATCTAGGTTCCCTAGTAACACAAATTTAAGTTTTAAATAATAAGTGAAGAGAAAAACACAAACTCAGCAGGAGGTTCTGGACTGCATCGCTCTTCCCTGGAACCTCCAGATCGGATCTCCACGGTCCAGAATTTAGAATCATGAGTGCTGAGTATACTATCCAAATTTGAGCTCGATCCAACGGTGAACGAAAGAGATATTGTTCTTACAACAATACTGCACAGACAGTGACGAAAAACCTGACAGCTCTGTTACGGGCTGTATATCACACGAACGAGACGTCCGTTTCCGATCTTCACCGTTCAGAATCAAGGTCCAGAAGAGGTCAATGTGCTGTCCAAATTTCAGCACGATCCAACGGTTAACGAAAGAGATATTGCAGCAACTCCGAAACCGTGCGGGATGAATTTCCTTGCAGAAAACTCACTCTCTTGTTTCCTCCTCTCTTCCACACGAAATTCACTCTTCACAATTAATTTTTCTGCCTCAAACCTTTTTAACTCTCACAACCACAAAGCCCTAGCCTCCAATTAATAAAGGAAATCAAACTTAAATAGGGTTATGATTCCTAATCACCCTAAAGTTTCCATATGGGCTCAATTTAATTTGTTGAGACTTGTTGGACCTCTATATAAGAGGGAACCCAACCCAACAAATCTCCCCCTTCCCGATTATGTGGAGGGGTTTGTCATTCCGACGATCATCCTACAAACCTCAAGCTTCTCCCTTGGTAATGCTTTTGTGAACATATCGGATCCATTATGGTCTGTATGAACTTTTTCAAGTTACAGCAGTTTGTCATTCAAGACATCTCTAATCCAATGATATCTCACATCAATATGTTTCGACCTTGCATGAAAGGTTGAATTCTTCCCAAGGTGAATGACACTCTGACTATCACAGAATAGCACATATCTTTGTTGATTGAAACCAAGCTCTCCTACAAACTTTTTCATCCACAACAACTCTTTACAAGCTTCGGTTGCTGCAATAAATTCAGCTTCTGTAGTAGAAAGAGCAACACATTTTTGCAATCTCGATTGCCAAGCTACAGAACCACCTGCAAAGGTAATCAAATAACCAGATATTGACCTACGAGAATCAACATCTCCTGCCATATCTGCATCAGTAAAGCCAACTAGCAGTGGCTTCTCACCGCCGAAACCAAGTCTCAAACCAGAAGTATCCCGGAGATATCTCATGATCCACTTAACAACATTCCAATGCTCTTTTCCAGGATTGGACATGAACCGACTAACAACACCAACGCATGAGCTATGTCTGGTCTTGTACAAACCATTGCATACATCAAACTTCCGACTGCTGAAGCATATGGAACTCTTTCCATGTCATTTTTCTGGGCATCTGTAGAAGGACATTGCTCTATACTCAACTTGAAGTGTGTACCAAGTGGAGAACTAACTGCTTTAGCTTTGTCCATGTTGAATCTCTGAAGTACTTTCTCAATGTACTTCTCCTGTGACATATATAATTTCTTGGCCTTTCTATCACGATCAATTTGTATGCCAAGAATTTTCTTTGCTGGCCCCAAGTCTTTCATAGCAAAAGATTGACTCAATTTCATCTTCAACCTGTCAATCCTTGAAATATTTCTGCCAACAATTAATATGTCATCAACATAAAACAGTAAGATAATAAAATCATCATCAGAGAATTTTTGAACAAATACACAATGATCAGAAGTTGTTTTCTTGTAGCCTTGCTCCCCCATAACTGACTCAAACTTCTTATACCATTGTCTCGGTGCCTGTTTCAAACCATAAAGACTTTTCTTCAACTTGCACACGTAATCCTCTTTCCCTTTCACACTAAAACCCTCTGGCTGCTCCATGTAAATCTCCTCCTTTAAATCACCATGGAGGAACGCAGTCTTCACATCCATTTGCTCTATCTCTAAGTCAAGACTGGCTGCTAAACCAAGTACAACACGAATGGATGACATCTTCACAACCGGAGAGAATATCTCATCAAAATCAACGTCTTTCCTCTAGTTGAACCCTTTGACAACCAATCTAGCTTTGTATCGAGGTCGAGTACTAAGCTCATCATGCTTAATTCTGTAAACCCATTTGTTCTTTAAAGCTTTTCTGCCTTTGGGCAACTTGACTAACTCAAAAGTATGATTTTGATGAAATGACTGCATTTCATCTTGCATAGCCTCAAGCCACTCCTTTTTATGCTTATCTTCTAAAGCTTCTGCATAACACTCGGGTTCTCCCCGTCAGTCAATAACACATAATCACTTGTAGAATATCAAGTGGAAGGACGTCGATCTCTGGTAGACCTCCTGAGTGGTACATCTAATGAAGCATCAGGTATTGGCAACTGCTCATTAGTTTCAACATTTTCATCTCTCTGTGAGGAACCACCCGTATCAGCTTTAGCCTGTTGTTGATCTTCAACCTGTGTGGGTAAATTTGTTGAAGAAGACGAACTCAAGTCAACCAAACCATCATTGTCACTGGACACTGGATTCCCATTTTTCTCAATATCCTGTATGGTCTGATCTTCCATAAACACTACATCTCTGCTTCTCACGAGTTTCTTCTCAACCGGATCAAAGAATCTATATCCGAATTCATCCTGACCATAACCGATGAAAATACACTGTCGAGTTTTCACATCAAGCTTGGATCTCTCATCTTTGGGAATATGTACAAATGCCTTGCACCCAAAAACATGTAAGTAATCATAAAAAACATCTTTGCCACTTCAAGCTCTGTCTGGTACATCAAATTGCAACGGAACACACGGTGTGAGATTAACAACATGTACGGCAGTACTCAAAGCCTCACCCCAGAAACTTCATGGTAACTGTGCTTGTGAAAGCAAACATCTCACTCTCTCTACTAGTGTTCTGTTCATCCTCTCAGCTAAACCATTCAACTGAGGAGTCTTAGGAGGTGTCTTCTGGTGTCGTATACCTTGTTGTCTTATCAAAAGGACCAATATACTCTCCCCTATTATCAGTTCTGATGCACCTTAACTTTTTCCCAGTCTGTCTCTCAACCAATGCTTGAAATTGCTTGAACACATCCAACACTTGATCTTTTGTCTTCAAGGTGTAGACCTATGTCTTTCTGGAGTGATCATCTATGAATGTCACAAAGTATAAGGCTCCACCGAATGATCTTGTCTTCATAGGACCGTAGAGATCTGAATGCACTAGATCAAGAATACCTGACTTCTTTATAGGTGGGGAGCTGTGAAAGCTGACTCTGTTTTGTTTCCCTGCTAAGCAATGCGAACATCTTTTCAGCTGTTTATTTTTCATGTCAGGTAACCGTTTTTTCTGAGTCAAAACAGTCAAGCCTTTCTCGCTAATGTGTCCGAGCCTCTTGTGCCAAAGTTTTGCCTTATGTTCATCTTGAACTGCATTGATGATGAACTTTGAAATTTTTGCCTGCAACAAATATAACGTAGAACACTTTTTACCTCTAGCCACAACCATGGCTCCCTTGGTGAGCTTCCACTGACCATTACTAAAGAAGTTGCAGTATCCCTCATCATCAAGTTTACCTGTAGAAATAATATTCACACGAATGTCAGGAATATGTTTTACATTTTTCAAAACTAACCTAGAGCCATTATCTGTCTCCAGGTTCACATCTCCAATGCCAACAACTTTTGTCGTGCCATCATTCCCCATCTTTACACTCCCAAAATCACCATGTGTGTAAGATGTAAAGAAATCCTTCCGTGATGTAGCATGAATAGAGACACCACTGTCAATCACCCAGCTAGTCTCATGGCATGCAAAATTAATAGAATCAGCATCATACATAAAAAGAAAATCTTCATGAATGGTGGTAGCAACTCTATCATCATTGCTATTATTTTCACTTTTCTTTTCTTTGTTTGTGTCATTTTTATTTTTCTTTTCCAATTGCTTGCAATATTTCTTTATGTGTCCCTTTTTGTGGCAGTAGTGACACTCAATATTTTCAAATTTATTGGACTTATTTCTGTGTTGATTTCTATTCTTCGGACCCCTGCTTTTACTTCTCCCTCTGCTTTCTGTAACCAGAACTTCTGAAGATGAAGTAGATCCTTGTGCTTTTTTTCTCGCGTCTTCATTCAGAATATTACCCTTGACCAAATCCATTGTCATCATTCCATTCGGAGCAGAGTTCGACAAAGAAGATCTGGAAGTCTCTCATGAGTCCGGTAATGTACCAAGCAACCATAATGCTTGTACCTCATCATCAAACTTGATACACATGCCAACCAACTGATTTATAATCCTCTGATATGTATTCAAATAATCTGTCAAAAGAGCACCATCATGATATCTCAGATATATCAATTGCTTCATCCGAAACAATTTATTATTTCTAGTTTTTCTGGCATATAACTCCTCAAGCTTGACCCATAAAGTCCGTGCATGTGTTTCCCTACTGATATGATTTAAAACATTATCACTTACCCATTGCCTAATGAAACCACATACTTGTCGATGAAGTAAAGTCGACTCTGCATCGGATTTATCACTAGGCTTTTCTGTAGCAAAAATAGGTAAGTGAAAATCTTTCACATACAAAAGATCCTCCATCTTTCCCTTCCAAACATGATAGTTCGAACCATTCAGAGTAATCATTCTACTTAAATTCAAATTGTTCTCCATATTCATCATTGCAAAATTCACAACCAGACTCTGATACCACTTTGATGAGAGAAATAACAAATACTAACAAATTACACAGCGGAACTTTTTTTCCCCCTGAATGAATCGTATGAAAAACCACTAAGCAACGCACAAATCCACCTTAATATATATATGCCACCACCAATCAAATAATAAGCAAATAAAATCACTACCACATACACAAATAATACAAACCAATTTTTACTTGGAAAACCTCCCCAATGCGAGGAGTAAAAACCACGGGACCGTAGTCCACCCAAAAATATCCACTAATAATCAAATGTGAGAGTAACAAACTATTTTTACATCAAATAGGAACCAAAACCGAGCAACAATTATCTAGGTTCCCTAGTAACACAAATTTAAGTTTTAAATAACAAGTGAAGAGAAAAAACACAAACTCAGCAGGAGGTTCTGGACTGCGTCGCTCTTCACTGAGACCTCGAAATCCGATCTCCACGGTCCAGAATTTAGAATCACGAGTGCTGAGTATACTATCCAAATTTGAGCTCGATCCAACGGTGAACGAAAGAGATATTGTTCTTACAACAATACTGCACAGACAGTGACGAAAAACCTGACAGCTCTGTTACGGGCTGTATATCACATGAACGAGACGTCCGTTTCTGATCTTCACCGTTAGAATCAAGGTCCAGAAGAGTTCAATGTGCTGTCCAAATTTCAGCACGATCCAACGGTTAACGAAAGAGATATTGTAGCAACTCCGAAACCGTGCGGGATGAATTTCCTTGCAGAAAACTCACTCTCTTATTTCCTCCTTTCTTCCACACGAAATTCACTCTTTACAATTGATTTTTCTGCCTCAAACCTTTTTAACTCTCACAACCACAAAACCCTAGCCTCCAATTAATAAAGGAAATCAAACTTAAATATGGTTATGATTCCTAATCACACTAGGATTTCCATATGGACTCAATTTAATTTGTTGAGACTTGTTGGACCTCTACATAAGAGGGAACCCAACCCAACAGAAACTTTCATTAATAGTGAACTGCATGTTAATAATGTTGAGGATGTTGGTGAACCATACCTTCCAAGTGGGGGTAGCAAAGGCAAACGAGTTCGACGATTTGAAAGTCAATCTTTTGATGGTCGTGGTAAGTAACGTTGGGAGAAAATTGAAAACTACATGAAAATCTATACTTCAATTATGAGTCAAAAACTGGAACTTCAAAAGTCCAAGTCACTGTAGTCAACAGGTTCAGCAAATGAGAAGTTTTCAACCACAGAATGTTTATAAATTCTTGAGGAAATAGGGATTGACGGTGACACGTACATTAAATTTGTTCAAAAAGTGGTGGATATTGAGTGAAGGAAAGTTTTTATAAGTATGACTGATGAAAGGAGAAGGATTTGGTTATATTGTCTATAGGAACGTGTTATGTTTTATTTGCAGATTATGTTGTGCTATTTGAATGTACCTTTGCATTGCTATAATATTTTCTAAAAATTAGTGTTTTATTATGAAATTCTCATGAACATGTTTGCCGTTATGTTTATTTAATGGCGTCGATGTTTTTATATTTATTAGTCATGATGTTTTTATATTTAATTAGTCTTAAATTTTTATTTTATTTTTTATATTTTTCATGAACATGAAATTATTCTTCATATTTTTATATTTTAGTAGTAATTCTGCTTTCATTATATTTTAATGTATTGTATTTATGTAGATACTAGCAAATGGATGCAAATTTTGATAATGATGTAGCTGATTCAGTTGAAGAGCTTTTGGTGCACGTATAGAGTAAGAACTCCATGTCATAATCTAGATTATGAGGGTATGAATATTTGCAAGAATTATTGAATGGACATCCTAGTAGGATTTACAATTCATTGCGCATGGACAAAAATGTGTTTATTTCTTTGTGTTCGACTTTAGAAAATAGCCAATTAATGAGGAATGAAGGACACATATGTGTACAAGAAGCAGTGGAAATATTTTTATTTATAGTGGCACGTAGTGTCACCTTACGCATTGTTACAGAATGTTTTCAACATGGTACAGAAACAGTTTATAAGCAATTTAAGAGTGTTTTAAAGGCAGTATGTCGATTGGCACCTCAAATTATTCATCCATGGAGTTAAAGAGTGGCACCACCTAAGATCAGAGAGAACTCAAAATACTATCCATATTTTGAGGTGAGTAGCCAATATATGAACATGTATGGTATACAAAACACAAATCTAATTATATTATTTATTAACAATTTCTTTGACACATAAATGTATTGGAGCTATTGATGGCACTCATGTTGCTACATGGGCTCCAACTTCAAAACAAACATCATTTCACGGTTACATTATGGAATATCGAATAAGTAAATAACGATTGATTCCAATTGCATGTTATATATTGCATAACTATATTCGGCAAGCATCCCATTCGGATAGGATATTTGAAGAATTTCGATTCAAAAACATGATAATAGTAGGAGAAAATGAAGGAAGAGCAGCGGTTGATGTCGATCTTTCTCCTGGACACATTGCGTGAATAAATGATACACAGGATGCGATTGCAACAACATTATGGAATGATTATATCCAACATATGCAATGAATTGTTTTCCAATATTATAGAGTACAACGTACTTTCAGTATCAACGATTTATGTATTTTATATGAAGTTTTATAATTATGTTGATTTAATTTAATTACATAAAGTAAACTATATTCTTTTCTTACTAGTTTATTACTTTTACAGTAGCAAGAGGGGTGGCATCTCTAATCCAACCCAACCACTTTTATCAGGTTGGGTTGGGTTAGATCTTAAAAAAAAATTAGGATGGGTTGGGTGGGATTAAGTTGAAAAATTTTCAACCCAACCCAACATATGCCTATCTTTAATTCTAAATTTTAAATTTTCTCCTTTCTCTATAAAAATACTTGCTAGAGATAAGGATCAAGAACCCAACAAATGCTCATTTTTTATTCTAAATCTGTTGACGATCGGAATCGGTCAACACCAGGTTGGGGGTTGGAACTTTGTCGACAGAACGATTTGTATAGGGTTGGCGGTGAAGATCGTGCCGAGCCGGAGGTGAAAACTACGTTAGGCAACCCCTTTTGGTCTCTTGAGAGTCGCGTCCGGAGTTGAACTCTCAACCTCATAGCTGTTTTTGGTGCACAACTCCTACCACCAAACTGAGTCAGCATGGTGGTAGGAGTTGTGCATCCAAAAACCTATAAGGTTGAGGGTTCAACTCCGAATGTGACCCTCAAAAGGCAAAAAGGGGTTGCCTGACATGGTCTTTACCCTCTGCTCGACACGGTCTTCACCGTCGGCCCCATACAAACCGTCCTAAATGTCGACATGATTTTCTAGTCGACTAGAGCTTAATACTCAATATCTGCAATTAATGTAAATAGAATAGAAAACAAGGAGAATAGATGGCAAAGAACAAGCAGCAACACAGAAAAAATAGAAGGTTTTTAACGTGGTTCAGCCAATCAGCCTACGTCCACGACTGTCTCTCAATATTTTAGCAGAGTGACAGTATGATATTTCTTGTATATGTCTGTTACAATGAATTCAACATCTATTTATAGAGAAAGAGGCGTTATAAAACAGGTAAAGAATTTCACAATGAATGCACTTCCTAATCGATTAGAGCAAAATCAGGAAACTGCTCCGTATATCTCGAGATCATGTTGACTGAGTTCAAATTTGAATTAACTTCTAATTTTGATGACAGAATCATGATCAAATCGGGTAACTGCCTTTTCTGGAAGATTCTCTCATTTAACTAGTCAATGAATGAGCTATGTACTACGTGGAGCGATTTCGAGTTGTGCTTCGTTGAGTAGCGAGTTGTGCATGGAGCGAACTATATGACAATCTATAGACTAGCTGTAATGCGAGCTCGTTGGAGCGAGCTGTGCAGTTCGTTGGGCTTGACATTGATAAACCGGGCCTTGTCTGCCGGGCCACTTTATTGGGTTGATTCATTGGGCTTCTATCAGACTTTTACCAGTCCAATTGCTTGATCTAGAAAATACACATAATATCAACCCCCCAACTCTCAGTTCGTTCTGTGAATTGGGAGCTTAAGCTCGCTGGTAAAAGCTTACTTATCTTGAATTGTTGTTTCGCGTTCTTTTAAATTCATTCCCATCAGTTTTTAACACATGGCGATCATGCAGGCGATAGCTAAACCAGTATTGGCGCATTTTGGGCCACACGCATTTAATGCGCACATTTTCAACTGATGGTTACATGATTACAAAGCTGTTACTCGTGCTGTACAATTGAATTGAGGGTAATTATACACTCTCCAGATCGGACGGCAGAGGCTCGAGCTCGGCCACCTATATAAACTGATGGAGCCCTTTGTTGCCATTTTCACTTGTCACTTTCTTCCAGCCATCGAGTCTCCTTTCTTGTTGTGTTTTTCACCAGTTTTCTATAAAATCTTCAACTACAGTCGCTGCTTTCACACCTCTAACAAAGATTCACAGTAAGTCTCTGTTCAACTTCAAACTTTTTAGTTCTTGGTTCATGTTTGTTGTTGCGTTGAACTTGCATTAAACTTTCTGTGTTCGCCATGAGTTTGAATACCTCATATTTTGATGTTGACTTTTATGATTCTAAGTTTCTTATTGATTACGACTCTTCAGTTCCTGTTGATTTGATTTTGTTGCTTGTCTATTTGCGATCTGTTTACTGTTTATGGCTTGCTATGTACGCGAACTGTAGGATTAGGTACCTGTAGATTATTAGCTCGTATGTCGTTTCATCATAAGTCGAGCCTCCCAGTATATTGGTGATCTATAAAATAGGAAACTTCCTTAGAAAACTTGAGCATTTTAGTGATCTGCTTGCTGCGACCTAACCATACCCCTTTTGTATAGATGTCTTTAAATGAAGTCTGTAATGTTGATGAGGCTACTCAGGGCGGGGAAGGGCAAGCTGAAGCTCGGATCGTCTCTGAGGCAGTTCGTCTACTTGCAGCGAGATGACGAGCTCGCGAGGAGAGGGAAGCTCGCGAGGTGTTCGCTCACTATTCTTCTACAGTAGATGCTTTTGAGCTGGAGGGACTTGCTCTTCAATTCCATATCCTCAGGAGTTGTCGTGCGATGTTACCGGCTTCCAAGGACAATGTATGTTATCCACCAATGGGATACATCGCTGTCAGTACCCAACATCTTGAGTACGGGCTTAGATTCCCAGTTCCTCCTTATCTGATTGAGCTCTTGAACGCAGTCAATCTCGCCCCATTCCGGCTGACTCCAAATTCGTACACGTAACTGATCTCGTTGACTTTGGCCTTTCTTAGAAACGATCTTCCTCCCCTAACTCCAAAGATCATTACTCACCTTTACAGCATCAAAGATGGTAGTTCGAAAGACGGAAAGTGAGACGGAATCTACTACCTTGCAGCTCGTCAGTTAGACTATAAGAACCTCTTACCCCGAAGAGATACGAAGGGCAAATCCAATGTAAGAGCATACAAGACGAACTGGTTTCTCGTCTCATGCCCTTCTCTCGCAGGTCTTAATAACTTCAGTTTTTTCCTAAGTCCAGGTGTGCAGAGGGAAATCTTTTAGCAAGCTACAATAATAATTTTTTTTTTTTTAAAACATTTTGTTTTGCAGAATTGAAAACGGACAGGTCTCCTCTCAACAATGAGGAGAAGAGGGCTTTTAGGGTACTCGCAAGTTCGGGTGAAGCAAACATCGGTAACAAATTTGATATCAGCCTCCTCCAGACTTATGGTCTTGCTCCTCCTGCTGACTCTTCATTGATTGATAGTAACAGGGATATATGAAGCAGGAGAGAATTCGAGCTCCTTTCTGTTTTTCAAGTTCTTGTCGAAGAAGAGGATGCCCCTGCCTCTCCATCAATTCCAACTCTTGCCTCCACCTTGTAGACAGAAACAGCTTTAGCTTCTGCTCCAACTCAGGCAGCTCCAACTGTACAGATAGATTCATCTCGCTCTCCTATTCAAATAACTGTTCCAACAGCTTCATCTTCATCTGCTCAAGTAAATCCAGTTTCCATTCAAGCTTCAATTCCTACTGAAGCGGCTCCGGCTCCAACTCGTGCCTCACCTACAAATGTGTCTCAAACAGCTGTTCCTCCAGTTTCAGCTTTCACCTTTAGGCGAGCTTCAACTAGGAGAAAGCTTACTCTTATACAGTTCCCTTAAAAGCGACCTGCTGAGACTCCAGCCCTTTCAACTGCTCCCTCCAAGCGACCCGTTAAGGCAAAGGCTCCTTCAGTCGCTGTTCTTAGCGAGGTGCCATCTTTAAAAACAGCAGTAGATCTTCACCAGGTCCCAACCTCCAGCTCGCAACCCGAAGCAAGGGAAGTTCCATCCGAGGTCCCTCTCCAAGATACCCAAGCTGGTACTAGCAAGGGTGAAAAGAAAAAGAATGGGTAAACGCATCTCTACCACGCGACGTCATGTTTATATGAGTGAAGAACCTGAGGTCGCACCAGCTGAGGAGACTCTATCACCAACCATGTCAGGCCCTGAAGACGGACCTGGGGGAAGATATCTAAAGTCCTTTCTTGAAAACTGGCCAGATATCATGATGACCCATACGAGGGTCTTGGAAAATAGGTCTCGAAAAATAGGTCTCTTAAGGGCGTGGACCTGGATGAATACGTAGGTCAACATGCGATGCTAGTAATTCGCTTTTCCTTTAACTCTTGGCTTCTTTACTTTATCAAATATTAACTTGTGGAGTTTCAGGCTGCTCTCGGATCAATAAAGCAAATGAGAGGAACTAGGTTTGCCGAAGATCAAATAATGGGGCTGGAGAACGAGTTGGAGAAGGCAAAAGAGGAAATCAAGTCCTTGGCTGAGATATACCAAAATGCTAGAAGGTTTGAGAATGGTCATGAGGCTATGCTGGCGAAGGCTAACATAGCTAGACAGACAGCCGAGGAGGTCCTGCTGCACGTGGAAAATGATTATGAAGTTACGAGGTCTCATCTCACCGTCTTGCTTCGCAATTGTGAAGATGAACGTGACAAGGCAAATGATGAATTGAGGCAATTCGAGCAGCAAGTTGAGGCTACCGAAAAGCGGGTTGAACGAGTGGAAACTACAACGCAACGAACTGAGGAGGCAAAGCACCGAGCTGGGATTACCGAGAAGCAAGTTGAGATGCTCGGGCAACAAGTGAAGGTTGCAATGCAGCAAGCTGAGGCGGCTGAGAAGCGAGCTGAGGCTGCAAAGCAGCAAATGGAGATTGCACAGCGAGAAGCTGAGGTTGCTAATCGTCATGCACATGACACTTGCATAGATTTCATGTTCTTTATGGAGAGGTTTGCTCAGGAAGTGGAAATACGGGCCGTTAATGCCAAAGATGAGGTCGCTGACGAGCTATACAGAAGTATGTAACCGTGCTTGCTTTTTTGGCTCTATTTTAGCGAGCTATACAGGGTACGTAACATCGCTTACTTTTTTGATTCTATTTTGGCGAGCTATGCAGGGGTACGTAACATCGTTTACTTTTTTGGCTCTATTTTGACGAGCTATGCAGGGGTACGTAACCGCACTTGCTTTTTTTGTTCTATTTTGGTGAGCTATACAGGGGTACGTAACTGCATCTGCTTTTTTGTCTCTATTTTGGCAAGTTTTGTAAGGGTACGTAACCGCACTTGCTTTTTTTGTTTTATTTTGGCGAGCTATGCAGGGGTACGTAATCTCGCTTGCTTTTTTGGCTCTATTTTGACGAGCCATGCAAAGGTACGTAACCTCACCTATTTTTTTGGCTCTATTTTGGTGAGCTATGTAAGGATACATAACCTCGCCTGCTTTTTTGGCTCTATTTTGACAAGCTATACAGGGGTACGTAACTACGCCTGCTTTTTTGGCTTTATTTTGGGGAGCTGTGCGGGGGTACGTAACCGCGCCTGTTTTTTTTACTCTATTTTGGCGTGGCAGTGAGCTAATCAAAATGGAGCTTGTTAGCTTGATAACTCATTCATATAAATTATTAATCACTCAATATTATGAGGAAATTGGAGCTTTCATTAATCTTTAAAATGATTGAATTACAAGCTAAAGACATGTAATCAAAGAGTTACCGATAGTATGGCCGAAGATGCTCAGCGTTCCAAGCCCGAGAGACTTCAGCTCCATTCACATTTGTCAAACGATAAGCTCCATTCCCCAAGTTTTCTTTAATGATGTAGGGGCCTTCCCAATTTAGGCCCAAGGATCCATTACTAGCTTTTCGAGCTCCAAGTAAAATGAGACGCAGTACTAAATCTCCCACGTTGAAACCACGAATTCGAGCATTCCTGTTGTAGTACCTCGCGATCTTTTGCTGATAGACGGCTACCTTTAACCGGGTTGTTTCCCTTGCTTCTTCAAATAGGTCAAGGTTTGTAGCCAGTAGCTGGTCATTGTCTTTTGGATTGAAGGTCACTCTACGCTGCGAGGTTACTTCTAACTTTGCTAGGATCATGGCCTCAGATCCGTACACCATCGAAAAAGGCATTTCGCCTGTGGTGCTGCGAGCTGTTGTCCTGTAAGCCCATAACACTTTCTGAAGCTTGTCTACCCACGCCACTTTCTTTGCTTTAAACTTCATCTTTAAGGTCTGCTTTATAATCTTGTTTATAGTTTCAACTTGGCCATTAGCTTGTGGATTGTCCACTGCTGAGAAGCTCTTAACTATCTTTAAGTCGTTGCAGAACTTGAGGAACTGATCGCTGTTGAACTAGGTCTCATTATCTGTCACGATTGGCTGAAGAACCCCAAACCTATAAATAATATTGTTCCACACGAACTTTTCAATTTTCATCGTGAAAAATTCTGCCAACTCCTTTGCTTCCGCCCACTTAGTGAAATAATCAACTGCGACCACGACATGCTTACATCTTCCACGTGCTGTAGGCAGAAGCCCGATCAGGTCTATTCCTTAGATCGCAAATGGCCACGGGCTCACCATTTGTTGGAGATAGGTTGGTGGAGCTCGTGGAACTTGGAAAAAGCTCTGACACTTATCGCACTTTTTGATCATGTTGATGGCGTCTTGCTTCATTGTGGACCAATAAAAACCCTGTCGAAGTGCCTTATAAGCTAGAGACAGCCCCCCAACATGATTTCCATAATGACCGTCATGTATTTCCCTCATCACGATCTCACAATCCTATCCATCGATGCATCTTAAAAGTGGGGCTAGAAACCCTTTCTTATACAACACGTCGTCATAGATGCAATATTTAGCAGCTCTAGCTCGTAGGTGTTTCGCCTCAATTTGTCACTTGGCAGCTTCCCATCCTGCAAGTAATTCAAAATTGGGCTTATCTAGGAGTTTGGCTACACAATTATGACAATCATCGAATCTCTTTCCTCTGTACTTGGAGCTGGCAGGAACTCTATTGGGATCGTCCCAAGGAAATCTGCATCTCTAATGGTTGCCAGGCAAGCTAGTGCATCTACATGCGAGTTCTAGGCTCGTGAGATCTGTTTCACCTCGTACTTCTGGAAAGTACTTAGCATTTCATGAACTTTCTGGAGGTACATAACCATTTTCGATCCTCTGGTTTGATATTCCCCAGTATGTGGTAGACCACGAGCTGCGAGTCTCGCTGAAAACCTTCAACCGCTCAGCTCGCATTTCCCTAGCCAGATGCAGACCTACGAGCAGTGCTTCATACTCAGATTCATTATTTGTAGCCTGGAAACCAAACCTTAGAGCACAAACGATTTTATGGCCCTCAGAGCTAATCAACAGAATCCCAGCTTCGGCCTTCTGCTCGCTAAAAGATCTGTCAACGTATAACTCCCACGTAAACCTTCAGAGGACTCGGCTTCATCATCTACGGGCCCCATAAATTCTACAATAAAGTCTGCTAGGGCTTGGGCTTTGATGGTCGTCCTTGGCTTGAACTAAATTTCAAACTGTGTGAGCTCTACTGCCCACTTTAGTAAGTGACCCGAGGTGTCTGGCTTCTGTAGAACCTACTTCAGTGGATATTGAATGAGAACTTCAATTGTATGGGCTTGAAAATAAGGTCCCAGCTTCCTTGATGCGACCACCAGGCAATAAGCGAGCTTCTCTATCTACGAGTACTTGGTTTCAGCATTTTGCAGCCTCTTACTCACATAGTATACTGGAAGTTGCGTCTTTTCTTTTTCTCTCACCAATGCGGTACTCAAAGCTTGTTAAGACATCCCTAAGTAAAGAATGAGCTTTTCTCATTCTTTGGGCTTGGAAAGGAGTAGAGCTCGCCCCATATACTCCTTCAACTGCTAGAAGGCTATTTCACATTGTTTAGTCCATTTGAAGCTTTTTGCCTTCTTCAAGACATCAAAGAACGAAATGTATTTATCTGCAGCTTTGGAAATGAATCTGCTAAGTGTCGTGACCTGGCCATTAAGCTTTTACACATCTTTAACTTGAGTATGAGACCTCATATCAATCAATGCTTTGATTTTTTTTTTATTGACCTCAATGCCTCTACTGTTCACCATGAAACAGGAACTTCCCAGAAGCTACTCCGAATGCGCACTTGTGTGGATTCAGCTTCATCTAGTAGCTCCTCAGAATCTGAAACATCACCTCTAGGTCGTGCACATGATCACCTATCTGTTTGGACTTTACCAACATAACATTAACATAGACCTCCATGGTCTTCCCAATCTGCTCTTCAAACATCATGTTTACCAAGTGCTGATAGGTCGCTCCTGCATTCTTCAATCCGAAAGGCATCATCTTGTAGCAGTATAGGCCGCGATCTGTCACCAACGAGGTGTGCTCTTTGTTCTTGGGATTCATTAGGATCTGATTATAACCCGAGTATGCATCCATGAAGCTCAAGAGTTCGTGGCTAGCTATAGCATCCACGAGCTGGTCTATCATCGGCAAAGGGAAGCTATCTTTTAGGCACGTCTTGTTCAAATCAGTGAAGTCGATGCAAGTTCTCCACTTCCCATTTTTCTTCTTCACTAACACGGGTTTGGCGACCCAAGTCGGGTAGTAAGCTTCTCGGATAAATTTGTTTGTCAACAGCTTATCTACCTCCTCTTTCAACGCAAAGTAGCGCTCCCCTGTCATTGCTCTTCTCTTCTAACGAACTGGCTTGTGGTAGGGATCGATGTTCAACCTGTGCGACATGACCTTAGGGTCAATCTCCACCATGTCTTTATGATTCCATACGAATACATCCAAGTTCACCTTTAGGAAGCTAGGCTCTTAATTCTGGAGCTAAACCTCTTTCTAACTTCAGGCATCTTTCAGAATCTACCTTGCTGACTTGAACCTCTTCCAACTCTTCAACAGGGTCGGTAGCTCAGTCTGCATCTACCTCATAAGGGTTAAGGTCATGACTAACTCCCTTTTCAATCATAGGTCGTGGCTCGCCCCCCGAAACCATGTTCACCTTCTTTCCTCTTATGCCAATCTTCACAGCATCCTCATAGCAGCGTCTAGCTAAATGTTGCTTTCCCCAAACACATCCGACGTTGTTGGGAGTTGGAAACTTGACTGTAAAGGTCCTGATTGAAGTGACCGCATCCAGGTCATTCAACGAAGGTCTTTCCGGGACCACATTGTATGCTGATGGGCAGTCAATGATCAAAAAATCTGCCAACACAATAGTTTGGCAACCTGCTTCCCTGAGTGTAAGCGGCAACTTAATTTAGCCCATTCGTACAATAACATCTCCAGTAAAGCCGTAAAAAGGCTTTGGGGACGGTCTCAATTGCTGTACTCCTAGCCCCATCTGATCAAAACAACTTCTGTACATTACATTCACTGAGCTCCTAATGTCAATCATAATGCGTCGCACTTTCGTGTTGCTAATCTTAGCTTGGATGATCAGTGCATCATTGTGGGGCCAAATCACGCCTCTAGCATATTCCTGAGTGAACATAATTTCATCTGAGGTCGTTTTTGCCTTCTTGGTAGGTCCCTCCGACCTACTGACCTGTAGGGTATGATTTGTCTCTCAGACATACCTCTCGTGCGACCTATTTGAAGCACCTATGATATAGGGGCCACCATGAATTGTAAAAATAGTCGTTATCGCATGCTCATGTTCTAGCTCGAGAGCTCGCTAGGGTTGCTGCTGCCGAGATCGTTATTGTGGAGGTCGCGAGTCTGCAGGTCTCACCATGTAATCTCTCAAGCAACCTCTCTTGATTAACTTTTCAATGACATCCTTCAACACCCAACAATCAGAAGTATTGTGTCCGACCTCATTATGATATGCACAAAACTTACTTCTATCTCTGTGCTGAATAGGGACTCTCAAAGGGTAGGGCTTTCCAAAGTCTTCTCTGTTTCTTTCTGCTGCAAAGATCCCGTCTTGTGAGTCTAACTAGATGCTATAATTGTCATAACGACCTTGACGCTGAGGTCACTCATTCCTAGACTCTCTCCTAACCTTCTTAGTAATCTGATTGTTTGAACCACTGTTTCCACCTTCTTCTTCGTTCTTGCCATTATTCCTCTTTTTCGACTGGCTGGAACTGCCCATTTTATTCTTCTGGTTGGACTTCTTCGGACCGAAGGTCTCTTCCCACCTGATTTCCTTCGCAGATCGCTCGTAAAATTCTACTAGGTCCTTCACCAGGGACTTGTAAATGCTTTCATACAACTTTCCATCCTTACGGAGCCCCGCTGAGATCACAGTCAAAATACTTTCATCTGACGAATTCTCCACATTGGTGACCTCACGTCTAAACCTGGTGATATAATCTTTTAATGACTCGCCCTAACGCTGAAAGATGATAGCCAAGTGATAGGATGGTGCGAGCTGCCTTCTCAACGCCCTGTATTGGCCAACAAACTTCTGCTGGTACTCTTCCCAACTTGTTATGCTGCGAGCTGGGAGGTTCTTGAACCAAGTCCACGGAATGTCCCCTAGAGTAGCTGGAAAGATGCGACACTTCACCATAGGATTGTTTGTCTGCAAATCCATTTGGACATTAAAAGTATTGAGGTGATCATAAGGAACGGTGTCCTCATTATACTGCTGGATGCTAGGGACTTTAAATATAAGAGAGAGAGGTTGCGTCTCAATCTCCTTGGTAAATGGAGTTCTTTCCCCATAGTGCTCACGCTGGTCTGGAGCGCCGAGTCGTGTTTCAAGTTGTTGGACCCTCTGAAGAAGTTCCTTCACTTATGGGTCTCAAAGTCCATACCTTCTTCCATGGTCACGACCTGGAGAGCGATGCTCTGTTTCATATCTCTCGTTCCTTCCGAACGAGCCGTCAGCCCAATGTGACCTTGCATGTTGGTCATCCACCTCGTCTATATGCCGAAAAACAGTTCGAGCTCTATCATGACCAGCTTCTACTCGCTTGCTTCTATCCTGACTTACCCTTATCACCAGGCTTGTAGGGCGCGCAACTTCTCTTTCTTTACGAACTGGACGACCTCCAACTTTAGAGCGCGAATTGGAGGAATGAGTCGAGCCAGCAGATCATTGTACCTTTTAATTGGCCTCTCTGGTCCTTGCACTCCATGATGCGGCAATACCTGTCTTGGAGCCTCAACCTCAATCCTAAGCGTGTTCTGCGCCTGAGCCTACACCAACAAATTGACAGCATCTGTAAGTTGTCGAACTGTGAGCTCCAACGCTTTCTGTCTTTGGTACCATACTTGCAGCCCTTCGGTTGGGACAGTTGGAATAGGATGGCGAAGGAGTAAGGGCGGTATGTCTGCTGCAACACCAACTGTCTGACCATAAGAAGTGTCTGTTGCATGCATGAGTGCGTCTTCCATAGGTTGCACGCTCTGCTGCAGCTAACTCATCTGACTCTCCACCTGGTCAGCCTCTCCTATATGTCTGATGACTCTTGTTCTTACCATGTCTGTCAAAAATAAAAGAATTGAAGCAGAACCGATTGCAGACTGGGCCCTCCTTTTAGTGCCAAAATGTCGACGTGATTTTTTAGTCGACAAGAGCTTAATACCCAATACCTGCAATCAATGTAAACAAAATAGAAAACAAGAAGAATAAATGGCAAAGAACAATGAGCAACAGAGAAAAAACAAAAGGTTTTTAACGTGGTTCAGCCAATCAGCTTACATCCACGACTGTCTCTCAATATTTCAGTAGAGTGACAGTATGATATTTCTTGTATATGTCTGTTACAATGAATTCAGCCTCTATTTATAGAGAAAGAGACGTTATAAAACAGGTAAAAAATTTCACAATGAATGCACTTTCTAATCGGTTTGAGCAAAATCAAGAAACTGTTCCGTATATCTCGAGATCACGTTGACTGAGTTCAAATTTGAATTAACTTCTAATTCTGATGACAAAATCATGATTAAATCGGGTAACTGTCTTTTCTGAAAGATTCTCTCGTTTAACTGGTCAATGAATGAGCTATGCACTACATGGAGCGATTTCGAGCTGTGCTTCACTGAGTAGCGAGTTGTGCGCCTCACTGAGTAGCGAGTTGTGCATGGAGCGAACTGTATGACGATCTATAGACTAGCTGTGATGCGAGCTCGCTGGAGCGAGCTGTGCAATTCGTTGGGTTGGCATTGATAAATCGGACCTTATCTGCTAGGCCACTTCATTGGGTTGATTCATTGGGCTTCTACTAGACTTTTACTAGCCCAATTGCTTGATCCAGAAAATACACATAACAAAATCTAAGATTTTCTCCTCCCTATATAAGAATATTTGGTAAGGATAACGATAAAGTACAGTCTTTATGGTGAATTGAATCTTTATTTTTAATCATTAAATTTTTATTTATACTTGTTTTATTTGTAATCAAATTGTTAATATTATGAGAGTTACTAATTAGACTTTTTGTGTATTCGTGCAAGATTAAATCCAACCCGATTAACCCAACCTAATCTAAACTTACTAGTATTAGGTTGGGTTGGGTTGAAAAATCTATTAGATTGGATTTGGTTGAAAATTTTTCAACCCAATCTACATTAGGTTGAAAGATTTCCAATTCAACCCAACATAAATCCGAAAACGCTTTCCACTAGTAGGAAAATATAATATTTACATGTATGACATATTCTACGGTACACTTACATGTCGATACATTTGACAACTATAAATGAGTGATTGTATTCTAAAATTATTGATTATATTTTAGCATATCTGATTATGTATTTATTATATCTTATTACAATTAAATACATCACATCACATTTACAACAAATGACCATGCCTAATTATAATCAAACATATTTAGTTGTAATTAGATATAATAAAATACAATAAGTAATTTAAAAATATAATTAGTTTAGATGTATTGATACCCAAGTGTACCATAGAAGACCCCTATATTTATAATCTACCTTAGAAAATATTTATGTAGGATATATTAGTTGTAATCAGATATAATAAAATACAATAAATAATTTAAAAATATAATTAGTTTAAATGTATTGATACCCAAGTGTACCATAGAAGACCCCTATATGTATAATCTACCCTAGAAAATATTTATGTAGGATATATTAAGGACATCATGACTTTTCTTTTTTCTTTTTTTTTTTTTTTTTCTTTTTTTGAGAAAAAAGTTGGACTTCTTAACGAAAAAAATTAATGAAAAATTATGATATGTAGTACTTTATTAATAATTAAATTTAGTTACCACTACCTTAATCAATTTATTTTATTAGGAAAGTTTTATATATTCATGTAGATGTTAATGCTTGTTTTTTTCAACTATTTTTAAAAATTTCCTTAAAAAAACTATTTTTAAAAACAGTTTTCATTCAAACACATTTTCGGTCTTTACTTATTTTTAAAAATAGTACCAAACAGCTTTTTATCATTTATCATTTTCGAAATGTATTTTAAAAAATCAAACGCATTATCATTTTTGAAAACGTTATTTTCAAAATATATTTTTTGTTTTTTAAAATATTTTTTAAAAACACCATTTTAAAAACGTATCCAAACACACCCTGAGTCTTTTCTTTTTTTCCCTACAAGCATATACATTGTTAGAAACCACAACATGATCTTGTAAACCCAAAAAAGATCCACATCTTTTTTAACGTGCTAAAACACTACCATTTCTTTCAAAGTATTATAAATTTACTTTGTTTCTACACTAATTTGATGTCATCTTTTAGCCATGCAACAGTTGTTCTCATAGCTTCATTAAGAGTTTCATATTCATCCATCGACTTGCACACTTTTATATCTTCTACTACTATATTAATCCAAACTTTCCAGTAACTCCTTCCAAGCAGTATGTGATGCACTAGGGCCTTAGGATCCTTTGATGAAGTCCTCCTCCTGCAACAACTTGATCTTTTACGTTATTTTTTGGATACCAATGTAGTAATTGACGGAATGGTGGACTTTGCATAATAAAACCATCTTGTAGTTATGTAAGAACATTCACGAAAACAACAGAAAAGACTATAACACAAAAATAATGCATACTTAAGGTAAATATGGATCTAATCTTTGTTCCAGTGGCAGGGTCTTAATCAATGGCATTATCAACTCTAGCTTGAAGATATCACCTAATCCTAACCGTAGCACAACAAACGAAAAACATCATAGGCATGTGGTTGAACATTGAAGTACTCACATTTACAGATCCAAAAAGTCAGCTTTCTACAATTAAGTGGTTGATTCATTTTAAGTACACCATAATTAGGCAATAAAAATGTCCTAAATCAGCAACAAGAGCAATCGATGATGTCACTTCATCAAATCAATTATGCAATGCATCGACTATTGATATTAAGTCAAAAAATAATTCACTTATTGACACCCAGTACTATCTACTCATTTATGCCTCCACGGTCGAAAATATAATATAGATAATAGATTAACACCTCTATCTGGATCTACAGCAATACTTGAAACATGTTTACTATATTGTAACCTGTCAGAGCCAAGAACAATAAAAGCCAAACAAATTCATTATAATTAACTCTTTAGATGGGGAACAGTACCGGCAGATTCATTGTTACTCAAAATTCTTTGTAGATCTTCCACTTTAATTGGTATAGAGGAAGAGGTTACATCACTAATTACATCTGCAACTATATTTAGTACAACAAAATTTCTAGTTCTAAAGAATATAAATAAAAATAGAATAAGAAAATGATCGTCCAGCAAATGTCAACATTGTATTTCAAATGTTTCAACCATTCCATATATCTACCAAGGTCAAGTTAATTATGTAGTTACATTCTAAAGTCTCAAGTAAAAATCAAAGCAACCAATCTGCCATTAAATAAAGTTTGACCTGATTTTCCTGACAGAGGAAAATAAGATTTACTTGTTATAGTAAAGGTACCTTGATGAGACATCTTTTTCAACCATGTCCTCAAAAACTTGTAGAGGAACAGAAGCATCAGGCTCTTCTTCATTAAGGAATTCTGCAGAACAAGTAACAAAAGGTCCATAAGATTGGATTAGCAATCACTTATTCAACAAAATAACTACTTTGTATCTTTCTATCTACTGAAGCTATTGCGAGAAAAGGACAAGAAGGCCTTGCTCAGGATTTCACTAAGAAAATTGGTTCATCTGACCCAAACCACCAAAGTAATATCAACTCCGGCAAGAGCTGGAATCAACTTTCTAGTTGGAACAAGAAAGGGTTCAATGGGAGCATAATTTTTGTAGACACAAACACAATTCATTTAATAGATTGACAAACACAATCCATAATTTTTGCAGAGAAAGAAGAGAGAGAGAGAGAGAGAGACATAACAATACCGACGTGGAGATGAAGAAAGTGGAAGAGGCAGGAGACTGAAACAGTGTTTATACTGGTTAGAATGAAGATCAATTGGAGTGAAGATTGATTAGAGTGAAAATCAACATCGAACAACGTCTACGATGGCGAGCAGCAACGGCGAGGACGAGTGGCGATTGACGATAAAACCAACAACGACGCAATGACCGGAGAAGACGACTTGAACTGTGTAACGCGAGTTGGCAAAGAGTAATAGAAATTTTTTGTTTGGCTTTTATACATATTTTTTGAATTAAAGAATAATTAAAAATAGTTGATTTAGCAACATTTGTTGATCAAAAAGTTGTTGTACATGTTGCTGTAGTTGTCGTATTGCTTATACAGCAACATTGTTTATGAAAGAAGTTGTTGTATGTGTCCTATATATTATTTGCAAAGTAAATAGCGAGTTGTTGTACGTAACTTTTCTGTAAGACAGATTTTTTGCGTTTTGTTTTAGATGATTACGACAACATGAAGCATGCGCACATTACTATCTAAATGTTGTCGTATTGCTGATTTCTTCTAGTGACTGTGAGTAAAAGCTTGTGAGCTAGGGTTGGTTGCTTTTTCTCTTTTTCATCTATTTCCTCTTGCTGCTCACTTAATTTATAAATCCCAAGTAATTGTCAATTTTAACAACTCAAACATGAAACATTAGCTTGGACATTCAAAATCAGTAGGTTCACTACTTGATTTCAAAAATAATCTCACTGTTGAGGATTCAGGATTTGGACTTACATTCACGTTGTTAGATTGTATAGAAAAAGACTCAGCTTCAAGAGTTATAAAGATTAACCTTCCTCGTAAACTCTTAGTTGTTGAAAAGTTATTTCTTTAATTTCATACCAAAAGTTTATCATCTTTAGAGTTGAACATATATATTAGGTGATGAAAGTAATATCGACTATTTCTTTAAACATGAACTTTGTTTTTTTTTTTTTTTTTTTAATTACTGTAAACTATTTTCTTGAACAATGAAGTATTTCTTGATTTGACTATGAACTATTTTCATTAATCATGAACTATTTTCATAATTGACATGAGATACTTTTAAAAGGTCTCAAATTTTAAGGAGTAAAATGACATTAGTTTTGAGACTATAATATGTTTTTGGAATTTTTTTTTTTTTTTTTTAATGAAGCGAACAAAAGTTGATTGCAAAATATTATCAAATTTAGACATTTCAACCTCGATTTTTTCTTTTATTTCCTTTTAAGGTTCAGTTTCCATCAATGATATTGTTTGTTGTTGGGATCTTTGTCATTGTAATCTCATTTCTCTCTGAAACTTTCTTTTTCGAACTTGTAGAATTTTTATTTCTTAATTTTGACTTTATTGGGCTTTAGTTTGAGGAGGTTATAAAGACCATTTTATTCAAAACTAATTTTGATGCTATAAAAAGCTCATATTAATTACTAATCCAGTGAAAGACGTAATACTCAATTCTTTGGCATTTACTTCATAAATTCATGTTAGATCTTGTCAAACTTGTCCAAAACTAGTAAATCTAATTAGGATTTTTTTTTTTTTTTTAAATAGATGGCGCTAAATTAAGGCATTAGATTATAATGTAAGAGTTTTAGTGATGGAAAAAAAAAAGAGTTAGTTAAAAAGAGAACACTTTGAAAGATGGGGAGAGAAAGTGGACTAAAAAGAAGAGTCGAAAACTTTATTGACATTTTTACAAAAACATTTGAAAAGTAATGATTAAAAATTTAAAGAAAACAAAAAAGTTAAATTTATAGATAGAATTAGTAAAACCAAAAAGAACAAAAACAAGCGAGAAAGTAAAATTGAAACAAAATAAAAAAAAAAACAAATAAAAGAATATTAAAAAATAGAGACATAAAGAAGAAGAAAGACTCGCGTTTCCTTGTGACCGGAATTAAGGTTTTAAATATCAACATGGTTATCCTCACTATTATCCAAATTTTTGAGATCTCGATATATATATTATGGAATATCCAATATCTTATAGTGTATTCATATGGATCTTACCTAAATTCATGCCAAAATGATGTGACATATGAATTGTCAAAATCTTATAAATCATGAGATAATGTAATAATTAATAGGATCTTGATAACTCACATTTTGATATGAATTTGGACAAAATATTTAGGAAGCCTAATATTACTTCTTAATATATTTGTAAAATATCTTGATATTTTTAAAATGAAAAAATTAGACCAATATATTTTGACCTAAAATTTGTTGTTTTATTAAAATTTAAATTTTAGAAATTACTTAACAGAGTTTGATAACATTATTAATGGGGTTACACATATTATTTTAAAAGGTAATTTAACAATTATAGTAAAAAGTTAATATAGTTATGGCAGTTAAAGATGGTAACATGCCGGATTGGGGATAAATCATCTCGCTCCAAACCAGAAACCTATATTAGGTTGGGTGCCTCATACCCTATCCATGAACGGATGGGTCTTCAATTTTTTGTCATAAACTTGATCTATTTTGACTCAAATTATTAAAAAAATATATTTTTTAACATATGCTTAAATGTAAATTTAACTTCACTCATGTAATTGTACATTGAAGTTAAAAATATTATTAAATTTAATCATATGTTTAAAGTTTAATGTCTACTTGAATTCATACATAAATTAGAATTCAATTAAACAACATAAAAAATTGATAAATTTTAATTCAAACATGAAGTACAGATATTAAAACAACTTAAAAGAACATAAAATTCGTCCACTATAATACAATAGTGGCGGCAGTACTTTTAAAAACAAAAATTTAAAATTTCCTTCAAGTATCTTCATTATCTACAAGAATAGTTTGTTTCATATATAAATTAATAAGAATAAAATTAAAGGAATAAAATAATGATACACAACATTTAAAAACTAAACTATATTATTATTATAGAAACAATATTAGTGTAAAATAACAAAGATAATAAAGTAACTAAGTTGGGGTAGAATGACTCAAACTCGACCAGAATATAAACAAGATAAAACTTTCTTTTTACACAAACCTTTTCTAAAACTGATTTTAATACTCCAAACATGCTCCTGAAGACTTGTAGCCCCGCTTGGGTTAAATCAGAGAATTTTGACATATTTCGGTGATGATAATTTATTAAACATGTGGGTAAATCCAAATTTCCCAATTTAAAATCAATTGGAAGGGACAAAGCAATATATATGTAGCACATTAATAACTACCTTTAAAATAATACAAACACATTAATAACTACCTTCAAAATAATACAAACACAATTTTATGAGAAAATTATTGTGCAAATCAAGATGGAAATGCACTTTATGTCTTCGAACCCTCGAAAAATTAGCTGGTGTTTGGATGGATTTTTTAAAATGGTTTTTTATTTTCAAAAATAAAAAAGAAGATAAGATATTTGATGACATTTTTTTAAAAATAGAAAACACATTTTTGAAAATTATAATTAAAAATTGAAAAACAATTTTTTTAAAAAATATTTTTCACAATTTTCAAAACATGTTTTCAAAAGAAATCATTATTTTTTCATTCAAATAATTATTGTACTTATTTTCAAAATAATATTAAACACATTTATATTATTTTTTTTCTTTTTAAAAGTCCTACTAAACATATTATCTTTTTAAGAACAACATTTTTAAAATAAGTTTTTCATTTTTTTAAATACAATTTTGAAAACAATTCGAAACACATCCTCATTTTGGTATTAACTTTTAGAAGCATTTATAAACTATTAAAGAATTACAACAAAAAGTTATTTCATGGAAGATTTGGTTATTAAGAACATATACTGTTGTAGTGTCAAATATACATTGTAATTAGATTATAATTACATATTCATAATCACTATAATATAATACACTTTATTTATATTATAATTACTTTAAAATATATGAACTTATTAAGAAAAATAATTTATTTGATGTATTATTAGTTGTTTTAACTTAATTGAAAATTTTAATAAAAAATTTAAAAGTAAATATCTATTATTTTTTAAATTTTTGATCAAATATCTAACTGATGTTATCAGTAAATTTGAAAGCTACATAGTCACCGATGTTTAAAACCTTGACCGGCACGGGCTCGCTCGCTCACTCGCTTACGCGTACAAAAATACTCAAATTACGAAAAAACCCGTCTGTAGAGTAATTTTAACTTGTCCAACAAAAACCCCCTCCTCTCTCTGTCTCTCTGTATCTATCCCTCTTTTCCTCTGTCAACCGCCTCAATCTCCAAAGCCTCTGCAGTCTGGCTTTGTGTACAACAACGAGAGAATCAAATAAGTTGGTCGTCGGATGTCGTAGCAGGTCCGTCGGCGGCGGCGGAGGGAGAAGAATTTAGGGTTTTCGATTGGAAATTGATTGAGTGAAATAGAATAATTTAGATGGGCGGAGGTCGTAAAAGAGGAGGGAGCAAAGCGAAAGCGAAGAGTGAGTTGAGTTTAGGTGATCTCGTTCTCGCCAAAGTCAAAGGCTTCCCCGCTTGGCCTGCCAAGGTCCCTCTCTCTCTCTCTCTTAGGGTTTATTTTTACTCTTTTTACATTTTGGTTGATTTTATTCTCAGATTCGGTTTCTTTTTGGTTTTTGAATCGCAGATTAGTCGGCCTGAAGACTGGGAGCGAGCACCCGATCCTAAGAAGTATTTCGTTCAGTTCTTTGGAACTCAAGAAATGTGAGTATGTTTCATTCGGTAGGTTTATATACATATCTGATTGTGAATGATGGATGCGAAGAGGAGTATATGACGCTAATGGAATCTATATTCATAATCTGAATTGAGTGGATTAGATTGTTGTATACTAGAAAGTTGTGAACATTTGTTGATTATAAGCATGGTTTGTTTCGTTTTAAACTTTATTGTGGTTTGCATCTGTGTTTTTGTGAATGATGGATGCGAAGAGGAGTATATTGTGAACTTTTGTTGATTAAAAGCATGGTTTGTTTCCTTTTAAACTGCAATGTGGTTTGCCTCTGTGTTTTTGTGAATGATGGATGCGAAGTGGAGTATATGACACTAACGGAATCTATATTTATATTCTGACTTGAGTGGATTACATTGTTAATTTGTTATATACTAGAAAATTGTGAACTTTTGTTGATTATAAGCAGGGTTAGTTTCCTTTTAAGCTGCATTGTGCTTTGAATCTGTGTTTTTGTGAATGATGGATGCGAAGAGGAGTATATGACACTAACAGAATCTATATTCATTATCTGACTTGAGTGGATTACATTGTTATGTACTAGAAAATTGTGAACATTTGTTGGTTATAAGCATGGTTTGTTTCCTTTTAAAGTGCATTGTGATTTGTGTCTGTGTTTTGTGTTATTTTTAATTCCTATTGTCGTATACTGTTTGGATTCAGAAAATCTTTTTCCCCTTGTGGTAACTGACTAGTAATGGTTGAGGTATAAGTGATTTGTAAAAGTAAAACTGCTTTGTAAAATCGTTTGTTTTTTTATTTTGATTTTTAATGTGGGTGATTTTTGGTTATTTAGGTCTATATGTTATTTTTGTTAAATTTTTTGAAGACCTTTGATATTAGTTTCATCAATGTTTGATACAACCTATGAGACATCATGTCTTGGGGTTCATATTATCCTAAGGTTGTTGGGTTTGAAAGGGTTGTGGTTTGAACTTGTGTTTGCGAATTGGCCTGAGGGAATTTTGGGTCAATGACAAGAAATCAAAGTACATGTGTCTAAGGCTCATTGGTTCTTTGACAGCTTTATGGTTACGTTGAGAAGGCTGTATCAACAGAAGTATAGGTCAAAGAATACTGGTGACAGCGTATTTATTTACAATTTTTGGGGTTGGTTCGGGGTATCTTCTGTTGATAAGAAATAGGATATGAAATTGGAAAATACTGTTATACAAGTGCAAAGGTAAACTAGAGGTCCACTGAAAGACTGAAACACCACCAGCCTGCTGAGAAAACAAAAAAGACCCAGCACCAAAACTGAATCCCTTTGAATTACAGGTAATTAATTGTGAACAATTAGGGAAAAGAGAGGTATGTTTGAAATTGTTAGTGATTGAGGCCCACCCCAAAACCTAATCTTCTCCCGCAGATTCTCTATTCCTTCCCCTCTAAATCCTCATAGATTCTCATGTTTCACTCTTTCCAAATCACCTTAAAAACAAGCTTTTTGGTGCAATCCTGGAGCAACTTCCCCTTTCCACCCTTACCCAACTTAGGTCCTTTCTCCACTAGCCAGGAAGCGCAGGTTCTATGATAACAGCCCCTCAGATTTACCATAAGGTTGAGCTTGTTCCATAGGGCCATTGCTATTGGACAGTGGAGAGAAAGATGATTCATCGGTTCCTCTTCCCCTTTGCATAAAATACAGCAGTGAGGGGATCAGGGGAAATTCACAGCCCCAGGTTCTTCTGTTGTAGTATGTCCGCTCTTCGCTGTGTTTAGTCGTCCCCATGCTATCGTCCAAACGAAAATTTTCACTTTCTTTGGAGCTTTTGCTTCTTAAATGAATTTATGAATCGAGAATTTACCATTAAACTTGAAAGGAAAGAGTTAACAGAAATAACCCGCTGCTAGCAGGGGACCAAACTCGCAAATTAGTCCCTGTAGAGTTCAGTCTAAAGCCTTTCGGAATCTGCATTAAGGTTGCATATTCATTGGCCTCTCTATCATTTAATAGATTACTATTTAATTTTGGGTCCCAATTCCCATTTATCCAGAAGCTTGAAATTAATTTTTGTTTTCCATGAGACTGCCTATACAGGGGAAGGAGAGGCTGCGGAAAACTCTGCCCCACCTTTCCAGTCCTCTTCCCAAAACTCCTTACTATCAGGACAATTAACAAACTTAAGATGTTATTTTGTTTTCTGTTTTTCTTTTCTGAATTTTATGATTTTTTAATGACTGTTTCCAAATATGTATGTTGTTCCTTGTTTCTTTTTGTTATTATTATTGGTTTTTCTTTTGAAGTGATGTTTGTATAGATATCCCTATCGATAGTTTTATTCTATTGCGTGTGGCTTGGGCTTATGATTCTGCTAATGGTTAATTAATAGTTTTGGAACTTGTTTCAAGGTTATAGATACCCTACTGAAATTAGCTACTAGATTTTGCCTACCATAGTTGTAGTATCATAACTGACTATATTGCAATATGCTACCAATTATGTGAAATTATTTTCAAGTTGGAGAGAGGGAAAAAAAAATACAGGGTAAAATTAATAACATGGCTTGATCTCATCCTTAATTTCTTTATTTTTTGTTGTTCTTGTTCATCAAGGGGCAGGATATATATACATACGTACATATATATATATTTATTTATATGTATGTGTGCGTGCGCATGCGCACACAATTCTCAACCTTACACGAAAAAAATAAGCTTCTTGAATTTGTATGGATGCAAATCACAAAATCTTCTATTTTTTTTTTTTTTTTGTTGTTGTTGTTTGGTGTACACACACACGCGCGCGCACGCACATATGTATATATTTTCAACCTTACACAAAAAAATAAGCTTCTTGAATTTGTATGGATGCAAATCACAAAATCAATTTTTTTTTTTTTATTATTATTATTATATATTGTTTGGTGCGTGTGTAATGTATCCTTATAAGAGAAGGCCTCATGTATAAAAATTTCTTAGGTAAGGTGGCACCTCATGCAGAGGGAAAAAAAATGCTTCTTGAATCTGTATCAGGTTAAGAGTACTAGAATTTGTCTTGTATTTGTCTTTTGTAATTTCACCAATACACATTTAAGCAGCTCCTTGTTTTATGAAAGGTGGCACCTTACAAGAGAAGGTCAGCTTGCTCTATCTATATATACTGTCACGTGAGAGAGTTGAGTATTGTTGAAGTTTTAATTGGATTTTTGACATGTGATTACTTTGATAGTTTATTGCTAAAGATTTTGTTGTATAGATGGTCCAATTTTAATTGATGCTTGGATGTAGACTTTGGGATGACTACTAAGAGTGTCTTTGTTATTGTTTAAGTAGGAGAATATGTAACGCAAGGGAAAAATCCTGAAATGGACATGATGGTTTAATATGGAGTCTGTTTATCCATCCATAAGATAGAATATGTATACATACATATATATATTATATGATAGCCTGGTTGGATTTTTTTTCCGTTCTTTTTTTTTTTTCCTTTTTTTGTGAGTTTTTGACAACTGCCAAGATTGTGTTGATTAATTGCAGATCTTTTTTCATGTCTTAGATGGGCTTATGTAGAACAAGATTATATGTGAACTGAGATGGTACTCTTTTAAGTATCCCTGTCCGCTGTAATTTCTATATCCAAAAGGTCTCTGCCAATGTAATGCTATTGATTATTGATTTAAAGGCAGTAAAAGGAGTCTGTCTTCATTTTCCATGTGAGCCTTTGTATTTTTTGAGTTTTGTGATGCTTCATTATCTAGTTTCCATATATAGAGAGAATA
The DNA here is from genome assembly GCA_019925255.1 of Litchi chinensis. Lineage (NCBI taxonomy): Eukaryota > Viridiplantae > Streptophyta > Magnoliopsida > Sapindales > Sapindaceae > Litchi > Litchi chinensis. The sequence continues at coordinate 21,064,128 of CM034474.1, forward strand.
ATTAGGAATTTAATTACTAAAAAATCTCATGTCTACAATCAAGTGATTTAGTCAATCATGTCTGCAATCAAGGGATTAAATCAATCATATCTTCAATCAAGTGATTCAATCAATCATGTTTTCAATCAAGTGATTCAATCAATCATGTCTTCAATCAAGGGATTCAGTCAATCATTGTTTCTAACACTTTTTCATTTTCCTATTTTGTGTTGTTTTCTGAGTTTTATAAAATCTAGATATTTATTTTTGTTCCTCGTTCATCTTGGCTTCGTACCATAATTAGTGAGTGGCTAGTAGCTTGCAAAGTACAATGATTTTCTAGTTGTATTGTTGACATTGTTATTTCTCTACTGTGATTAAAAGGTAAGCTTGGCTTTCCTTCTTCCATTTAGTAGTGTATTTTTGGACAATGATGCTATTAAAACATCTTAAGCATGTGTTTCACTTGTTTTTCTGTTACAGATGTAAATGACAGGTGTAACTCTTTCTGTATGAGTTGTAGCTATGGATGTGTTCAGTGTTCTTGATGAATTCATTGTGATGTTGGCTAACATTCTATTTAGTATCTTTAGCAGTCCCATGTTAATTACTGTGCTACTTGTCTTGCTTGTTTGATTTTCTCAATGAGTTTGCTCTTTGAGCTTCTGTTGCTTACTCCTCATTGGCTATGCTTACTGCCACAGTGCCACTGCATATTAGCTTCTCACTTTGGCCTTCCTTTTCCTCTCATCACAGAGCTTTTGTTGCCCCTGCTGACATTCAGGCGTTCACCAGTGAGGCTAAGAGTAAACTGTCAGCTCGTTGTCAAGGAAAAACTGTTAAGTACTTTGCCCAAGCTGTGAATGAAATTTGTCTTGCATTTGAAGAGTTACAGAAAGAAAAATCAAGTGGTCTGGAATATGATACTGATAGATCAGTCCGTGGCTGTGATGCACCCTCTGCTGATAGGGGAGAGGCTGATGGAGGAGATGATTACTTAAAGGGTGAGACAGGTACTGGTGCATCCAATGGAAAAACCAAAAACGAAGAATTAGGTGAATTTGATTCTAAGTTGGAGCCGTGCTCAAACAGTCGAGGTGAAACTGACAGTGAAGATGCAAAGCATTCTGTTTCATTTAATGCAGATATGTCATCTCCAGTTACATCAGGTGAGAAAAACATTAAAATATCCAATGGGCCTCAACTGAAAGAGGAATCATTTCTAGAAAATGCTTTCAATCTAAAGGAGGAGGGTTCTGGTGATAAAGAAGAAGATATTCATTTTAAGCATTCTGTTAAAGGACAGACATCGTTAAGTAATGGCCACAAGCTGAAGAAAATGGCTCCTGGATTAAAGAGGAGATCTGAGGCTCTTGTTGAAGGACAAAAAGATATTGCAGTTGTAACATCATTGAAGGAAGACAGTTCTGGTCAGTGTGTTGATAATGCTCGTTCTGGTGAGCAGCTTAAAGATAGAATAAGAAGCAAAATTACATCTGGTGGCAGCCTGGTGGAATTTTCTCCAGATGCTTTCAGATCAGATTCGGATGTTGTTGATGGCAAAACAGCTAATGATGTGCTTAAAGTGAAAAAAAGCATAAAGGTGTCAGATGATTTAAAAGACAAAGTTTTGAATTCAAAGGGTGAGTTACGTGGCAATAAAAAGAGGGCTCAACCTGGGAGTAGCAAGGTCAAATTGGGGACTGATGAACTTCTACATCCTGTCAAAAAGTCAAAGGGTGGAGATTTGAAAGATGATGCTGCCAAGGTCTCTCTCTCAACAAGAATGACAAGTGATGTTTCAGGTCCTAGAAGTCTTGAAAACAAAGCGGTTAAACATTCTGACTTGAAAGTTTCGCCTTCAAATGTGAAGACTGAAATGGTTTTGGCTTTGAGAGCCCAAACAGCAAAAGCTAATGTCCGATCTGATGTTTCTAATGACGAAGCTGTACTTCCCTTAACGAAGCGTCGTAGGCGGGCATTAGAGGCTATGTCTCATTCGCCTACTCTGGATTCTAATGATAAAGTGGGAAAAGATTCTCATGAACTTAAGATTGATGCCTCTTGTAGTAATACTGTTAAACCTCCAGGTTCACAATTGCTCAAGAGACGTAGAGCTGTTTGCCTCATCGATGATGATGATGATGGTGGTGAAGAGTCCAAGACTCCTATTCATGGAGGATCTTCAACTAGTCTCAAAGGTCCTTTACTGGCTTCTGATATATCTAAAACCACTGGTCCAAGCCATGAGAGTTCTATTAATGCTCCGCAGAGTGCTGCTGCTGCTGGAGATTCTACTGATGCTAGAGATTCTACTGGATATGATAATAAGTCTACGTCACCTAGCCAACTTGAAAATGTGGATATGGGTTCTGCTTCTCATGTTGCAAGTATTGCTGAGAAAACAGCCTCTGAACACTTATCATTGAAACAGACCAAAACAGTTTCTGTTTCCCCTAAAATGTCTCCTCATTTGATTTCTTCCAACAAATCAAATGCCGAACAACATAAAGGCTCTAAACCTCTGGTTAATAAAGGTTCTGGTGCTCCTAAAAAGGTTCAGGCAGTGTCTGGTAAGAGTTCGGGTTTAATGTCTGATGGTGTAAAATCTTCTCAAAGTCAAGTTGTGAGTCAAAAAGTTAAGTCAGCTTCTTCTGGAGAAAAGCCAAAAGTTACTCCAAAATCGGCTTCATGGATAAACGACCGTGCTGTTTTAACTGATACATTATTTGAGCATGGTTCCTTGCCAAATGAAATGTATGGATGATCTGCCCCCTCTCACATCTGCCTGTCATTTATTAATTTATGTTTATGGTTTCATATTTATGTACTCTTTTCTTAATTACAGATTGGAAACTAGTAGAGAAGATAGAAATAGTTTATTGCTAGATTCTAAGGCTCCAGAAGCTGGTGCCTCTTTGAAGCATCTTATTGCAACAGCTCGTGCAAAAAGGAAAGAAGCTCGCTCACTGCAGTTTTCTCTCGGGAATTCAATTGGCACTTTTGCTTCTGTTTCTGATATTCAGGGGACAAGCCCTAGTCCCTCTGCGGTTCAGCCTCTTTTATCTGGCACCAGCAATATGATACAGATGGATACACAGGGGTTAAACAATCGTGCTAATATTGCTTCTCCAGCTCATGGTCATCAATCAACAGCACGAAGTCAACTAGATACTGAGGAAATTGAGGAGAGAAGAGTTAGTTCAGGGCACAGGGCGGGTGGAGGTTCATTGAGTGGTGGTACTGAGGCAGCTGTCGCTCGTGATGCATTTGAAGGGATGATAGAAACTTTATCGAGGACTAAAGAGAGTATTGGACGTGCGACCCGCCTTGCTATAGATTGTGCCAAGTATGGTATTGCCAATGAGGTATGCATTAGCATTGTTCATTTTTCAACATCATCTGATGTTCTTTGTATTGGTTTTCATGTAAAATGTAGTTCCTGGGCTCGGTAATCTTAAGGCATGGTGGTTGAATTGTCCAAATCAATAAGTGGTTTTGATGTTATTTATCACTTATGAAATTTATTACATCTATATGTCATTAAATAATTGTATTATCTAACTCGGCACTTGGTGGCTGTTTATAGAAGTAGGTACTAGTCAAGTTTTGAAATGTATAGCCTCCTTTTGTCATCTTGAATGATGCCACTTGCCACTGAGATTTTTGTTCTTGAGCACTACCACTCAAACTTTGCCCATCCTATTGGTGAATGGTCTATCCGACCAAATTTATTGGTTGAGCTGTGGATTCAACGAAAGAAATATATTCATTATCTGAATTGGAGTTTTTAATTTTTTTAATTAATTAATTAATTAATTTTTTGAATATGATCTGCCTTAGTGAACTTCTGTATAGTACTATAGTTAAGCTAGAATTCCTCAGGTTACTAAAAGTTCATTAATAATTTTTATTGGAATTATAAGTTCTTTCTTTGCATGACTTGTGAATTGTTATATTTTAACGATATAGGTTGAGCGTATTTGAGATTTTGGATTTTTTTCAATAGTGTGTATATAGTCACACATTAAAATGTGGGATCCCTTACTAAAGAGGTCCTTTGTTTTTAGTATTTTAAAATTTCATTGGAGCATTATTCTGGTGCAAATTGTGTAATAAATAATTGCAACATTAAGAATCTTGTATAATTTGGAATGGGGCAGCTTCATTTGTGTTTATTGTACCGCAATTTAAATCAATTCTCTAGTATTTTATCTGGGCTTGGACTCTTGTTTTTTTTTTTTTTTTTTGATAGTAAACGAAACTTTATTAAAGAGAAAGAAGAAGATACAATAGGAACAAGAGTGAACCAGAAGTCCACCAACACACCAAAGAGCCTAAAAAGAAAACAAAACCAAAAACACTAGATTGGAGAGAACAAACCACAAACAATCAACAACTAACAGACTTCCAATCTAACATAATGAAAAATAACGAAGTGTCTTTAAAATCTACACAAGAAGATGCCCAAAGGGAAGCTAAATAATACGCTTTATCCCATAAAAAATTCTCCTCCTCTTCAATATCTTGAAAGATTCTTCTGTTTCTTTCCTCCCAAATAACCCATATGATAGCAAAGAGCCCACACCACCAAAGAGTACTAGCCTTCTTTCCCCCTCCAAGAGCTTGAAATTCTTCCAAAAAGAAAGACCCTAAGAATTTAGGAGTAGCCCATCTCAAACCCCCCAAAGAAAATAACTTACTCCATAATTTACCCACCACCGAACAATGAAGAAAAAGATGATCCAAGTTTTCCCCACTACTTTTGCACATAACACACCAATATGGAGAGATACAAGAATTATGATATCTTTTTTGGAGAACCTCACAAGTACTTAATTTCCGATGAGTAATAAGCCAAGCTAAAAACTTCACTTTGTTTGGCACGTTTGACTTCCAAATAAGATTATGGGCTTGGACTCTTGTGGTCTTCATTATTTTTATAGATTCTCTGTGAGTACACTTTCCTTTTCCTTGTGTTCTAAGTTTTTATCTTTCAACAAGCTTTTTATGTTGGAAAACAATGATGGAGATATCTCTGTTAGTCTTTTGTATGACAATCCATTTTCTGTTTGGTTTTCTGGAATGATGCTCCAAGTAAAAAGCAAATTATAAAGATTTGAGTTTTGCAACCATAGACATTTCCTATAATGAGAATAAAGATTTAGTTCGTACCAAATTCGCCATTGGTGAACTCATCACATTTCCTATATATATATGTACATATTTTACTCTTCTGATGAATGATCTATACTCATCACATTTCCTATATATATATGTACATATTTTACTCTTCTGAAGAATGATCTATCTTGGTGTTTGACTGGTATTGATGATTGTAACTATATTTTTTGTACTTATTTGTGGTTTGCCTGACTCTGTTTTTTCTAGAACTATTCATCTATGTGCTTTGCTATTGCATGCCATTGGAGTTTAGGGGTCCCTGGGTGGATCATGGTGGTTGGTGAGGATCTGATGTTGTGTTGACAAGCATTTGATAATTAACTTTTGGCAGTCCAACTCAGTTTTAAGAATTGGAAAATTTCATTATTTTTATGATCATGTTTGCTTCAAATGCAGTTTAATAAATAATTAATTTGTCAAATTCTAGTTGGTTTTTAAATGTGAGATTAAATAGTCTTCATTCTTTTTGTATTAAATAGGGACAAATATCATTTGCCAAGGGTTAGAAAGCATGCATTTAACATTTCACTTATGTTAGAGTTGATGTTCTTCGAAGTTAAAGCTAAGTACATAATTTTGTGATAATTTAAATCACATTCATCAAATTCTGGTTGGTGCTCAAATGTGAATTAACTTGTCCTTTTTTTTTTTTTTTTAAATTATTTATAAATTATATATAGGACTAAATGTGGACAGTGTTAGTTAGTTGGTGAGGGTTAGAAAGCATGCATCTAACTGTCAACTGTTGTTAAGAGTTGATGTTCTTTTGAAGTTAAAAAGTTTAATTCATAATATGGCAGTACCATCTAGGATGGTTTACTTGTTGAAGTTTTGTTGCAATAGATAACATGCCTTTTAAGTGATTTTGGTGGATGGCTTGTCCCTCTGAACTCACATTCTCCTTTACAAATATTTTACTGTATTCTGTAAAAAAGGATATTTGTACCATCAGAAGGAATTTAGAACCTTATGACTGTGTGCAGGTTGTGGAACTTCTCATCCACAAGTTGGAAAGTGAATCTAGTTGTCATCGTAAAGTGGACCTATTCTTTCTGGTGGATTCAATCACCCAATGTTCACATAATCAAAAAGGTTCTCCCTCTCACCTCTCTTTGTATCACTCTGCCCTATTTTTCTGCCAAAATTATTGTTTGGACAACTTATTTATATTATCGTTTCTCATCAATTATGATTAAAGTGTTCCTAACAGCAAACAAATTATGATTAAAGTGCTCTGTGCTGCATTTTGTAATTGAATTTGGTGTTGACATCAGTTAGTAGTTGTTATTATCAATGGCCTAGAATGTTGTATTATGGTGATTTGGCAATTTATGAGTATTTTTTATATATTATAATGTAATATGCACTGGTTGTTTGATTGCCTTTTTTTTTTTTTTTGGTTTAAATGATTGAATATGATTTGTGTAGCTCTTAATGTTTTGTTTACTTTGTGGTGTTACCGTTATTCAGGCATTGCGGGAGCTTCATACATCCCTACCGTTCAAGCTGCATTGCCTCGTCTTTTAGGTGCTGCTGCTCCATCCGGAGCAGGGGCTCGTGAAAATCGTCGACAGTGTCTTAAGGTCATTTGAACTCTTCTACTTGTTGGAACTCTCTAGTCTTGATCTCAATACTAATGATCTTTTGCCTTTAATAGGTTTTACGCTTGTGGCTTGAAAGGAAAATTTTTCCTGATTCTCTTTTGAGGCGTTACATGGATGACATTGGAATTTCAAATGATGATACATCATCTGGCTTTTCCCTTAGGCGACCATCTCGAGCAGAACGTGCTATAGATGATCCTATCAGAGAAATGGAAGGGATGCTTGTTGATGAGTATGGCAGGTATTACTTTCTCTATTCATTTCAGCTGATAATTTTTCAGGTTGTGTAGCTTAAAGAGATTTTAGAACACTTGTTTGATTTTGATTTTATTCTTTGTTGAAGTGGGTCTAACTTCCATGTATACTTGCTTTTTTGTGCCTTTTTGTATCAGTAATGCTACATTTCAGCTGCCCGGCTTTTTGTCTTCTCATGTGTTTGAAGATGAAGAAGAAGATCTTCCAAGCAGTACTTATAAGGAGGCTGGTGAAGCATCACCAGTTGAGCAAACACGTGCTTCTGGAGACTCAGAGACCTGTACAGTTACTCCAAATGATAGGCGTCATTGCATCTTAGAGGATGTGGATGGTGAGCTTGAAATGGAAGATGTGTCTGGACACCCGAAGGACGAAACTGATTTGATTGAAATAGAATCGCCACAGAATGGTATAAATAGGACCTTGGACTCAGGTTCAAATCATTTCAGTGAGTTGCCCCCTTTACCTGAGGGTTCTCCACCACTGCCTCCAGATTCTCCCCCTCCACTTCCTCCTTTGCCACCATCGCCACCACCCCCACCTCCACCAATGTCCTCTCCTTCACCTCCTCCACCTCCTCCTCCTCCTCTCCCATCACAGCCATCTCCTCCTCCTCCTCCTCCTCCTCCTGTGGTTGTAAATCCATCATTGGCACCTCAACCATCACCTGTACAATCTCAACCTTCAATAATGTCTCAACCGTTACTACCGGCTCAATCTTTGGTACAGTCTTCACCGCAGTTGGCATTTCAACCACCTGTACCTCGTGAATATTGTAATAGCGCACACAATGTAAGACTTGCTGCTGTAGCTTTTGCACTTTCTTATGAATATATGGTACAGCAATTTTTATTTTTCTTTTTATTGTAGGGTAATAACATTGTCCAAACAGCTGGGAGTACTGCACATGGGGGTCATATCGATACTGCTGTGAAAAATGAAATGTTTACACAACAGTCACCTTGCTTTGTAGCAGCGGGAATTTGCAACTCTCGGGAACCTTCTGGTTATAATCCATCTAGGCCGTTGGAATATGGACATAGTGATATGTACTTAAATCCTCAAGCATCTCAACCAAACCAGCAATTTCAACAAGGTAGTACTCCTTTTGTGCAAAGGCCTCTTCATCCTAACGTGCCACAGACCTCATCAAGTCATTTTTCCTTTACAAAGCCAGTGATACAGCAACATCCTCACCAGCATTACCCGCGTCCACATTCTTTACCATCACATCCTGATAACCAGATGCGATATGTCGCTGATGAACAGTGGAGGATGCCGCCAAGTGAATTCAACACAGATAGTCAGCGTGGTGTATGGATGGGTGGAAGGAGAACACCTCCTTCAGGTCCTACATTTGTTCAGGAAGGTAAGCAGCTGTTATTATGATTTTAAAACTGAACGTTTGGTTTTAAAACCATGTTCCTAAACCAACAAATAGGTACATTGGCCTAATACCTTATGAAAACAAAAAATGGAAAACAAAATATGGAACTGCTCTCTTCACTTCTGCAGTTTTTGGGTTCTTGTAGAGTTTTTTCATTGAATCCTAATCTATCCTCTCTCTCTCTCTCTTTAATAATAATAATTAACTTGTGTTTGTTTCTTGGAAGAAAAAAGTACATTAGCCTATAAGCATTCATCGCCATTGCTGAGCCATACTAAGATAACCCTGTATAATTTATTTGCTGACATTCATTACAGTTGATAGAAATCTTTTGAGGCCAGTTGCAATCTATTCTGGTTCTTTTGCTTGTTCTATTAGTTTTGACACTTTATATCTGTGGTTGAAAACGTTTAATATAATTGGCATATCATTGGTTTTTTCCGCAATGTTGGTAGCATATTATTATTTGATCATCTGTTCAACTGCCCTGATATTACCTGGCCCATGATTTTTTTGCATGGCATAACCTTTGCCTTTAGGTCATCTTAGGTGTTCGCTTCTGTGCTTGTGATGCCTTCATCAACACCATTATAATCTGATGTATGTTTAATACTTTAAAATGTTCATTAAAGAATTAAAGGATTGATGTATCTTAAAATTATGGTGCCAAACTTTCTTTTTATAAGTTTGGTGACTGGAGATGATATGAAAAGCGTTTTAAAGACTCAAGAGGACTGGTGTATCTCAAGCATGGTAATGAAAGGTGCGCCTAGGTGCAAGGGGCGTTAAGGTGCAGTCCTTGTGCCCAAGGCACTGGGTGCTGCTGAGGCTTGCCTTCTGAAAACCTGGAAAAAACACATGTTTTTTAAGAATTAAGACACTCCAATCTGCTGCCTTGTTATTAGACTTCATTAACACACGCTCTGCCTTACATTAGTTGGGTTTTCTTTTCTCTCCTCCAAATTACTCAAACACTCCTGCATGTCACTTCAACACTGCCGCCCATCACTCTAAGTCTCCTCTTCTCTCCTCTACTCTCTTTATTCCCATCTCTAAGGCTTTAACTTCCTCTAGTGACCAGCTCCTGGTCTGCCACCTCCAGTCTTGAAGGGGTTGAAGATGATTTTGATTTCGATGAATGATAGCACATTGATAGTTAGATTCTAGATTCCTATAAACTTATTTGAGCATCTTTGGGTCTTTTTTTAATGTGTTTGTTTGCAGATTGCAAGTTTGGAATTGGAACTTTAATGTTTCATTGTTAGTACTTAGTATGAATGTATGATGATAAGATGATGATTGCATATATTTGAGCTACTAGTTTTTTTAAATGTGTTTGAAGATGACAAATGATGATTAGATGTTAGATTGTTATGTTGTGAATTATTTTTAAATTATTGATAGTTTTTACATGTAGCTTGTTAGATATTTCAAGTTTTTATACAATATTTAGGAATTTTTCAAAAAAAGTTCACCTAGTTTCAAAAAGTTGTGCCTTGCACCTCAGGCTCTGGGGCACCCTTGTGCCTTGATGTGCCTTTTGTCATTTATAATTATGATCTCAAGTTTTTAGATTCAAAGATTTAATTTAAAATTTGGGCTGGAAATGATTAGAAAGCATTGAAATGAATTAGAGGATTGATATTTCTTCAATTTTTGCAAGATTTACTGGAAAAGGATTTGCCTGTCATGTTGCATGGAATATAATATTTCAGATAAGGTCGAAAAAGTCTTCTAAAACTAGTATGGGATGTCTTTGGGTGAAACGCTATCTTTTCTTGCATGTTTGCAGACAATGGAAGATATTGACTAAAAAGCATTTTGGCCTGGAGCAATTAATGCATCCAATCAAAAACATATATTATTACATAAAAGTAGATATGTACCCATGTTGATCTAAACTTTGTTGTGACAGGTTACTTCCGGCCACCTCTTGAAAGGCAACCTACAAATAATATGGGTTTTCAGATGCCTTCCGCTAACAATTTACCAGCTGGACCTCCAATTCAAGGTGATTGCAGCTCATAAAAGGGTGTCTTCTTGTGGTTGAAAGTGATCTCAAGTAAAACTTGAGCAATTAAGTCCAATTACAATTACATAATTACTTTTTTTCTTTTGGAAACTAATGACTTTATGTTATATTTGTCCAGGTCATGGTGTTTCCCAGATGATGCCATGCAGACCAGACATGCCAGCACTTAATTGCTGGAGACCAGCTTAAGGATGAGTGAAGTTCCTTAAGTGCCTTAATTATGTAAGTTCTCATTTCTTTACAGCTTATATTCTGCCAATCCTAAATTCAATTTAGATATATGCATTGTTTGCTGATGGTTTGGAGGAACTAAAATAAAGACTGTCCCTTTTCTTTATCCTGATCTATTTCTTGTCTGTTTTGGTTTTCAGTGTCATGTGTTGGGATGCAAGTTATAATGTGTCAACTTCAATGGAAAGTTCATCATGGACAAGTCTAGTTATCATGAGAAGGCAGTTTTAGAGCCTGTGGAGACTCTTGGCAGGACTGTGTATATTGTAATTTTTCCTGACAAATGTATCCAGGGAACATATGCTTCTGAGTGTAGGCTCATGTTTCTAACTTGGTCAGTACATCTATTTCTTAACTCTTGTAATTATATTGAGCATCCTATACAAAGAAATTTATCTCAAGTGGTAAATTTCTATTTTGGTAATTTTAGTGATACATTATAGCCATTAATTAATCTTTGCATCCCTTTTTAGCTTACATTGTTGCATTATGTATATTTTTCACCTTCCAAGGATTGAATATGTGCATGCACTTTTATACGATTATAACTTAGAATGTTTTTGTCTTGATCATTATATGCTTACCCTGATAATGGCACTGAATTTTTGATGCATTGAAAGCTTTCATTGTTCGAGTGTGGGTTATATGCGCATGTTTTTTGGCCTCCTTAACTTTGGGGTCTGAGACTTTATATATTTGCCACATGCTTGATCTATTCAAAAAAGGTTCTCGATCTCAAAATTTCACATTATAATTGAGAATTAGGGTCGGGGATTTGATGTTGAAGGATTTTTAGAATAAAACTAACACTATTTGGAGTGTGTTTGGTATGGCTTGTCTACAATATGTTTTTGAACGTGAGAAACTGTTTTGAATTTCCTTTTTTGTTGTTTGGCATCAACTTGAGAAGAGCATCTTTAATTTTTAAAAAAAGTTGTTTGTGTCTATTGGGAGAAACTCAAATTTTGGGCTTCTCCAATTAGCTCGTTTTGAGCTTGTTTTTTTTATTATTTTATTATTTATTATTTTTTTAAAGGACTTAAATCTTCTCAAATATGCTTATTATATTTTATAAATTTTAAAATATCCCTTTTGATTATAGAACTCTACGTATTTCTCAGCCATGGCTTTGATCATTTTAAAAATACACAATCAAACAACAATAAAGTTTTTTTTAGAAGCCTTATTTTGTTAAAGCTTTATTTTAAAAGATCTACTCGTAAAAGCTTTGCTTGAAAAGCCATCCCAAACACACCCTTCATCAGTGAATATGATTCTAATTGGTATAAACTGAAAATAATTATGCTTGTAAGGAGAGAAATAACATAATGAAAAATAGTATGAATTTGAAAATGAGAAATCCTATTTGGATATGTCTCTTTACAAAGCTGTAGCTATTTTTTCCTTAGTTATTTGCCTTTGTCCTCTGATGGATGCAACTTCTGCGCAGACTTCACAACCTTTCATAGATATATAAAAAATGAATCAGAAAAGAGAAAAATCTCTTAGCTGTTGCCAAATACAATCTTTAGAGTAGAATAGCTATTTTCTAGGTGATCCTTGTGTTCAATTTAGAGGCAAGTGCTTTTTTTACCCAGTCATTCTACAATTTAACTTTATACAACATACAAGTTCATTTTTAAGACATTAATGGATCAAAATATAAGGATCTGAAAGTTAATTCTCATGTGAATGACAGTTTACTTGAATTTCACACCATTAAGAGTCATATGGTAAAAGTTGAATAGATGAGAGCTGTAGATAAAATCTCAAAATGGAAGCAGTAAAATTGATGACCAAGGGCGGTTATATATTCCTGGACAAAAATCCTCTACTTTCTGTTAGACTTAGACCAAATGCTACTTTTATTTGCTTATATATTTGACTTGCATTAGACTATACATCTAGCCTTGGGCTTTCTAAGAAGTGTAGTTCTTCAATTTTAATGTTCTTGCAGAATGTTATGTTTCTGAATGCCAAAATCATTCTATAATTTAATTTTCCAACTCCATTTTCCTCTTTGAATTTTACTTGAATCTGATGTTTGTTATCTCAGAAGATCTGTTAGGTTCTTTTGCTATTTTTTTATGGAGGATATTACGTCTTTTGAGTTGTAGGATTTAGTTTTGATCTAGTGATTTTTTTTTCTTGATAATCAAGAAATCCCCTGAAACCGCTTCGAGAATTTGAGTTCGAAATTGGAGCTTCCGTTGAGCCCTACAATCTTTGGGAAGTAGTAAACTATGGTCTTTGACCATGTAGGTGCTTATGAGGGCTTAAATCTTAGATCTTGAGGGAGCAAACCTCAAAGCCTAGTCATTCTGACTAACCACTCATGGGTAGTGAAATTAAAAACACTCTGTTTAAATTATCTTCTTGCAATCTACGCTCATGGTGTGTAGTCATTCTAGTATTCTACTTTAACTAGTTTGTATTTACATTGTTTCATTGCAATTTTTGGGTGGTTTGTGAGATATTGTAATTTGTAAATTGAGGAAAATGCCCGAAAATTCAAACTCCATATTATTTAAAAGCTATTAGAGATATTATTGAGGAATTTTCTTCTTTTATTTCCTTGCTTGAGGGGGTTTCTTTCAATTCTGGATCAGCCGATTATAGAGTGTGGAGGTTAAGTTCCAATGACATCTTTTCATGCAACTCCTTTTTTGAAAAGTTGGTCCAAGATGATTTGCTTCCTAAGTTTGATTTCGCTAATCTTATTTGGAAGTCAAAGGCTCCAAACAAGATCAAGTTTTTAGTGTGGCTTTTGGCTCATGGGAAAATAAGTACTTGTGATGTCATTCAAAAAAGATTTCTTAGTATTCGTCTTTCTCCCTATCGGTGTATCTTATGCAAAGGTTGGGGGAAAACCTTGGATCATCTTTTTCTTCATTGTCCCGTGGTTGGCTTATTATGGAATAAGTCGTTTTCTATAGTAGGTTTGAAATGGGCAGCTTCTAAATCTTTACGTTCTTTTTTATTGGAAGATTTTTTAGTCTTAAGAGGAGGAAAGAAGGCTAGTATTCTCTAGAATTGTGGAGTTTTCGTTAATTTATGGGTTATTTAGGAGGAAAGAAACAAGAGAATCGTTGAAGAAGCAGAAGAGGAAGGATCCTTTTTAAGGGTTAAAGCGTTTTATTTGGCGTCTCTTTGGGCATCTTCGAGTGAAGAATTTAAAGACTTATCTTTATTTCTTATTTTGTTAGATTGGAAGACTGTTGTTTTCTGATTTTATTCCAATCAATCTATAGTTTAGCTTTTGTTTGTTTTGTTTGTTTGTTTGTGGATGGACCTTTAGTCCACAGTTGTAATTTTTTTCTCTTGTTAATAAAGTTTCCGTTTCCTATAAAAAAAAAAAAAAAACTTAATAGCTAGGGCCTTTTGCTTGACCATCATGTTTTCGTTATCTTATTGTAGTTGCCTACAATATTAAATGGAAATTCAGCCATTGCCATTTGGCTAGAAGCATGTGAGCATTAGTTGCTGTTGTTTGGGTATAATATTTCAGTGTAGAAAGTGCTATATGACGATTGAGAGTTAAAAAGGCAGTAAACTATAATTTATGGATGGCTTTAAGAATGGAGTGGTTGGTTTTTCTTAACAACTTGGATTAATGGAGTATGGTGGCATGTATTTCATGTTTTGTCTTGTTTATATGTAGCATGGTGTAGATATAAGAAATCATGATGTTGATTATACTTTTTCATGTTTGATGAGGTATCAAGGAGGTCTACAAATCCTTTATTTGCATTTAGTTCCTTTCAACATCCTTTATTTTATTTTATTTTTGTTTTTATTATTTTTTTTAATGAACTTAGCTATTGCTGCTTGGATCAATTTTGTTGGATCATATGATTTATTAATTTATAAGGGCCATTGGGACCTTAAAGATGAATCTCTTGGTTCTGTGTATGATCTTAGGAATTTAACATACGATCGGAATTCACTTTTATTAGCGAATTTGGTGGCATTTTGAGATTATATGTTTATTTGATCGGGGAGATAGATGTTGCTTAACCGCTATTGACCATCCTCTTCTTTCTTTTTTTGTTTATTTAAATTTACTTTACGCTTTGCAGTGGCAGTTTTAGGATAGCGATAATTGGATTTGGCTTAATCATTTCTGGGATAGAGATAATTAGATTCTTGCAAGTCTTTTTTTTGATTGGTTGATTCCATATGATTTCCATCCAAGGTTTGATCTTGCTAATCTTATTTGGAAGTCAAAGGTTGTGAATAAGATCAAGTTCTTAGTTTGACTTATCGCTCATGAGATATTAAATACTTGTCATCATCTTTTCCGGAAAAGATTTCCTAGTTTTAATCTTTTTTCCTCTTGGTGTGTCATGTGCATGAGATTTGGGAACAATATGAATTATCTTTTTCTTCATTGTCCAGTGGCAGTTAAATTTTAGTTAAGTTGTTTTCTTTGGTCAGGTTGAAATGGGTGGCTCTTGAATCGTTATTTTCCTTTTGTTTGGAAGACTTTAAAATTTTTGGTGGAGGAAAGAAAGCAAGCATTCTTTGATATTATGGAGTTTTTGCCATCTTATGGATTATTTGGGGAGGGAGAAACAAAAGAATTTTCGAAAATGTTGAAGAGGAGGAGAACTTTCTTTAGGATAAAACTTATTATTTTGCTTCTCTTTGAGCTTTTACTAGTGAAGAATTTAAAGATTGTTTTTTATTTTTCATTTTGATAGATTGGAAGTCTATTGTTTGTTGAATGTACTTTCAGGTTAAGTTTTTGTTCTGGTTTTTGTTTTTGTTTGTTGTTTTGGTGGATTTCTGATTCACATTTGTTTCTATTTTCTTTTTGTTGGATTAAAGTTTTTGTTGCCTACCAAAAAAAATAAATAAATATTTGGGCTTTTCTGTGCTTGTGATTGAACCTAATTGGAAGCAGTGACCTTCATGGGAATTGCTACCATGGTTTGTTTGATCGATTTTCTTGTATTTCTGCTCCTTTGCCTTAGGTCATATTTTTTTTCATTGTAGTTTTCCTTCTGTTAATTAGGTTAATTTGCCAGTTTGCAAATTGCTCTTTACCTTTGTTTTTGTACCTAAAATTGAGACACATATGCATAGTATATTCTAATGTGGGTTGCACTTTTTTGGTCTTGTTTCTCAAGGTGGGGAAATGTGTACTGCCTCTAATATGGAGGATCTTCGTTTAAATTCCTATGGACTGAGGTGTGGATGTTGAATTTTAATGCAAGGTCAAATTAGATTTTTTATTTACTAATTAGTTATCTGTCATACATCTTGTTGGCGTTAGTAGCACACAGTGTCTAAGGTTCTGCCTAGTAGTTGACTCATTATGAATTTCTCACTGCATTAGCAAAGTAGCCAGCATCTTTAATTAGATAAAAACATGGAGGTGGCCACTACTGTATCCATCGTGAATTAGTTATTTATTTTGTATATTCAATTTACTCAGAAAATGAAGACGTAATTGTCAATCATTTTTTATATCAGATAAGGTCAACATCTCATGTTCTCTGATGTTAGGTGTGAGAAGTTCCTACATAGATTTCTTAAATGTTCTTTTTACATTTATTTATTTTTTAATCGTGGCCACTAAATATTTTCACTTTGTAAGTGATTTAGCATATCTTGTTCTGAGTGTTGTCTCCTGCTTTACTAAACCTTCAAAAGCTTTCAAGCAAATTAGGAGGAACACACTCTTCTGTTTTTTACAAATATTTTTTCTGTTGGTCCTTTCTAGGTCTTGTATTTTGAGATAGCAGAGTAGTGACTCCTATTGCAATGTTGTGCTTTCCATATTTTTTTTCTTTTTCTTTTTTTTTTTTTTTTTCCATTTTAAAGTTCCATTTAATTTAGAATGTGAAGAATGTATCTGCTAGAAATATGATTTTGATTCTTTTGATCGAATACAATTATATGCAAACAGGTGGAATTAGATTGTGGTGTAATGAATCAAGTTGTGGTAAAATTCTGGGTTCCTTATGTTTAGCCACTCTGCTAGATGAAATGTTTTATTTTGTACCGTAAACTTTTCTGTATATTTTTAATTTCAAAACCAACTTCCTCTGTAGTAGGCCTCCTTGTTCAAGTATTTTCTTGTAGAAAAAAGAATCAGAAATTTTAGCTCTGTACAGAAGGATTCCATCACATAAAGAATTTCTCGTATGTAGTGTAGATTTGATGATCCACAATAAGCGCATGATTCAAGTCAGGATTTTATCTAGCTATAGTATTTCAGGAAGAAAATTATATCATTCTCCTAGGATCCAGTTTAGAATAAAATAAAAAAAAAATACAGATTTCTTTAAATTAACAATGATTTAGCAAAATATATGCAAGATAAGAAAGTTTTTACTGGCATGCTTGAAGCTGTAAGATTGTTAGTATTAGAAGTGAAAAGTATTCGGTAAATACTCAACCCAAAAGTTTAAATGGATAGGTAGGTGCCCAAGAATAGTATTTA
Organism: Litchi chinensis; assembly: GCA_019925255.1. Lineage (NCBI taxonomy): Eukaryota > Viridiplantae > Streptophyta > Magnoliopsida > Sapindales > Sapindaceae > Litchi > Litchi chinensis. The sequence goes on from CM034474.1 coordinate 21,081,251, forward strand.
AGCACTCTTAACACATTCTCACATATTTAAGATCAATCGCTGCCACATGGACTGAACCCAATTCAAATACAAATACAATAACTGAATAAACAGACAATAAGTTCAAATCTAATAATGTGGGGAGTTTTGACCCTGGGCACTCGCAACAAATTGGCTTCAATATCATGCTAGTCACTCAATGTGAAAATTTGAAGCTTTTAGGTAAGGGCCTTAATAATATTTAAGCATTCTAATGAAAAGCTTAGATGGTGAGGAAAAAATCGAATGCAAGGAAGCATGTTTGGCTATGATTGATAGCAAAGGGCACGGGAGAAAACATATAAGGTAGGTAATAGAGAAATGAAAAGCATGGATAGTTGATGACTGGAGAGGGACAAAAAAGAGAGAAGTAGATGACAGAATGCAGGTGAGTTGCTATTTGAGATGGGTATTTCTATCCAAAGAATGTTTATTCACTTCAAGCATTTGTGGAGTATATATAATACAAGTTAAATATGTTTAACTATACGTTTTGAACTGTTATATTTAAGTGCAACTAATTTCATTGAGATTGGCCCTACAGTTTGACTATATTATTTGAAAGTAATAGTTTTAAGAAACCTAATAAATCTAGAAGTCATTATGTAACGGTATTTGTGGTGAACTTTTTATAATGAGTTTCATTTCATGTAATTTGGTTTCTTGTCTTCAAACTGCCAAGTTTGTCCTTGAATTGTTAGTGGAAGGAGAGAGCTCCTTAGTTAAAATCTGTGAATGTTGACATGTGACATAATGAGTATTTTTTTCTGGCAGAATTAATTTGCCAATCTCTTAATTAAATTCTCCCGAGCTCAATTAATTTTGGGATCTCATCATTCAATTAAAGGTCAAATTTTGTGTTTGGTTGGCAACACAGGATGAGTAGATTATATGTTTAGCACATTCACTCTAGGATTTAATTTTGGATGATGCACTATTTATTTATTTATTTTTCTATTCCTGTTGTCAAAGATAGGATCATATAGAGGTATAATCACTTGGAGGATATTTTGCTTACAGTTCTGTTTCATAAGAATGCACGGAAAAATTTTGTGAAAAGGAATGAACCCCGGTAGAGCTCAAGTTTATTCCTTTGGTTTTGTTATGGTATGGGCTGAATGTGTAATGTAGACTGTAGAATTTGAATTACATTGTTTATCTAGTTCCTGAGGTCAATCCATTTAATTTCTGATGACAGATTGCTTCTCTATCTGGTCCTATAGTTCTTTGTAAGCACCCTGCATGCTTGTACGTGGATCTTCTGGATAGAAATCTATTACTATTACTTTTGTCTTTTTCTAGAGTAATACTAAATGTTAATAGGACAAACTGAATCTTGGAATCAACTCCATTATAAGTTTATTGTCCTTGCTCTTTTGCATCAACTGAATCAGAGTTATGCTGTTCCTGTTGTTTTTCTGTGGAAGCATCTTTATGAGGAACCTGGAAATGATTTGCTACTGATATAAGTGCATAGATACTCTTAACCTCTTATAACTTTTCTCTGTTTACAAAAATGCTGGCTATTATCTTCAGATAATTTACTGGTGGAAAACCTCTACATTTGTTAGTGGAAAAAAAAAATGTATTTGTAAGATGACTCAAGTAGCAAGATAGATAAGTAATATGTCATCTGCTGTTTTCGAACATTAATTAACTTGGTATTAAGTATATTAATTATTGAAGTTAAAGGAAAAAGAACAGTTCTTTCGGGTTTTTTTTTTTTTTTCTTCCTTCCCATTTTCATTTTTGTGTGTGCGCATCTGTATGTGTTCTCACATGTGGTTAGTAAATTATCTTTTGAATGGATAGTGCAGAACCATTCTCCTTTGCTTAATAAAAGACTCATAGATTTTGTGCATCATGACTGGTGTCTAGGTTGTGTGATAAATTTGGGGTATTACTGTTTATATATGAATGTAAAATTCTGTCCATACTGTTGTACTTTTAGAGCTGATCATAGTAATTATAGAATTATCAGAAGACGAAAATTTGTTCTTTTATTCTTTTTAAAGATTCAAGTGTTCAACTTGAAACATCTATCTATTTTTTTTTATTTAATATTATTAATTAATATAACAGTGTGGAAATTTATAAAATGAAGTGGGGAAGGATTTATGTTTAATTCTTGTCAAATTAGTGTTACTAATATTTTGGGATATTGAATCAGGGGAAACTGAAAATTCTTACTTTGAGAATGATATTGTGTCTGATTATCTTGCTCATTTGTTAAAGACATCAATTTTAGATCAGTAAGGTAAATGAAGACGATGTTGTTACAGGTTTTGACAAATTAGAAACGCGGACATGCCTTTTATCTTCCTAATATATCTTCACATTGAGGAAAAGGTTCAGATTTCCAGACAGACTAACTACTGCGGCATGTTGAGGTAAATATCTGATATGGAATTGTGTTATGAGACAATGATTATAACTTTATCCAAAAATAGATTTTAGAATCTGTCTCAATTTAGAGGTAGCTCTGGCAAATACATTCTTACCTACTGTGTTTCGTTTCGATAATTTGTTCGTCGTTGTGAATAACAATTTTTCCTCCAAATTGTAATGATATAACTTTACCCTGTTTGTAATATCATCCTTTTACGTAGTAAATAAACTTTCACATTCTTGATATGAGCAACCGTTTAGTTTGTGTAATGATCCTCTAAAAAAGATTTTTCATGTTTATGAATTGTTCCATTGCAAGTTTCCCCATTTGTTGCTTTTCTTGTCAATCTATTGGTTAATAGTGTGATTTACTTGTGTTTTAACATTGTCACCCTGGATTGCATTTTCTGTTTATTAAGTTGCTTAAGGATTTGAGTTTTTGATGTATGAATATATATGTTAGCCAACTTAATGATAAGATACAATTTTGAAATTACTTTATATTTGAGATTTCAAAATGCACTCTTAAAGGATTCACTGGCAGTAGCAACTTTGATTGATGTGTCTGCCCTTCCATGACAAGTAGAAGTTATCATACAATTTTCTGTTTTAATCCATTGAATTTGTAATTTAAGTGAGAAGAAAAATTTTGTCCTCCTATGTGGTTTCTTTAAACTGCTAACTGTTGATAGGTCTGCATATGAATTCCATTAACAAAAATGAAACTATGTAATAACATAAACGAAAACAACTGAAAACAAAGTTGGTTATGGAGTGTATGTATGTGTATATTTAGTGACTTTAAGTTTAAAAAAATAAACTTAAAACTTTTGATTTTTCACAAAATTAATGTTATTTAATAAATTTATCATTAATTATTAAAGTAATATTATATAATGAAAAACACGGTAATTTGAATATTCAGAACACCTTTACCCCAAACCTAAGGGTGTGTTCGTGGCTTGAGTTATGTCGGGAAAAGGTTGACAGTCTCCTCCCCACCACTAGTGGGAGGAGGTTGGTCTGCCTCCTCTCAATTGATGAAGGAGGTCATGACCTTCTCTTATTGATTTTAATGGAAGAGATGGTCCTACCATTCATGGCGTCTTATGGAGGAGGCAGACAGGCCTCCTCATCATGTTTTGGAGGAGGTTGCACGGTCTTCTCTTGACAAATGGATGAAGACTCGATGATTTTTCATTTTTTTCAAAAACAGTTATTGTAATAAACAATGAAGTTATTATGATTTTTACTTGATAAAATATTGAATATTTAGTTTCTATTTATTTTGAATAAAATCATTAAAAAATAAAGTATTATGAAATTTAAAATGAGATGATAAAATTCTCTCCAAATCTCAAATTTATACATCAAAGAAAAAGAGATGACAAGGCATATAATAGTAGTACAACTCATTATTGGAATTAAGATACCTAAAAAGAAGCAAAGACACTGAAGGATCTTATAGACAAATAACTTAAAATTGCTTAATTTTCCACCCCACAATTTCATTTTTAGTTAAAAAAAACCCCCTCCATTACGATTATGTTTAAAAAGTAACGTTTAAGTATGAAAAGTGAAAATTACCCTTGGTTTATTACATAAAAAGTATAAAATACAGCAGAATTTTAAAAAACAAAATAATAATAATATTATTATTTAAAAATAATAATAATATAAACACCTTAACACCTACGCCGATGACATCTCCAAGCTACCAAACATCCTAAAAACCCTTAATTACCACTCTAAACCTAAACATCAGCATAAACATCACCTCTAAACACCCAAAACCTAACAACTACACCAATCAACACCTTCAAAATCAAATAAATAAATAAATAAATAAGACATACGGACATTATTTATCGATTGGTGAAAAAGGAAAATAAAGGTTGCCTAGTGGCCTTCCTCCTTGTCCGCCACCCAACTAACACCATTTGAACACCCAACACCTCTATAGAACACCACCACCAACCAACAACACCAACTAACACAACTAAAAACCCACGAATAATCTATCTATCACCAACCATGCATAACCTAAATCAATCACTAACGCCATCCAAATCCATTCAACCACTGCTCTTGCTACTAACCCAAAGTAACCAAACCATAGCGAGCTAAGCCCCTACCCTTTAACAGACACCCGAAAGAAAGAGGTAGACAATGAAAAAGAGAGAGAAGTGAGAGAAAATAAGGAAAGCAAGATAAGCGGGAGAAGAAAGATCAGGGCTCTAATAGGTTGTCACTTTGAAGATGGAGAAGGTGAAAGAGAATTGGAAAGGAGGAGAATAAAATGCAAACTGATGAAAAGGAGGAGGGAGATTGATAAAGAAAGAAGAAAGAAAAGATAGAGAGAATAGGTCAAGATGAAGAGAGAAAGATAGACATGGGTGAAGGAATGACCAGTAAGAATAGGAAGGAGATAAAAAAATTAATTTTTTATTGAAGTTTTTATTGTTATAAAATAAGGCATAAAAGCAATAAATTGAGAACACTAATCACGATAATACAGAAAGAAAATAAGAGAGAAATAGTGAATAGAATTCAATTGATTTATTTTTGAATCATTACAATATAGGCTGTTATAGATAAATTGGGAGAATAATTTTCATGATGAAATAATAATAAAATAGGATATTTTCACTATGGAATAACAAGAAATAAGGTAAAAATATATTTTCAAAATTGAAGTGGTGTTAGGTCCATATATACATAATGCTTCCTTTTGGATATAGTGTACGTTTGATACAGCTTATCTATTGACTAAAAGTACTTTTTTAATGTTAAAAGCTCTATTTGATTATTTTTGCATCGTTTGGTTGACATCCCAATAGAGCTTTTGGGGAATTAAAAAAGCTAAAAAATGTGTACTTGGAGAAGCTTAAAATTTGAGCTTCTCCAAGTAGATCTTTTTGAGTTTTTTTTTTAAAGATTAAAATGTCTATCATACCCCCATTTTATTTTGTTAATATCTTTATACTCTTATAACCCTATTAAACTTTCTTTATAAATATAAACACATAGTCTCCACTTTCATTCACTTTTTATTTCATAAAAATTTTTAAGAACTCCTCTTTAATTGGTAAGTTTTCTATATTTTATGTTTTTTTATTGCATTTTTTTTTTTACCCTTTATTGTCATGAATATTATATGTCATATTTGTTATATATATAATGCAATTGGTTTTGTTGTTAGTTCATTGATATATACATACATATTTGTTATATATATATATATATATATAATGCAATTGGAATTGTTGTTGGTTCATTGAAGATGTAAAACCTTACTAACAAATCTAAATAAACACTATTCTTTTAAAAATAAAAATAGAGAAACAAAATAATTTTACATCTATTTTATTGAAAATATGTGTTTTGAAAATATGCTTACATCATATAATCATTGGTTGTTTGATTGATTAATTTTTTATAGTTGAGATTGAAGTCATTACATTCCTAGAATGAATATATTACTCTTTTTCCTCATACATTTTTTGGTAAATTAACAATATAAAAGTGCTTTAAAAATAATTTAACCAAACAGTCTATAATTTAAAAGAGCTTTTTTAATTGACAACCAAACAACCAATAACTTTTTTCCAAAAGATCTATTTCCAAAAGATCTACTTTTAAAAGATCTAATTCTAAAAAATCTATTTGGATAAGTTGTACCAAACAAAGCTGTAGACCGTTTGATAATACTCTTCAAGATTCTTGGATATGCCTATATATTGCTTCATTAGAAACCTTGTTAGTAAAACCTAACAGGATAAAACCTGGTTGAAAGGGAAAGAGAGGGCCGGATACAAAACTTCAAAAAAAAAAAAAAAATTATATATTCCCTTTGATGAAACTTTTGGGATGTCACCATTTAAATTTTGCTATTAAAAATCCACTGGGACATGATTCAAAAAAAAAAAAATCCACTAGGACAAAACCTAAGCAAAAATATTTCATGAACTACAGAATTAAAAATACAATAATCTTTTGAATTCAATAATATTTGAACATGTTTAAATTGACTGTCTCATTGAAAATCTTGTTAGAAAAATTCAATGGAAAAAAATCTGATCGAAGGAAAAAAAAAATGTAGTGCACATATGTTCATATTGAGTTGATATACTCCCTCTGAAGAAGTGCTCCTTATTAGGAGTGGGCACGAGTCAGGTTAGATCGATTTTCACCAAAATTGACCCGAAACCAACTTTAACAAGTTTTCATTTTTGTAAACCAACCCAACTTGAATCAATTTTGGAAATCAACATGGACCGACTTGATGAGATCGGGTCGATTTGGTTCGGTCCATGTTGGTTTGAACTTGTCAATGTGCTGCCAAGAAACCAAACAAACTAAGCTTAAAACAAACCAAATCTGAGCCCAAAAGCTCAAAACAAACCAAAGTCAAGCCTAAACACACGACCATTACAATCACCACCTCCTAACCATCTAACCTAACCAATCACCGACTCACCATCACCGTACCACATCACCAGTTCACTTTTCTCTCTCTAGCCCTAACCTTCCTTTTTCCCTCTCTACATTTGCAATATCACCATTCACCAACCCACAACCATCAATAACATCTGCATCATCACTACGACGCCAATCTCTTCCCAAATGAAGAGATCAATGTCGATCCCTTTTGATCTATGCATGACAATTGAAACAAAGAGGCAGCAAACCAGTGAGAGAAAGGGAAATGAGAGGCATTAGGATTGAAATTGCTCAAATCTTGGCAAAGAGAGAGACGAGAGATGAGAGAAGAGAAATGAGAGGAGGGAAATAGGACCAAAGTAATGATAATGAGAGAAAGGGAAGAGAGAGACGAGAGAGCTTCGAGATAGAGAAATGAGAATGGAAATGATGGAGACCAAATAAGAGTGAGGCAGTTAGAGTTTGTTAGGTTTGAATTTTATAGCTTTTTTTTTTTTTAAATATAAAAGTCATTTTTTGTGTCAAGTTGATTTATTTCGAGCCAAAACTGTCCCAAAACTAATTGAAATCAGTTTTATGTGTTAAAAATTGATCCGACCCAAAATAAATTAAAAACCTGATAATTTCGAATCGGTCGGGTCTGGTTGGTCCGAATCGAGTCGATCCTGATTTTTTTGCCAACCCCTACTCCTTATAATGGGATACTTTCCATGACAATGTTCTTCCAAAAATCTTCAACTTGAGTGATATAAGTGAGAGAAACCTAGTTTGTGAACCACCTTTGTGAGGATCTGAAAGATATTCAGCATCAACATAACCAATTAAACCTGCACCACTAGTAGATTTTAAAGAAATCCAAATCTGTTATTCTACGAAGATAACAAAAAACATTTTTTACCTCATTCCAGTGGCACTGTGTTGGTTCAGGATTAAATCTTGCCAATAAATTTACTAAAAGCCAATATCAATCTTAGTATATTGTGCTAAATATAATAAAATATCAATTGCACTAAAAAATGACACTTTTGGACCAAATATCTATTCATTATCTTCTTTAGGTCGAAATGAATCCCTTTTAGGATCTAAAGACCAAACGACTATAGAGATACTCAAGGGATTAGTTTTATCCATATTCAAACATTTTAGGAAATTTTCAATATAAACTTATTGATAGATAAGTACTCCATATGATTTATGTTCGATCTCCAAGCTGAGATAAATTTTTGTTTGCTACAAGTCTTTTATATCAAATTCTATCTTTATATAGTCAGTAGTTTTTCAAAGCTCTTCAAGTGTTTTGACTAAATTCATATTATCAATATAAACTGCAACAATGACAAATGAACACACATGGGCATATAGAATCATTAATATATCATTTATTTATCAAGTATTCACTAAGGCAAGTATATCACATTCATCCAGATTGTTTCAACCCATACAAAGATCATTGCAACTTAATAGAATAAACATTATTGGCCTTTGGTTTATATGCTTCAGGAATTTTAAATCTTTCAAGGATTATTCTCATCGTATGAAACCAATTATGAAACAATTTATTCCACATTGTCAATATTAGGTTTCTATAGTAAACCCTTTGAGTTGAGATACAATTATATCTCATTATCTCAATTTTTATATGAATAATTATCTCGATTAAGACATATGACGTCTTCAAGTACCCATATAATAAGTCTAATAAGACTATATAAGTATAGCTCTGCTTTTGTTTTAATAAACAATTTTTCATAATTTATGATTCAATATCCTCATAATTATTTTGTAATTTATAGAGTAATAAAATATGAAATCTCAATTTTTTTTAAATTTTTAGTACAAATGCCTCTTCAAAGGCTACTGTAAACTTTTGCATATTCTTTAGACAAACTATAATATTTATAGTTTAGATCACTTTAGTGAGTTTCATAGGGGGAGATTACATAAAATAATTCTATCTCTTCAAAAATATTTAACTCTTCGGGAATTGTTATTTATATGATGAGGATTATATGCAGCTCGAGTGTAATCTTCAAAATGATTACTAGTTTTCATTATTTACTTCAAGGAATAATGACTTTATAATAAAATTTATTTTTCACATTTTTGTGTGTAATGAATTATTTATTTGTTGTCAATTATGTAAATTATTGTTGAGAAACAATTGCCCGAGTTAATATATTAGCAATAAATATAAAACCATTCAGATATACAAACGATTCTTTGAATTTTAGGTTCACATAACTTATACAATAATCATCATAATGAATGATACATGTCAATTGTTATTTCACGTTATTAAGTTTTCTACTTTTATCCTTGTTCCCCCACCCTCCCCCCCTAATGACGAGAAAACTTATTAGTCATATTTCATTACCCTTCATGGACTTATTTGTATCATCATAATGTCTTTTTGAGATTTATTTATACTATCTTACAATCCATTAGGGATATATTAAACTATCATACTATTTTTCAACGATCGAAATGTTACATAGTGTCCTTCAGGGACAAAACACATAGTGTCTTTCAAAGATTCAATTGTAATATCAAATATTGTCCTTCAAGGATATTTATTAGGTAAAAATCTTTAGATTCTATAATGGATATCCATGTTACTTCTAATAATTTGATGCATCATATACTTTGTATTATTGGATGAAAAACTTTTGATTCATCATAAGTTTTGATCATTTAATATTTATGATCATACGATAGGCTCAATCATGAAAATATACTTCTGGTATATGACTGTATAACTAATACAATATATTTTTCTTAATGTATATCTAAATACATTCCTTTAGGATATATTAAAGTTACAAAATGTCACTTATATAACATTATTGTTTTTCATTTTATAATATACAATTTGCTCTTGTAGAGTCTTTATATATAATTGGTAAAAGATTAATATGATATTTATATATATTTTAGTTACACAACTGTTGTAACTCATATTCCACCAATAGTAAGCACTTTTCTTACTTTGCTTTGGCATGAATTCCACTTTTGGTGATTAAAACTTATTATGATCACTGATAATACTATTAAATGATTTAACATTCACTTTAGGGAATTATATTAATTAATTTAGTTATGTGAGATAAATGACTTTTCACCCCATAACCATTAACAGTGCCACTTCAAGAGTAAATTTGAAGTACTAATTGTTTCAATCATCTGACTTCATTTATTTGGTAATCAAATATATATATATATATATACATATTTCTTTAAAAATATAAATTAATCATTTTACCAAGACATATAAATCCTCTTATATCATCCTTATTTATAGAAGTGAATGTTAATATTTATATGGGATAACATGTGTTTTATAAAAGCATGTTATTAAAAATCTACCAATAAGGCTTTCAATAAATAATAGAGCAAAATTCACAAAACGCCCTTGAGGTAAGTCTTTGAAGACCCATAGTCAAAGTTTGGTTTTTATAACACAATACCCCTAAGCCACTAGTGTCTGTTAGTCAATGTTTGGTTGACCAAGGGTAATTTCGTCATTTATTAATCTATTTTATTTAAGAAAACTTAAAAAAGAAAAAATATTTTTTTTTAAAAAAAAAGATAAAATCTCCACTGGACCCTCTCTCTCTCTCTCTCCTCTTTCCTTCTCCCACCATAGCCTCTCTCTCTCTCTCTTTCATGTTGATGATGGTGGTGGGAGAGTCTCTGATCTCTCTCTTTCTCTTGTTTGGGTTCGAAACCCAGCTGAACATCATTAGTCGTTATCGTCACCTGGGTCCGTCTAGGTTCTTCATCATCATTAGTTGATGTCATCTTTTTCATCATCATTGTCATCTGCCTTCGGGCTTGCCTGGGTTCATTGACAAAGGAAAAGTGACAAAGGATGATAATACATCAACAGAAAGCGAGACCCATATTTTTTGTGATGGATTGTGTCTTTTTTATTTTTTATTTTTTATTTTTGTGTTGTTTGTTCGTGAGAATGAAGAAGAGAACAGTATACTATGCTTCATTTTTTTTTTTAACTTCCTTTTTGAAATCTAATCTAGTCTTTAGATTACATTCTTTAATTTTTTTTTTTTTTGAAGATCTAGGCTCGCAACCTAGATCTTCAACCCAGATCTTCAATGAATTTTTATTTTGATTGATACTAATTTTGTGTTGGGTGTGTTGATTTAAACCTAGATAATGCTCGTTTTTCCAATCGAACTGATTTTTTTTATTTATTTATTGTTGATGCTGATTTGTTTTTTTTAAAAACAAACAAGAAGATGTTTTGGGTTATGTTATCGAACCTGAAACATGAAGTTGATGGTGGGTTTTGTTTTCAAATGAAGATGATAAAAAAATCTGGTTCCAGATGGATGTGTTGTACGGTATTAAGGTGGATGCTTGTGCAGTGTGTGTTTGAGATGATGATGTTCATCTCCCTGCATGTCTCCATTTCCATGGATTTACATTTTTTAGTTTATTTTTAATTAAATTAATGTTTATTATTTTAACTTTTAAAAGAAAATTAATTTAAAAATCAAGGGTATTTTTGTCTTTCTACCACAGAACACGGTCAACGGTTAGATTTCACGCCTTTTGACTATTAAGTTGGGATATTGTATTATAAAAGCCAAACTTTGATCATGGATCTTTAAAGTCTTATCTCATGGGGGTTATGAGTATTTTGTTCTAAATAATAACTTAAGAGTTCCGTCAATTATGGACTTGCTTGGTGTGTGTGTGTGTATATATATAAACAAAAATGATTTGTCTTACTAAATATTTCATATTAGTTTGATTAATTTAGTTAGGAATTTAATCCCCTTTATAACTATTACCCATAAAAAATTGATATGCACGTTAAAAAAGATTATGGGTGCCAATATTGCTGCCGATAAGTGTAACTTCTACATCCAATCTTTAATAAAAATTTTAATTACAAAAAACATCCTTGTATAGAAAAACTAATATGAACAGCTTGTTTTAATTAAATTAAACCAAATACTATCTAAACCCATTAATTCTTCCCAATTTAAAACCCATTATTTCATTAAAAATATATATATCATAAACCATAACTGAACGTTAATTCTTTTACAAGTATCAAAGTTTTCCATGAACTACATAATCATCATATAGCAAAGTAATGGAAAAAGAATCTCTAATCTCTTAAACAATCATATGGCAGATATATCACACAAAAATGCTTTTCACAACGTCACGTATCAACAAACAGTCTTCAAGTAAGTGTTCTCATCACCTCTTTTCTGTTCTTACTTCATTGTCATCAACTAAATATATGTAACTGAACCTTAAAACAATCATGAATTCGACCAAATCTTTAAGTCCAACCTAAATTGGGTTCTTATAGAACTGGTGATTCAACTTTTTAAACTCGTTGAAAACTATGTGAATTTTGGTGATTTCAAGGGTCTAGAGATAGTTTTGTGTAGAATGAAACGCGAAAAGAAAGTGTTTATAGAGGAGTTTTATTGTGATGTTTAAGGCTTATGGTGAAGCCCATTTAGTTGAGGAAGCTATTGGCTTGTTTAGAAGAATGGTTGATGAATATCATTGTATCAGGATTGTTAAGCCGTTTAATTCGGTTCTTAATGTTATTTACACAATATTTATATGAAATTGTAAACTATTATAGTGGGGTACATATAGTATTATGATATGGTTACAAATATAATAGTAGTAATATATGGGTTATCATATGATACTAATTTATAACAGAATAAAAAAACTAATACCTATGTAATTATTTATTGATATAGTATATTAATCATGTTATATGTGAAATGTAGTTAAGTAAATATTATAAATTAGCATATTGGGTTATAATTGATGATCAATAGTTATTTATACTATTGTCATATTAATAAATTTCTAGATATCAATACTATTTTATATAATCATATTAGTTATATAAATTACTATATTAATGATCAATATTATAATTAATTAAATACTATAACCTTGTAGAGAATTCACATAATTATTACAATGTTATAGCACCTATAATACTTAATACATTTATAATCTTATAATTATACAATTATATATTTAATATAAATTAAATATATGTATCAATAATTATATTAAATATTATTAGTAAATATTTATATAAACCTTTATAATATATACAATTAATCAATATGTTATAATGTCTTAAATTATTTTAAACTAATATAAATAATAAGATAGTAACGTTGTTATTTGATGAGAATGTATAATAAGTGTATATTATTATAATTAATAATAAGTGTATATTATTATATTAATAAACTTTAATTATTATAAAAGTTATCGTGTATAGATAATACCTCTACATAAGTCATTATATATTATACAAACATGAATACGAAAACCAATATGTAATAAAATTTTATCAAATAGAATACCTAAAATATTAGTAACCATTACTTTTATCATAATTAAATTTATTAATTAAAATAATATACACCTATTATACAACAAATATATATTATGATCATTTATAGTATTAACTATTTAAATAATTATACATCATATATAATAATGACTCATATAGAGGTGTCTATTATTATCAAACTATGATAAAGGGTGTACTTAAATTAATCAATATAATACATAGTTATAGACATTACTTAGTATTTGACCATTTATTTTGCTTTCATTGTATATAGTATCTTCTAATACATATAGTGATATATTAATATGCATTAAATGCTTTTATATTATGTATATAATATATTGAACATAATAATTTATATAATATTAACTAGTAATATTTAATATAATAATATTAACAGTCACATATATTTAAATAATATAATATTTATGATAAATAATATGGTATATATATAAATTTTAATACGTACTACTCTTGTTTATGTGATTAATATATACTATATAGTTTATAATATATTATTAACCATATTTATCAATATAATTATCATCATTAATATATGTTTAAACGCATAAATAATATCATTTAATTATTATGTATTTATATTTTAACTATATATATCAGACCATATTATAATAATTAAATGCATATATTACCATTATTACATGATTGTAAAATTTATCATAAGAATAAGAATGGCAAGTGTAATATACAGTGGCAAGCCCAAAAAATTTATTTAGAGAGAGCATATGAATAAAATAATAAAACACATCGAAAATCAAGAATATATTAAATATATAATATTTTTTTTTATGTAAAACAATGTTTGATAATAACGTTATATAGCTTAAATAAATGGAATATACATAATATTTAAACAAAACAAATAATCTTATATTTAAAAATCCAAATGAAATCATTAAAATGAATAAAAATTAAAAAATATATATAAACTAGTTATAATTTTCCTTGACGAGACTTCACATTTTGAAATGTAAAATTAAATTATAACAATACATGAACAATTTTAATGAAACAACTTAAAATTTAAGATTTTAGGGTTTATTGATGAGATGTATACTAAATTTAAATTCTTAAAAAATAAATTACTTAAAAAAGTAATCAATTTAGTAGGTTGACTTGATAAGCAACAAGATGTTAAAGTAAAAATAAAAAGATATCAAATAAATATGAAAAGAAAATTAAAAAAAAAAAAAAACTCACTAAAATTACAAATTGTCAATGAATTTTGTTTAGTATACAAAAAACAGAAGTAGATAGTATTTATATAGGAGAGAACTAAAAAAATGGTAAAAGGAAAATATTAATTAATTAAGTGTAGGAAAAATATTAGAAATTGGAAAACTAGGTAAAGGAAGGAAGTTAAAAACAATAGAAATATTAAGAATAAATAAAAAAGTTAAAAAAACATAATAAATAATTAAAAAAATAAAAAAAATAAAAAAAATAAAAAAGAAAGAAGTTGGGATCCCGATAAAAAGAAGAAAAGTACTCCGGGAGGTTAAAAATATAAGCAGTTTAAAAAAAAAAAAAAAGCAATTTTTAAAATAAAATTATAATTATAATTATAATAATTGAAGAAGTTTACATCTCTTAACAATTGTCAGCTCTGCTTTTTAGTTGCACTGCATATCTGCTATGCGCAGACTTATAATACTTACTGTATTTATAATCTTATGATCCTATAATATTAAGATATAACATACATGACAGGTGTTGGCAATGAGAATATATCATTGCGATTATAACCTTATGTTATAGCACCTATAATACTTATTGTATTTATAATCTTATGATCCTATAATTATATATTAAATACATGTTTCAATAATGATATTAAATACTAATAGTAAATATTGTATATAAACCCTTATAATATATACGCTTAATAAGATAATAACTATGTTATTTGATGAGAATGTATAATAAGTGTATATTATTATAATTAATAAACTATAATTATGATAAAAGCTATGATGTATAGATAACTCTACATAAGTGATTGTATATTATATAAATGTGGACACTAAAACCAATAATATTTAATATGTAATAAAATTTAATCAAATAAAATACTTAAAATATAATAACCACAACTTTTATCTTAATTAAAGTTTATTAATTAAACTTATATGCATCTATTATACATTAAATATATATTATGATCATATATAGTATTAACTATTTAAATAATTATACATGATATATAATATTTATTAAGTCTACTTTGAAGCAGTGAAATTAGGAGGTTTTTAATGATCTCTCTTTTTGCATCTCTCAGACCACAGATAAAATTATACATATTCAGGAAAAACTTGGTTTGGAAGGTTTTTCTGATTCTCTTTTTCGTATGGAGATTAATGCTTTACTGAGTTGGATGTAGCTATAAAACAACAGAATATTTTTCTTCATGAGAAAAGTAATGTCAAGTATTTACAAGATGGGGATTGCAACATCAATTACTTTCATCCTCTTTTAAAAAGAAAGGGTGCAATAAAATCATTATCGGTTCTTCAAATTGGGGACCATATTGTTTCTTATCATCGCCGCATTATTGATCATGTTGTTTTCTACTATCAAAATCCGTTCCATCAAGCTGATGATTCAAGTACCAATCTGTCTCTAATTCAACCAATATGCTCCTTCACTTGTTTCGATGGAGGAAAATTCCACTCTTACTTTTGTTCCTTTTGCTCGGAAAATGAGAGACACTATTTTGATATGGATCCGTTGAATGCTCCTGGGTCGAATGGTTTTACAGGCAGATTCTATGTGCATTGTTAGGACATTGTTAAGAAGGATATGGTTGATGTTATTCAAGATTTTTTCCACACCAGTATTCTCTTTCTTGGCATTCATTCAAATTTCATTGTTCTAATACCCAAAACTTCTAAGGCTACTTGGTGGATCAATATCGTCCCATTACTTTAGGTAATTTCATCTTTAGGGTTATTACTCAGATTTTGATAAACAATATGAGTCTAATTTGTGCTTGCATAATCTTCTTGAATCAATATGGTTTTATCCCTGGTCAGCAGATTAGAGACAGTATTGCAGAGGCCTCTGAAAGTTTTAATGTTTGTTCCAATACTAGCCAAGGGGATCAAATGGCTTTGAAGGTTGACATTCATAAGACTTTTAATTCGATTTGTTGTTTGTTTTGATTAGAAGTATTGAAATACTTTGGGTTCTCCTCTAGTTTCATTAATTGGGTCTCTCTTATTTTCAAGTTTGTCAGAATCTCGACCCTTATTGATGATTCTTCGAAAGGATATTTTCCTTGTTCTCGTGGTGTTTGACAATGAGATCCTCTTTCTCCTTTACTTTTTTGTCTTGTTGAAGATTTTTTGAGCAGATATTTTACCAAGTTGATTTCTTCTGGATTGTTTTTTGGTATTTCTAACCTGCGAGGTATTCAACCTCATTCTCATTTCTTATATACAAATGATATTCTCTTGTTCTGTTGAGCTTCAACTTCAAATATTAAGGTTATCATTAAGGCTTTTAAAATTTATGAGGATATGTCTGGTTAACATGCTAATTGGCAAAAATCTTGTATCTACTTTGATGATGGACTTCGCTCTTCTCTCTTAGAAGACATCTTTCACTTAGTACTATGAAAAGAAGGGATTCTTTTATGACTTACCTTGATGTCTCTCTTTTTTGTGGTGCCCCCCATAAAGGGTGGTTTTTGTCTTTGACTGATAAAATTCATCTGCAACTTCATTCTTAGGTAGGATCTACTCTTTCTATGGTGGGAAGACTTTGTCTTATTCAGTCAATCATCTATGTTTCATTTCTTGACTCATTTTAGATTTATCATTGGCTGTTGTCTTTATTGCTTTCTCTCATCTCTTCAATTAGAAATTTCTATGAACAGAATCTGCTGATAAGAGAAAACTGATTCATGTTTCCTGGAAAGTTTGTTGTCAGTCTAAGCCTGGGAGGGTTTGGGTTTGCGTGACTTACGAGTCATTAACAATGCTTTACTTAAAAAATTTATTTGGAGATTCATAACTAAGGATTCTGCAGTTTCAAGTGTCTTTATGCTAGCTATGCTTCTTTCCAAGGTGAGATACATTTCTTCTCCCTTGGTGTATTGGCTTTCCACCTTTCTCTCTCTCTCTCTCTCTCTTTTTTTTTTTTTTTTTTTATTATTCTTCATTTTTGT
The DNA here is from genome assembly GCA_019925255.1 of Litchi chinensis. Lineage (NCBI taxonomy): Eukaryota > Viridiplantae > Streptophyta > Magnoliopsida > Sapindales > Sapindaceae > Litchi > Litchi chinensis. The sequence goes on from CM034474.1 coordinate 21,098,662, forward strand.
TTTTAATAATAAGTTGACTTTGACTAATAATCTTATATATATATATATGTGTGTGTGTGTGTAATCAATAAATATAACAATAATATAATTTGACCATTAGTCATTATACATATAATTATATTTAATGTTAAGTTATTATTTAACTATTATAATTGTAGTTGTTAATAAGATTATCTATTTAATATTAATGTAATAATTATTAATACACTTTATATGTTAATCATAATTAATATAAACATGTACCATATTATCATCTATAATATAATAATAAGTAATGATAATTTATTAACATACCTGTATGTTAATTTTGTGTATGTTATATATTAAAAATCAACTATATTTATTATTTAATATGATATTAACTTATAATATTTATAATATATTATATTAATATCATTACATTGGATTATGATAGAAATAATATCACTATATGATAATTTAATAAACACTATATTAACATTATATTATCATATCATTACTTAATTAACAATGTCATATATATTTAGTATACCATATTATAATATTTGATTATTTAATACTATGTAAAAATACGATAACAGATTAATTATATGAATATTACCCATGAAATATTATAATAAACCCTTTTAGTTAAATGTATATCATTATTTATTTAATAATTAACTATTTATATATCATTATATATTATATTAATTTATTAATATTACTATAATCCTGGCATCAAAATACCATACATATAAATAGTTGCATATAATTATAAAATATTTTATGAAGATACTATATTGTAAAGGGAAAATAATATATAATATCTTATTAAATATAAGTAATCATATATTCATAATATATAGTATATTGGTTGGGGTATCGTATTATATAAGCAACTATTATTATCCGTATATAAATTAAGATTATATATATCATATATTATAATAATATGTTTATGCTAATTCTAAACAAAAATGTTTCTAATAGATATTAATAGTATAGTTATGAAATATGTGCCAATTTACTGATCAATTTATATAGTATAGCTAATGTCCCAATTTACTAATCAATTTATATAGTATAGCTAATGTCTATATAACATATCAATTTGTTATATGAGTATCACCAAATATGAACTTATTATTCAATATATTAAATTTAAATAATGTGTAATAAACATTAAATATAACCATATTAGTAAACAGTATGTGCATTAAATATACTGAATAAATAAATGAAAATGTATATATATTTGAAAAGCTGACACATTTTATTCAAGAAATATTTGTAAGTACAATATTAGAAATACAATATGAAACAAAATGAAATTAAAAGATTTATTAAAATTACTTTGGAAAACTTAATATGTAAGCTTATGAGCCATCTTATTACCCCTTCTAGAAGTAAATTGACATCTAACATTGACCAAAGAAAATAACATTGAAGAAACATCCCTAATGATGGGACTTTTCATAGCTGAAAAATTATGAGCCTGAATTGCCAAGGAAACCAACTGAGCATATAAACAAAGAAATGAGACCCTAAAACTAATTATTAATATATCATGTAATATTATTAATACAAAATCATGTAATATATAAAATTGAACACTCATCGAATTTTTTATTTTATTTTTTAGTACAATAATTGTATCTGAGACAAACCTAGAGGGCATTCGGGACCTTTAACCAAGATATGTTACTAGTGGTACGGCCCGGGGGACTACTTTCAATTGGGAGGCATCCACCCACATAGAGGTGGTGGAGAGACCCACACTGGGGTGGGAGAGCAACCCACACAATTGGTGGGAGACAAATATATTTATATATATTATTATACTAGTATGAATATTATTAGTATATGAATATATTATATATTATATATATTAATTTTGGATATGCGTAGGTGTCAAACCCATGCCAACACACGGCGTGGGGGCTGCTTGTGCCAACGGCGCCAGCAGCCAAATGACCACACTCATCGAATTTTTATAAGTTTAAATTATAATTAATTGTATATATGTGTGTATATATCATAATTATATAATAATATTTCAAGACTGTTTGTGCTAATATAAAATTTGTTAATAATAAATTATAAAATAATTTTATTAATATATATTACATGAATATATTATAAAATTATATAATATATAATTTATAATATATATTATATATTATATATTCATATAATATATAGTAATAAATTATATATTCATAAAATATATAATATATTACTGGGAGAATGGTATCAATTCACCAGTAAAAGGACCAACTGTTTGAGGTAAGTAAATATATTTGTATGCTAATAATGATTAATAATAGTATAGTTTTCTGCAAAAAATTTTATCGTCTTTCCCTTCTTATGGTCTGGTTGCAAACTTTTTTGGTGTGTTTACTTCATTTGGAGGAATCAGAATAAGAATCAGAATGATTTGGAATCGGAATGACTTGGAATCAGAATGATGTATCGGAATAAAATAAGTTGTTTACTGCAACTGCAGGAATCAGAATCGGAATCAGCAGTATTCCTATTAAACTGTTTACTTTGCTTTAGAATCGGAATGAATTAATTATAAGTTACAAAAATACCCTTAATTAAAATTATGGATTAATTATAATAGTGTGCATTTTTTTATTATAATATACAAATCAAATAAAAAACTGCATATTATAATAAAAATATATATATTATTTTAATAGTCCACTAACCTAGTGTGTAATTTTTTATTGTAATATGTAATTTTTTTTATTATTTAATATCAAATAAAAAACTACATATTATAATAGAAAAAAAATTGTATATTATTTTAATAGTCTACTATGATAATTAAGAAATTGGTGATGAAAAACTAATGGTATGTAGTTTCTTATTATAATATATGGTTTTTTTTTTTAACATCAAATAAAATATTTTTTTTTTAAACATTTTTTAAATAAGGGTATAAGAGACTTTTTATTTTGATAAAAGGAATGGGAATGGGATTCCCAAGTGGGTTGGGGGAATGAGATTCCCATTCCACAATCTCAAATTGATGTGGAGCCCATACTTTCATTCCCATTATGGAATGAATTTTAAGTAAGTAAACACTATCAATCAATCTCATTCCCCATTCTCATTCTCCAATCCATAAAGTAAATACACCATTAGTGTTTTAGCTTTTTTTTTTTTTTTTTTTTTTTACCTTCTTTGTTTGTCTTCTCATTTTTTAGTACTATGTTGGATTTGACCAACTATCTTATATATATATATATATATATATATATATATAAGTCTCCTCCAATAAACTAATTATTCATACTTATATTGAACTCTTTTAGATAATTATTATTAATAAAATTCCTTTTTATTTTTTATTTTTAATTACTATAATAAAATTTAAAATTAGGTTTGAATGAATGAAAAATATTATTGAAATTCATAATGTCAATCTCATCTTTTCAATTTTTTTTTTTCTCTTATTTACAAATTTGTCTTTTAACAATTTTAAAAACAAAAGTAAATATTGATTGATTTTAAAGTCTAAAAATATGACAACTATAAGTAGCTTGGATGCCACCCACTACCTTCACCTTCTAGTGGGTTCTACAACCACCCCTACAATTTGTGGATTCTCTCCCCCATGCATTGTGAAATTACTTTTTACAAAATAGAAGCATGATTTGATTTGATTTTATAATCAATTTTAATATAGAATAAATTTGAAGGCAACTATCTTATTATATTGTTTTCAATGGTATATCATATTACCTAATTATTATCCTTTCATATTATATATTATTCTTAAATCTTGACCTAGTGTGATAAATGAATTAGCTTTATTGGTCCCTACTCAAAGCCTAGCAACTTGAGCAATTTGCCCAAAAGTTTAATTTTTGGGGCGATAATGTCGCATTGGATAAATATCATTGATCTATAGATTTAAAATATATTATATGATGTGATAACTTTGTAGGTTAATGGATTGTTATTGATACTTAACATGTGGCTAGGTGAAGCATAAAACGTACATTGGTATTATCGGGTATCAACTTAACAATTTATGAAATATGTATCATGAACAAAACCTACACGATAAATATGCTTAACTTAATTACTAATTATGATTGGTAGTCCCCACTCTGTAACAACCTGTGAATATTTCATCAAAAGTAAATATCAAAATCTATGTGATAAACATATTACATTAACATTGCTATTTAAATTTGGTTTTAACATGTGAATAGCGGGAAGTTAGAAATACCACCTTAACAATTTGTGAAGATCATGATCAAATTTTATATTATTTTTCACAAATAAATAATTCATATGGTAATATGTTATTTAGATTCGATCAACGCGTGAATAGTTAAAGGTTAAAATATGTTTTAATAATATTGACTTAGCAATTTATAAATGAATATGCATCATAAACATCAAAATCTGTATGATAATTATAAATCACTATACTATTCTTTAAAAAAGGAATTTTATTAATTTAGATGACAGTTAATTTTCATATTATAAAAGCACAAATCTCTTACTTTTCTCAAAATTCAATTACTAATAATCATAAACTCATTGAGTTTATTCACTTAAGAAAAGAATAAAGACATTTTTATTAAATCAGCATAAACATTAATCAAGAATCAAGATATATATATTTTTGCTTCCTATGATAATTAGTATAAGCATAATCAAGAATCAAGATACATATACATTTTTGCTTCCCATGATATTTATTCGTATATTAAAAAAAAAAAAAAAACTAAAAAGTGACACAGTGCCGTCACATTGGCAGCAGAAACACCAGCACTTTGAATTTTGAAATTTTGATCTAAATGACCAAACCACCCCTGACCTCTTGCCTTAACTATCAAGCAAAACTGAAAACCACGGCGAAAACAAATAGAAGAAAATCAAAGAAAATCAAATTCAAAACCAGCAGCTCTTGTCTCTCACAGCTCAGGGACTCTTTTTCTTCTATTTCCAAGATTCGCCTCAAGACTTCTACAATTTGCCCTTGTGTCCTCTCTGGTCCTCTCAAGAGAACCACCACGACCACCAGGCGAGAGGACCCATCTCTGAAAACGGGCGGAGGCAGAGGGAGGGGGCTGTCGATTCCGGCGCACGTACACGAAGTGAATTTCGCCATTGATGGGTTGAAGAGAGGGTCTGGGTTGAGGATCAGGAGGGCTAGCTTGTTGTCGATGATTTGCGGTTCCGGAGGACGCATGGGTATGCTTAATTTTCGACCAATTTTTCTTGGACATTGCTTGGAATCTTGATTGGTCTAGATGGGTTGTTGGAAATGTGTTAAGATTTGAATTTCATTACTGTGCATTTGAATTTTTCATCTTATTTAGGGTTTCGGGTTGAAATTTGATTGTTTAAATGTGTGAATTGGGATGTGGGTATTTGATGAAATTTATAATTTAGAAGATGTTTTGGTGGGTCATGTCATGAATTGAAGTTTGGTTTTGTGGATATGCATATAGGTAAAAAATGTTAGCGGGATATGCATATAGGTAAGAAATGCCAACATTGTTGGCAAGATTCTTGTGGCTGCCACCTTCACTGCCTTTTGCTTTGTTTCAAATTCATTATTAGGTTGTTTTAGTGTATCCAATAGAGGAATCTATGCGTATCATGATTGGTTGTCTTGACTAAAAGGTAACCGTGAAAGTCTAAACATGATTGGAGGTTTTCGAAGGCTTGAGTCCTTGTCAGGAGAGTGGAGAGACATTAAGCGTGCATAGTTGTGCATAGTTAATGGCTCAAATTACTCACATGGGAAGTCTCCACTAATAATCCACACCTATGCATGCTTAATGTCTCTCCACTCTCCTGACAAGGATTCAAGCCTTCGAAAACCTCCAACCATGTTTAGACTTTCATGGCTACCTTCTAGTCAAGACAACCAATCATAATACGCGTAGATTCCTCTATTGGATACACTAAAACAACCTAATAATGAATTTGAAACAAAGCAAAAGGCAGTGAAGGTGGCAACCACAAGAATCTTGCCAACAACGTTGGCATTTCTTTTAGGGTCTGCATATTCCAATCCTGTATGATCAGACCATCATTATATATTTCAGAAAAAAAAATTATGATCATGATCATGTGATGAGTCCAAATTGCAAAAGGGTACCTGAAAACGGCATAGATCTGGTGCAACTTGGCTGATTTCTCAGCCTGACAAGATCTAGCATTTAGAAATCTTCTCTATCTTTTCCTCCCTCCTCTCCCCTCTTCCTTTATTATATCCTGCCAATTTCAGAAAATAAAAAAAAATTGAGATTATTTGTCAATCAAATTTATTATTATTTTTTAATTTTGATAAAAATTAGTCAATAAAACATGGTGGAATCAGAAAATATATCAATGAAAACATTAAGATCCAGAAGAGTGTATGCTATGTCTGAGAATGTCAGTCTATTAAAACAAATATTTCATGGTGTATTAACTTAAAATTCATGAAAAGCTTATATTAAATGGGCCTCTCCTATAATATATAAAAAGATAAGTAAACCATAAATAACAATCAAGAGAAACACGAATGGAGTAACTAGAAATCTTAATAAGTAACTTAACACACACTAAACTGAAATTTACATCATAACTAACATAAAAGTTAAAGAAAGTAAATTTCATATCATGACTACATTTCCATATAAAAATTTCTAATTTTATCCACATAATCCACATCACATCCCAATTTAAGATAATTGCACTAACATTTTTTACCTATATGCATATCCACAAAACCAAACTTCAATTCATGACATGACCCACCAAAACATCTTCTAAATTATAAATTTCATCAAATACCCACATCCCAATTCACACATTTAAACAATCAAACTTCAACCCGAAACCTAAATAAGATGAAAAATTCAAATGCCTAGTAATGAAATTCAAATCTTAACACATTTCCAACAACCCATCTAGACCAATCAAGATTCGAAGCAATGTCCAAGAAAAATTGGTCGAAAATTAAGCATACCCATGCGTCCTCCGGAACCGCAAATCATCGAAAATAAGCTAGCCCTTCTAATCCTCAACTGAGACCCTCTCTTAACTTTGATGCCTCATCCTGGTCAACTGAGACCCTCTCTTAACTTTGATGCCTCAATCGAGACCCTCTCTAATTCTTGTATATAATTTCCACCTCGCATGTGTTGCAAGAGTTGAGCCTAGGTTCTGAGAGAATGAAATGAGTGAAATCTTATGAGAATTAGAGTCGAGGTGAAATAAATCCACAATGTGCATGTATGATGTTTTTGAACCTTGAATGCTACGTGATTAGTTGGAGAAGATAAAGAATCGTGTAAGGATCATTAGTGACTTATTTTTAGTCAAAACACAAGACTGTAAGCGTAATGATTTTCTTGAGGATGCATTGGATAGCTTATTAGTGAGTTTGAACAAAATGTACTGTTTGTGGGTAGTGTAAAAATTGCATCAATAAGTGTAAGAATTGGAAGTTAGAGGAGTTCTGGGTGGGTATCCAAGAAAAGGGATTTTGGTTAACATTACTTTGGCTGGGGTTTGGAAAATGGGTGGTCCGACTTGGGGAAGATTGTGTTGCCTGGTTTTGGATTTGGGCCTACTTTTGGAGCCAATTTTTCCATTTCGAGAACTACCAGCTGCCTACCGCTTGTGGCTGTGCTGGCGCTTGCAGTGGAGGTGAAGGATAAGGAGTCAGTGGTGTTGAATGACAACAAACTGAGTGCTGGAATTAGAGGAGAGAGCTTCAAGAAACGCAAGGTTGATGAGCTGCTACAACAAAACACTAAGGTTGGTTTTGTTTTTCTCTGTTTTGAGTCATAGGGGAACTTTTTTACATCCTGGCTGTTGATTTTAGAGTCTGGGGACCCGTAGTGTGATTGATTTTGTGCAGCTACTGACACCATAGGCCTTTTACAATGGCTCTTCTGTTTTTAGATTTGTTTTCTTTGGTGTTCGTGATTAGTGTTGTTAAATTGTATTATAAACATGTACCATCCTATAGCCTGACACAAATTTTAATAACAATGCTTATTTATTTCTTTGGTTTTAGGAAAAGATGTACTAGTGCAGGCGACATATTCTTATTTTGTTATTGCATTACATGTTAAATGATTATATATGATTCATCTGGCTGTATACACACTATTTAATGATCAACTTCATGATTAGCTTGTGTTGTAATACTCACTGGTTATGACTTTGTTGTGGAATAGTGTAACAAATACCATTATTATGGAACTGAGTAGATGATTAGGTTTTACTAATCATATGGGGAATTTTTTAATTTGGTTGTGTTTAAGTATATTTTATGTGATTATTTGACTGAAAAGTTTACTTTTCTATATTTGTTGTTATATGGTTTTGAAGTTGATGCTGCTTTACAGGTTTACTAATACTTTTGCTGCTGTGATTTCTGAAGAAACTGTTGTTAATTTAAGTGATTTTGGTACAGATGTCTAACTTAGAGGTGGCTACTCTTTTGTTTTCTTGATATTGTTGTTTTCTAAAGTTTGTAAAGATGATTGTTAGTAATTAGCTGGATTTGGAGTTTTTGTTGGATTCTCGGTTTAGGAAATAGTTGGTTGTGGGATGTTTGTGGATCGAACATTTTGGTTGATCCAATCCTGATGGGCAACGTGGATTTTGGAATTTCTTGGCTTTATGATGCTACCAAGAAATTCTTGAAGAACTTTTAGGTACTTCTGTTACAATTCTATAACTGTCTTCTAAAATTATTATCCACAAATATCTTTGTTTTGAACATTATGAGCTTGTTCTAATTGCCATGCAACTTTAGGGTAGGTCAGTGATGTTTTAAAAGTCAATTGCTTATTAATCACACAAAGTTTTGATTATCATTGCCATTTGAAGACTTAGAGCCCCTTTCTAAGAGGTCCTTAGATCTTAAAGTCATTGCAACTCCCAATGCCAAGCCATTGCTTGATCCCCTTTTTAGAAATGTGAGTGATATAATTTAGAATTCCAAATTTATTATTTTTCATATAGTTTTTATGATTGTGGTGATATGTCAATATGTTATCTAATATAATTGACATTTGAACATTTTTTGGGTATAATTGTTCTAATATGAGCCAATGAAAATTGAATGTTGGTTGAATTATAAGATAGATAATTGATGTTTATTCCCTATTTAGGGGGTTTTTAGATATTGTTTTTGTGTAGCCTTTAATTTATATGGAATTTTCACCAATCTTTTTAGGTAAATAAGCTTGTTAAATTATATAAAGAAAATTATGAGGAATGGTCTAGAAAGGTAGGAGAACCTGAGGCTGTGATAAAGGCTCTAGAAGTAAGATATTTAACTTCTTGCTTTTCTATTTTATTCAGTAAACTTTCCTTAATTTCTATTTGTTTCTCTTTTGTTTATTTATGTTAATGTGGTTAAACAGATCCATTTGAGTCTAAGTTGAAAATGATTATAAAGAGAGACTTGAGAAGGAAGAATCTACAAGAAAACAATTTGAAAAGGTATGTTTTAATTCTTTTTTTAGGTGGGTCATGTAGGCTGTACAACCTATACGGGCAGCAGTTTTCATTCTCTTGCCTTTTCGATTAATTCTGAAATATATTTTCAAAATTTTCCATCATAGGGTGAAAATCTTATTGGGTCAAAAGTGTGAGTGCTGTATAGTAATACAATTATCGTAATTATATCCTTAAAAAAAAATTATCATAATTTTAATAGAAACTTTTACTCTTGTGTTAAAAAGTTCCAGCCATGGTTGCCATTCATGACCCCTTAATGTTTATTTTAAGGTAAAATGGCTTGATAATTCCACGAAATGTCCTCTTTTTAATTATGTTGGATAAATGGTCACTTTTGGTCCATATTTGTATGCTTGTGCTCTATTTTTTTTCTATGTTTGGCTTTTCGTAATCTTATATTTTGTTTAATGAAAGTATTCAGTTGATGGTATACTTTAGTCATAATTGTTTTGATAATTATAGGAGGCTTCGAATTTGAAAGAAAAACTTCAGAGGTGTGAAGCTGAAATTGAAAGTAGTAGGAAAGCAAATGAGCTGAATATTCTTCCTCTCAGCAACTTCATAAAAGAACTGTATGTATATTTATTGATGAAATTTATAATGCATTCTTTTGTTTCTTAAATTTAAAAAAGAAATAAAATTGTAAGACGCGGATGCCAATTATCTGATGATCTGATAAGCATGACTGCATATTGTTTGCCCTGAACCAGTTTCCTAACACATTAGAAAGGTTTTTTTATAGGTTAGTACTCTTATATCAACTAATGATGCATCCACATATTCTTTCTCAAACTTAGTTGCCTATATTTTGCATCACTTGTATTTAAACAAAATATGCTACAAAAATTAAGGATGTTTGATGGCTAAAGATATGTATGTACCTGATTGAAATTCCAAATCAGAAAAACTTGCTTCTCTTTGATGGATTAGGATGGCGTTGATTACCTATAGCTATACGGAAGTTTTGAAATAAGGCAATAGTTCTTGAATGTTTAGTTGAAATCATGTGTGTGTGTATACCAAACCAAATATATGCATCTTATAGATATGATTTTGCTGAGGCCCCGCTTGTTCATGTTCTAAAAAATTAATTTCTGTTTATAGATGGAAAACTTAAAATTTGACATATTATAGCTTTTGTTTGAAGGAAGCATTATGTGTGATAATTAGAAGACATAAATTCACCCTCCAAAAATTAGTGTTGACTAAAAGATGTTTTGTGCCTTTTTGAAGAACTGAATTTAGAAAATACACATAACTTGCTCTACTCCTTAAGATATTAGTTGGATGCATAACACTGACATGCCAGCAGTACGTCACTGACAGGTTATAGATTTGCTTGGTAATTACTAATATCAACAGTACTTTGCTGTGGATGTGGTAGAGCATGAGGTTTTGCTAAAATAAGAATAACGTGATTGCTTGTAATCTAGATCTATGTTTCATACACTTAGGTGTGAGTACAAGACATAGTTGTGGATCTAGTTTTCTCTTTTGGCCTCTGCTATGCCAACTTAGTGAATTGAAGTGTAGGGTTGTAAGCTGCATATCATTGTAATTCTCACTCTCAGTTGTACTTGTTATCCAATCCATACATCAAGACAGCATTTTTCAAATTTTGAGAAAAAGATGCATATGTAGCTTGTTACATCTTTTATTGTGTATTGAACAAATATTGCATTTCGTGGCTATCTTCTTGTTGTTTGCAGGTCATAAATTGTATTGGCTATGTAATTTAGACCTGTAGTAACAATATACAGTCTCTTTGACCAAATGAATAAATTTTTTAGTCTTTAATTGTTGGAACATTAATATGTAAATTTTGAATTAATTGTCTTACAGTGGACCAAAATCATTGGATGCCAACGATGTTGCTGAGGATGATTGCTTGTTTGTGCCAAAGGTTCTTGAAGGTGTCTCAGGAACAGCATTAGCTGCTTCACTTCTGCGTGATGGCTGGAGTGTGCATTTTAATAATTTTAGTTGTTGCGTCTGTTTCATACTTTTATCAATTTAGACTAGGTTTGATATTCATGTTATTGCAGTTGGCTAAAATATTTGCAAAATACCAAGAGGCTGTTGATGCTCTGCGATGTGAACAGTTGGGAAAAAAGGAATCCTAAGCAGTGTTGTAGCAGGTAATGGTATGTTCGGTGTACTTTTAGTGATACCTAATTTTCAAGCAATTGTTAATTTTATGGATTCCATAGAATTGTAAATATTGATGTTTTTGGTTACTTTTTTGTGACATTCATGGAATAGCAGTATGTTGTTGTCACTTGTCACAACCTGATAATATGGGGATGGTTTGCAGAAAGGGGGGAATATAGATTATTTTCTTGGCGGTTAAGGAAGAGGACATTGTGGTACTTATGTTGTTGTATCTTGTTGATAAAAAACATCCTAGATTCTAACGTAACATCATTAATTTGCAAATGTGGCTATTTTGGGCAAGTTTCTTGTTCAATAGTTCTGTTGTTTTGTGCGGCATGAATTATGCTTTTTACATTTAAAAGGGTGTTCTTTTTAGATCTTCTCCTCCATGCGTTTGGATCAAATGTTTCCTTTTGGATCTTTTTGTTTCTTGTTTAGGGTAACTTTGACATTCTTTTATCTTTGATTTAAAGGCTTTAGCAGTTATTCTCATGGTTCCTATAGGTGATTAGTTGTTTGTGTTTGGATATATTTATTAAAGTTTTTTACACTAAAAATTGATTGTCTTTTTTATCAAATTTATGGACATGAAAGTTTTTTGAGATAGGAAGCTAAAATAGGTTGGATGCTTTTGCAGGTCCTTTATGAATTAATAGAGAAAGCTGGTGTCATTTTGGATGAAAGAGGTAATACCAAAAACTGATTGATATTAAGAAAGAGGCTGATAAATTCAGTACGCAATGATTAATTTGTTGCTACATTGCCTTGTAATTTTGAATGTGTTAATGGTTGAGTGGGGAAGATTGTTTTCTAGTGGTAGTTTCGAAGCAAAAAAAAATTAGATCTATTATCATATGCCAAAAGCTTTGCCTCATGCAACTTAAAACTTATCATGTTGTTTTAAATCCTATCTCTGAGATTGCTTATGAGTGTTATATCATGGAGACAACAAACTAACATTTTCTTTCTAAAGGATAATCTTGGAGAGAGGATTTCTCTAATCATTTGTATCTTGTGGTGCTTAAACTAAATATCGTGTGTGCTTCAGTTGATTAGGGGTTCATTAGCTGCATGTTCCATTGGAATAACTGTAGAATTTAGAATTTTGTGCCAATGCTATTGCAACATTGGCATATGTGCAATTGATCTAATGATTAGTTGATCACAAAATAACCAAGAGTTTAGGTAGGTTCTAATAATATTAGTCAGCTACCACTAATTTTGTGAAGGAATTCACTTCGGCACAAATGATGAAGAATAAGTGTTTGCAGAAACTATGTGTGATTGAATTATTTGTAGTCTATTAGAATTTGTATTGTTCTGTAATATCCATAAACTTGAGCATCAAAAGCATAAGCATAATTGTAGACTTAACGAATTTATTTTTACTATGGTCATGTTTTTTCTTAAGGAGCTTAGACTGTTTACGTTCACTCTTTTTTACAATTAAAATTTGGTGAACTAATAGAAATTTTGTTTATGCAGCGGAATATGAAAGGATGGTTGAGGCATACTTTCTGATCAACTAAAAATTGCAGAACTCTTATCTCTGAATAGTTAAATTTACAGAAAACCGTTTAGAAATTAAAGGTTTTTAAATATGTTACTCAAATCTTTTTTCTTTTGTTAGATTTTTTTTCTCTCCTGTGGTGCTAATTCATTTTTGTTCTAGACTGATTTGAGGAGGCATGAATGTGATTACAATCTAGCTCAAAAGGAGATTACTGATCTTTAGAAACAGGTATATGAATTGCACCCTTGGGTTGGATGACTAAATTGTTTTGAATTCAAATCCAATACTGATCTTAATTTTTGTTGAAGTTTTAAACATGCATTGATATATGACAAACTTTACAAATGATTAGATAAGATTAATTTGCTTTTTGCTTTTTCTCTCTCCCACTTTTAAATATAATAATATTTTATTATTTCTTCTTTTATATCAAAACATAAGTAAAAGTCGGATCAACACTAAATCCAAGTCCAGTTGTTTTAATAGAGTTCAATTTATATGACTAAGTTGGTTTTTTTATTATGGTGGTAATATTTTATATTTATTTGTGTAATTTGCTCAGAAATAATATGGGAGTGGAGAATCCTTTGTTCTCATTTATGCTCCAAACGTACCGTTTGAGGATAGTGTAAAAATTACATCAATAAGTATAAGAATTGGAAGGTAAGGGGCAGTTTTGGGTGGATATCCAAGAAAAGGGATTTTGGTGTAAGAATTGCATTAATAAGTGTAATGTGATTGAGAATCTAAAGTTTGTCATGGATGTTTGAGAGCAAGTTTTCTCAAGTTGAGTTGTTTAGCCAAATGCATATAACCTATACCCATGGGTGACATACACAATGCAGTGCTAGAATTTTTGGTTTTAGATGCTTGAAATTGTCTTTAATCAAGTGTGATGTAAAGCTTTTGTTGGCTATGCTCTGTACTCGTACAATTCAAACTCGTGAAGGAAGTATTGTTATTGAAGACTAATGTTGCTATTGCTAGTCGAGGTACATTGGCTAAGACTGTTTGCTCTCGGCTATTTGATTGGTATAGCCCTTTATATCATCAGTAATTGTTTCTCTTAATCTATGTTTTTTCTAAGAAAGCTAAATGGTTTGAATATTTCTTTCAGGCTTGTTGAAAAGATTAATAGATTTGTCGGGCAAGATCTAAACTCCCAACTTCAGATTGGAGTTATGGAAATTTATGGCTTTGAATGCTTTAAATATTAAATATATAATAATTAAATGATAATAATTATGCGTTTAAACGTATAATTAATGATGATAATAATATTGATAAATAAGGTTAATAATATATTAATAAACTATAATATATACTTATAACATAAATAAGAGTAGTACATATTAAAATTTATACATATACCATATTATTTATCGTATATATTATATTACTTAAATATGTGACAATTAATATTATTATATTAAATATTATGAGTTGATATTATATAAATTATTATGTTCAGTATATTACATGCATAATATAAAAGGATTTAATATATATAGATTACTATATCACTATAGATAATTAAAATATACTATACACAACGAAAGCAAAATAAATGTTCAAATATTACGTAATGTTAATAACTATGTATTATATTGATTAATTTAAATAAACCCTTTATCATAGTTTTATAATACTATACACCTCTATATGAGTCAATACTATAATGACGTATAATTTTTTAAATAGTTAATATTATAAATGATCATAATATAAATTTAATGTATAATAGGTGTATATTATTTTAATTAATAAACTTTAATTATGATAAAAATTATGGCTTTAAGTATTCTATTTGATAAAATTTTATTACATATTGGTTTTAGTATCCAACATTGTATAATATATAATGACTCACATAGAAGTATTATCTATACATCATAACTTTTATCATAATTAAAGTCTATTAATTATAATAATATTATCTATTTAATATTAATATTAATCAATAATTTGAAAGGTATTATAATAGGCATTTTATAAAATCTTGATAAGGTTATTTCGATCATTTCACAGTTTTTGATGAAAAAAATTAACTTTTTGAAAGGAAAATTAATGGCAGAGTGCTATTCATTTAATAAAAATTAAAGAAAAAAAACTAGGGTATATAATTAAGGGGTATTAGTGTCATTTTAAAGTGACAATACATGCATACATACATATAACTCATATTCCACCAATAGTAAGCACTTTTCTTACTTTGCTTTGGCATGAATTCCACTTTTGGTGATTAAAACTTATTATGATCACTGAGAATACTATTAGATGATTTAACAATGACAAGACCCGATCCAGATTCCCTCCAATGAACCCGGTGCTTCTATCGAGCACCCCACGAGATCCTTTTGAAGTCTAACTATTAAGATCCAAAAGGATATCGTGGAGCGAACTCGTATCGATAAGTAACTTTGCTAAACAAGAAAACCATCTATTTTAAAATTTCTTCTCAACATCCATGCCAATCATGATGTGATTAAAAACATTATCATGAATATGCAAAGATCTAAAATAGGTATGTTGTTATAGTAATATACAAATTCTACAAAATATTATTTAAATTTTAAGATATGCACGATAACATAATTGATAATAACATTAGAAGCACGGCGTTCACAGAAGAAACAATACAGTGTTGTTAGTCGTCTAACCCACCTAGCCTGATCACGACGGACTAGTACCTTGATTCCTTGTTTCCTTGTTTCTACATTTGGGAGGTTTTGTAACATAGAACCAAAAATAATATAAATCCTCTTATATCATCCCTATTTATAGAAGTGAATGTTAATATTTATATGGGATAACATGTGTTTTATAAAAGCATGTTGTTAAAAATCTACCAATAAGGCTTTCAATAAATAATAGAGCAAAATGCACAAAACCCCCTAAGGTAAGGCTTTAAAGACCCATAGTCAAAGTTTGGTTTTTATAACACAATACCCCTAACATATAATTGGTATAAATATAATGATATAACATACATGACAGGTGGTGGGCAACGAGATTATATCATTAATATGATCACCTTATATTATAGCACCTAATATACACCTATTATACATTAAATATATATTATCATCATTTATAATATTAACTATTTAAAAAATTATACATCATATATAGTATTGACTCATATAGAGGTGTATATTATTATAAAACTATGATAAAGCCTTTATTTAAATTAATCAACATAATACGTAGTTATTAACATTTCGTAATATTTGACCATTTATTTTGCTTTCATTATATATAGTATATTTTAATATATACATATATAGTGATATATTAATATTAATATATATATTAAATGCTTTTATATTATGTATGTAATATACTAAACATAATAATTTATATAATATTGACTAGTAATGTTTAATATAATAATATTAAGAGTCACATATTTAAGTAATATAATATATATGATAAATAATATGGTACACTTATAAATTTTAATATGTACTACTCTTATCTATGTTATTAATATGTATTATATAGTTTATGATGTATTATTAACCTTATTTATCAATATTATTATCATCATTAATTATATGTTTAAACGCATAATTATTATCATATAATTATTATGTATTTATATTTTAACTATATACATTAGACCATATTATAATTGTTAAATGTATATATCATAAAAGTTTTACAAATTATAGATTTTTAGATTATATATTATTAAAATTATAAAGATAATTTATATAGAAGTTTCCAGTTTTACTATGATATGATATTTAAATTCAGTTTTATTTTTCGGATATAATTATGTGTTATTGCTAGTTATATATATTTTTATTTACAAATATTTTTATAAAAGTTATATCCACTTACTAAGCGTTAGCACTCATCCTTTTATAAAACCCTTTTTTTTTTCAAGTATCCACTTTAGGTTTGTACAAATTATTTTACATCGTGAGAAAGACCATATGATGATAACAAAGTGTGGTTAAATGTATATATTGTCGTTATTACATGATCGTAAAATTTATCATGAGAATAAATGTGACAAGTGTAACATGTAGTTGGTATAAATATAAGAGTTTGGACAATGATATTATATCTTTAATATTATAACCTTATGTAATATGACCTATAATACTTACTATATTTATAATCTTATGATCCTATAATTATATATTTAATATATATTAAATACATGTATCACTAATGATATTAAATATTATTAGTAAATATTACATACACACCATTATAATATATAAATCTTCTTCGAAAATAAACTAATTGGAATTTACCCCCGATTTCTTTTATTAGATGAGCTGTCCCCTACCATTAACTTTCAATCCAAAAAGTTAACATTGTCCATCCAAAACTATGAAATGAGCAAACTACTCTTATTAGGATTTTGAAAAATATCTATCATACTCTTTAAATTTATGTAATGATTGAAATACCTTTAAATTATTGATTAATAATATTACTAATAAAAATAAGAAGTACTTACTAATAAATTAAACCAATCGATTTTCTAATCTTTTGAGTTTTCAACTTGAAAACCATTTTTGGGCTTTCCAGCAACTTTGAAACCCAAAAATGGGTTACAGATTATTGTTTACTGGAAACTCATATTTCTAGTTTCCAACACACAGATACACTAGAGAGGGGAGGAGAGTGAGGAGGAGCCACCTCTCCACTCCTACCCACTCATCACAATCAGAAACCACCCAGAGAATCCTTAAACCATCTATCTACCACCACAAACCACCCATAACCACCAACATTATCTGGATTTGACAAACTCAAATGATGGAAAAGGAAGCGCTATTGGTTTTGGAATCTAGAAAAACCCTAAACCACCTACACACCACCACAAACCACCCATAACCACCAACATTATCTGAGTTTGACAAACTCAAATGATGGAAAAGGAAAGGAAGAGGGAAGCGTTATTGGTTTTGGAATCGTCGATGGTGGAGAAAAAGGAGTGATGAAGAAAAGAAAGATGTTGAACAACGATGGAGAAATGAAGATTATTATTTAGTTTTTTTTTCAATTATTTTTTAAGTTTATTAAAACAAATAAAATTACTCATCTAATTATCATTATACTCTTTAAATTTAACTCCAACACATTTTTTTAATCGAAGACAGTTCATCTAATAAAAAAAGAGGATAAATCTTTATTAGTTTACTTATTAAGGAAGTTTTTCATAATACCCCTAATAATATACTATAAACAACATATATTCTATTTAAATTATACATATATAATGAGTTTATATTAATATACAATAAGGAAAATAATTTTAATATGTAATATTACTATTTTAAATTCAAATGTATAATAATTCAAAAAATCTCAACAATAAATAAAGGAGGCAACCTAGACCAGTTGAGATATGACTTTGATGATACAATTCGAGTAACAACTCCTAAAACCGAAGTGAGTAACCCACATCAAGTAGAGGACAACCTAGGAACCCAGGGTAAAGGTAGTGGTGGCTTCCAAGCTACTTATGGTTGTTATATTTTTAAACTTTAAAATGAATCAATATTCACTTTTGTTTTTAAAACTGTTGAAAGATAAATTTGTAAATAAGAAAAAAAATTGAAAAGATGAGATTTAAATTGTCAAATTGAGTCATATTTTTCATTCATTCAAACCTAATTTTAAATTTTATTACAGTAACAAAAAATAAAAAATAAAGAAGAATTTTACTAATAATAATCATCTAAAAGAGTTGAATATAAGTATGAATAGTTAGTTTATTGATTTTTTTTTTATAAATAAAATCATTGTTCAGGACCAATGTATTACTAAAAAGGAAAAGGCAAACAAAAAAGGTCATGACAAAAAGCCAAAATAAAACAAACAAAAATACTATAATGCTACAATGGGAAGGGAAAGACAGACAAAAGATTTTGAAGAAAACTATAATACTATTAATTATTAATAACATACAAATATATTTACTTATACCTTTTGCTGATGAATTGATATCATTCTCCGTGGAATATATTATATATTATATGAACATATAATTTTATTAACTTATATTATATGAATATGTTATATATTAATACAATTATTTTATAGCATATTGTTACTATAGTTTATATTAATACAATTAGCCTTGAAATGCTATATATATATATATATATATATATATTGCTTTTAAAATAAGAACTCCTTACCTTTAGAAACTTAGAGAAAATCAATTAAATCCATTACATTCTCTCTTTTAAAATAAATTTTCTTCTATTTAATTTAAATATCATGGATGAACTCGATTAATTTTCTCTAACTTTAAAAAATTAGAGAGTCCTCATTTTTAAAACACTATATATATATTTAATTATAATTTTAATTTATAATATTAAATTACATATATATTACATGATATATTAATAATTAATTGTAAGATCTTATTTCGTTGCTTAATTGTTCATCCATGATGGGCTAACAAGAAGTAGTAAAAGACCAGCCCAATAGCATTTTCAAAAACATGAATTAAAGCCCACCAACCCTAAATACACCTCAACAGCTTCTAAATGCACCCGACCCAAGTTAAAGAAAAAAAAGGATTAATATTAAAATAGAATCAGAGAGCCGTACTCTTTGTTCTATTGATAGATAAGATAATAGCTTATCATTGTCTCATTAAGAAAGACAGAAGGATATAATAGAAGAAAAAAGAGTAGAAACCAGAGGATAAAAAGAAACTAAAAACATAGTAGAAAAATAGAGATTTTTAAAGAGAAGAGACAGTTAAAAAAGATGATTATGAATTGATAGAAATTAGAATAAGACAGGTTGCTGAGATGAAAATGATGAAAATAAAAAAGAGAGACATGAATGGTTTTGAGTAGTAATTGATAGAGAGAGAAGTAGAGATTAAAAAAAAGTCTAAAACTAAAGAGAGAGAGGTCTGACTAAAACAGAGTAGTAGAAAAGCTAAAAAGGAGAGATTTTTGTCAGGAAACTAGTTAAAACTACAAAGAAAATCATGAAAGAGAAGAAGAATATGTGAAGTAAAAGAAAGAAAGAGATATCAGTGAAAATATATATATATATATATATATATGGAGGAAGAAGAAATAGAATAAAACCCACAAAGAAAATCTTAAAAAACAAGAGATAACAGCAAAAAGACCACCATCAAGTTCTAGTATTGAGCATCGATCCTTAATTATAAATTATAATATGTGTGAAGGTGAATATTCCATACCTGATCTCGCATGTTTTAACATTACCTTTATAGTTGTAGCTTCATTTGTATTTGTATCAACATCTCAAAAGTTCCTTTGTGACCACCTCAAAATTTCCTTTATGGTCATCCTAAGAGAAAGAAAAGAAAGACTATTGAATTAAACAATTTAGTAATTATAGATCCAACACAATTTAAATTGAATACAACATACTGAATCTTTTGGCTTTGGTTTAATAAATTCTCTCTTTACTCTACTTGATATTAACTTGTTGTATCTATTGCAAATTAGTAGAGGTATAATTATACAAGATAACAAAGAAATTTAAGAGGAGAAACTGACTACCGTTGGGCAACCCAGTAACCATAGTTTTAAAAGACGCAGCGAGGCGCTCCTCCGACCCCTAAATGATGGCCAGACGCAACCCCCTCAAAGAGGCGCGCACCTGCAGTGCCTAGTCGCAGAAGCCCAAAGAGAGCCTAAGCGCACCTTGGCAAAAACCAGTAGTAACCGGCACTCCAGTAGTTGAAACCGGCAGTCCGAAGGTAGCTTCATGACTGCAATGAAGAATACGATGAGGATTGAGAATAAATAATAGCAAAAATGAAGAGAGTAAAGGAAGTAAAGATAAGGAGAAGAGAGAGAGAAAAGTAAAGATGGGGAGAGAGAGAGAGGGAGAAAATTATAGTGAAGCAAGAGGGTGAGGAAGAAGAACGTGTGGGGGTGGGGTGGGGAACAAAATGTTAGCTAAACCTAATCTTCTAACATGCCAACACTTCAGTATATATACAAAAATTGAAAATAGCCCCTCATTTATGATAAAATACTTTTTTTTAAAAAAAAAAAGAAAATACCTAATTGAATCCAAAAAATTATAAACAACTCTATAATTTATGATAAAATATCCAATTAATCAGAAAAAATTATAAATAACCCCTAAACTATGGTAAAATACTCAATTAAACCTTCTAATTTGAAACATAAATAAAAAATCGTACAATTATATATACATATATAAATAAGACTCTAATTTTATGTTTTTATAATATTTTAAGTTTTTTATTTTTGGGCCTTGAGCTGAAAAGACGCGCCTTGCACCTTATGCCTCGGGCTCCACGGCCTCTTTGCGCCTCAAGCTCCATGGCCCCTTTGCGCATCGGTGCGTCATGCGCTTTTTAAAACTATGCCAATAACAAAGACAATTTGCATACAAAGATGTGTTGAATAACCTAATAACAAAAACAATGCACACAAAATAGGACCAAATGTAGATGAACTCTTTAGACATCTCTTTACTGAGTATTAGATTGCATCCACCCTTTAATAATAGAAATGTTGCATCATCAATTACCAAACCGTAGTTTGGAAAAGTTGGGAATGGTCACTAACAAATTTGAATTGGTTATAAACATTAGAATGAAGTCCATACATGTGATATATCGATAACACACTTATAAAACATCTTTCCCCTATGGTCAACTGTGCTCTAGTTTACACTCATAACTTAACAAACTGCAAAAAATATTTACGAAAGTAAATAAAATTAAAATCCAACTCTGAAATAAAAATAATTTGTTATTATTCAACAATAAATATAATTAAGCAAATTAAGGCGTTAACAAATTAAACAAAAATAGCTAATATGGTCTAAAACTTGAAATTATAATTAAAATTCAAAAACTATTAGATATCCAACTTATGAATTCTATTAACAGGACTAATGGAAAATAATCGAGATTGTAAATCTACTAATCTAACAAATGAACTATTGAATATTACAAGAAGAAATCATCATGAAAGATAAGAATTTGGAAACATCTAAAAGCTTAAGGTAGACATGAACCGTCTAATTAAACTAAAATAGTAACTTAACCAACTATTCTACAAGACATTATAAATAGCTACCATATATAAAGAGAAGACAGTAGACGATAGATAAAGGCAGCAACTTTAATACAATGCCCGAGAGATTTACCTGATTGCAGTTATAAAAATGTCAACCAGAACACAATATGAAAACCAATCAAGACGAACATAATTGAAGCAATCATCCCTTTTTGGAACAGCAAGCCCCTAAAAATCACAAAGTCAAACATTATGCACCTTGCAAACTCCTCTAAAACAAACAAAACGGATTTGATTTCATCTCCATGGAAGTCCATTACCAAAGTGCAATAAAATTTGCACATAGAGATCACAACATTAGGAATTTAGGATATAAAATTACAATCTCATCTACGAAAACAAAAAGTAAGAATTATGAGAAAAATTTAAAACGAAGTGATATCCATTAATAATCATTAGTGTTACTCCTAAGTAAGATCTAAATCACTATATATTTTAGTGTGATCATACTATTATAAGATAAAATCTTTATCAGAAGGAAAGAAAAGAAATAGCTAAATTATTGAAAATATTGACTATTCTACAAACACATAAGTTAGCCACAGTAAATTAATTTTTTATAAAAAAGACCGAATGATTACCTTCTTAATTAAACCTAAAACATCTTGATTGTCTATAAACTCGATGTAGCTCCAAGTAATCTCTTTTTTCTTGTACTCTTACTATTCCATCTTGAATACATGCTGAAACAATTGAGAGGACAAAATTAGACATACAACATTATCTTATCTTATTATAGGTACAATGTCATCCTATAATAAAGCATTGTTTGCCTCACTGAAATGTTGTTGAAGCTTTTCATTTGAAAAATTAATGCAAAATTGCTCAAAATTGCAGAAAAAAACTGAATTTACAAACTACAAATCTCACAACAAAATTAACTTTTAAGTTATTTCTTTTTTGGTTCTGATAACTTTGTTCGAATAAGTATATTTCCACACCAGTACCCGAAAAAGGCCTAGAAATGGAACATAGAACTATGAGCATTAGTATATTAACAATCAATCACATTTAGGGCCATAATAAAGTATAACATACACAAACAAAATAGAAAATCAGAGAGCATTTGCAAGCAAGCTTGAGATGAAAAATCTTATTAAAACTATTGATCCCTGCAGTGGTAAGAGACTTTTGGACATCAGGACAATCAAAGCATTATTATGAGAATGGTATCCAATAACTTAATTGTTTAAAATTTCATAGTACTCAAGCAAAATTTTTATAAGTAAACATACAGAAACTGAAAACACAACATTTACCTGTTATATTTAAAGCATTCAAAACCATAAATTTCCATAACTCCAATTTGAAGGTAGGAGTTTAGATCTTGCCCAACAGATCTATTAATCTTGTGTTCTGCGTAACTCAACAAGAATGTCAACTTTAGCAATCAACTCCTCATTAAGCCAAACATTATGCCTCTCGATAAGTTCTTTCTCCTGCTCACATCCAAAATTGACATATTATATGCAATGTTACTCCAAATGGACCAAATATATATATATATATAATTAGAGATTGACAAGGGTTTGCCAGAGATGCACCACATATGAAATCAAATCAATCAACAGTTTTGTACTCTCAAAAAAATAAAAATAAAAGTGAAAATGCAATGGTGATTTCATTCATTGGAAGTCTTGAAATCTACTGAACAACAAAATAACTAGCAAACACATCTACTCTTGAAACAATTACAACATAACTACAGAAATTATAAAAGCATAACCATCTACCCAAGTCTGGGGCACCCCGAGAAACTGGCATTGTCAAAAGTCCAAAGGACTAGTTACTCTCTCAACAATTATCATCTTTACACTTCTTTTTAACAAAATCACATATACAGCACAATTTGTTCTCCATTGATTTGTTCTAGTACAAAAAATATTAAAAAAAAATAAACCCAACCATTAGGATAAGAATAAAACTTTTTAAATAAAAATGAAATAACCTGCAAAAGACGAGAGCACGAAGCCTTAGAACATGCTAACTGCACCTCATTTTCAGCAAGTCGGGCTTCCTTTTCCACAGCATTGTCAGTAAAGTTGACCTTCACACCAAAAAAACAATTAATTTTTAAAGAAAATCAAATTTTGGTGTCTAAATATGAAGCCGAAGGAGATACAATTAAACTCACAATCTTACCCAAATAGGTCTTAATAGTAGCATTCTTCTCACTGATTTGCAGATCCCCCATCAACTAACCCCATCAACTGTTTTTTAGACTCATGCAACTCTGAAACCTCAGTCGATACCCTCTCAATCACCCCATCCTTCCTAATCTGTAAAACAGCAACTCAACCTCACACAAAGCATTGCTTTTACAAATCATAAGTTCCAGCATCAACTTCATTTCTTTAAAACAAACTCAACAACAGTACATACAATCATAACATATTATCCAAGAAGACGAAATTCAAGTGTCAACACAATCACTATTACATATATATACACAAAACTAGTTTGGGCAGCACATGCCTTAATCTAAGCAGCCAGTTTCTTAATCTAAACTTAAAAAATTCTTACCATATGTTGGGGGTTTTTGGCATAATCCTTAAAACAAACAACAAATAAATATATATATATAGTGTGTGTGTGTGCGTGGCTATATACAGAAGATTAAGCAATCAGCATCATTGAAGCAAGAAAAATCCACATGTTAAGACACTAGCATAAAGAGCAAATGAAAAAACTTACGGGCTTGAAGTATGTGAATTCTGACACGCTGGGAGTTCTATAGGAATATATTCCAGGTACTGAAGCAATTAAATGTCCTGTTGCCCGTCAAAGTCATACTTTGTCAGCTCAAGAATCCAATGAGCTTGACTGGGTACATCAATTACAAGAGATGCCATAAAGCTGGACAGCTGAGCAGCAAAATCGGATGTTGAATCTTGATTATTTTGTCCAATAGGAGCTCAAATGAAAAGAGATAAACAATCAAGAGAACTTCTGCGAGGGAAATCTTGCCACCAAATGGTATTTGTTACACTATTCCACTGCCAAAGTCATAACCAATTGAGTATTACAGCAAAAGCTAATCATGAAATTGATCATTAAATAGTGTGTATACTGCTAGATGAATCATATATAATCATTTAACATGTAATGAAATAATAACAAAATAACAAGCATGTTGCCTGCACCAATACATCTTTTCCTCAAAACCAAAGACATGAATAAGTACTATCATTAAAATTTGTGTCAGGCTACAGGATGGTACACGTTCAAAATACAATTTAACAACACTAATCACAAGAACACCAAAGACAACAAACCTGAAAATAGAAGAGCTATCGTAAAAGGCCTATGGTGTCAATAGCTACACAAAATCAATCACACTACCAGTAACTAGACCCTAAAATCAACAGCCAAGATGCAGAAAAGTTTCCATGTGACTCAAAACAGAGAAAAACAAAACCAACCTTAGTGTTTTGTTGTTACAGCCTATCAACCTTGCATTTCTTGAAGCTCTCTCTTCCAGTTCCAGCACTTAGTTTGTTGTCATTCAACACCATTAACTCCTCACCCTTCACCTCCACCATGGGCGCCACAAGCAACGGGCAGCTAGCAATTCTCAAAATGGAAAAATTAGCTTCAAAACTAGGCCCAAATCCAAAACTAGGCCACGCAATCTTCTACAATTCAAGCCACCCATTTTCCAAACCCCAGCCAAGGTGAGGTTAACCACCCATTACATATCCATTTGTCAGCATGAGATATATCGTTTCTACTTTTCATCAAGCAAATATTGGTTTGTATTTGCAGAATGATGTAACAGAAAGTAATAGATTGCAACCATACAACATTTCCTCAGCAAAGGCTACATAAAAACAATATCTGAAAACCCCCTAAATAGGGAATAAACATCAATTATCTATCTTATAATTCAACCAACATTCAATTTTCATTGGCTTATATTGGAACAATTATACCCAAAAAATGTTTAAACATCAATTATATTAGATAACATATTGACATATCACCCCAATCATAAAAACTACATGAAAAATAATAAATTTGAAACTCCAAATTATATCACTCACATTTCTAAAAAGGGGATCAAGCAATGGCTTGGCATTGGGAGTTGCAATGACTTTAAGATCTAAAGACCTCTTAGAAAAGGGCTCTAAAGTCTTCAAATGGCAATGATAATCAAAGCTCTGCATGATTAATAAGCAATCTACTTTTAAAACATCACTGACCTACCCTAAAGTTGCATGGCAATTAGAACAAGCTCATAATGTTCAAAACAAAAATATTTGTGGATAATAATTTTAGAAGACAGTTACAGAATTATTACAGAAGCACCTGAAAGTTCTTCAAGAATTTCTGGGCAGCATCATAAAGCCAAGAAATTCCAAAATCCAAATTGGCCGCCAGGATTGGATCAACCAAAATGTTCGATCCACCCATATCCCACAACCAACGATTTCCTAAACCGAGAATCCAACAAAAATTCTAAATCCAGCTAATTACTAACAATCATCTCTACAAACTTTAGAAAACAACAATATCAAGAAAACAAAAAAGTAGCTACCTCTAAGTAAGTGAGTTTAAAGACATCTGTACCAAAATCACTTGAATTAACAACAGTTTCTTCAGAAACCACAGCAGCAGAAGTATGAGTAAACCTGTAAAGCAGCATCGACTTCAAAACCATATAACAACAAATATAGAAAAGTAGACTTTTCAACCAAATAATCACATAAAATATACTTAACCAAATTAAAAAATTCCCCATATGATTAGTAAAACCTAATCATCTACTTAGTTCCATAATAATGGTATTTGTTACACTATTCCACAACAAAAGTCATAACCAGTGAGTATTACAACCCAAGCTAATCATGAAGTTGATCATTAATCATCTACTTAGTTCCATAATAATGGTATTTGTTACACTATTCCACAACAAAAGTCATAACCAGTGAGTATTACAACCCAAGCTAATCATGAAGTTGATCATTAAATAGTGCGTATACAGCTAGATGAATCATATATAATCATTTAACATGTAATGCAATAACAAAATAAGAACAGTCATCTGCACTAGTACATATTTTCCTAAAACCAAAGACATAAATAAGCATTGTTATTAAAATTTGTGTCAGGCTATAGGATGGTACATGTTCATAATACAATTTAACAACACTAATCACAAGAACACCAAAGACAACAAATTTGAAAACAGCAGAGCATCGTAAAAGGCCTATGATATCAGTAGCTGCACAAAATCAATCACACTACAGGTCACCAGACTCTAAAATCAACAGCCAGGATGCAGAAAAGTTCCCCTATGACTCAAAACAGAGAAAAACAAAACCAACCTTAGTGTTTTGTTGTAGCAACTCATCAACCTTGCATTTCTTGAAGCTCACTTCTCCAATTCCAGCACTCAGTTTGTTGTCATTCAACACCACTGACTCCTTATCCTTCACCTCCACTGCAAGCGCCGGCACCGCCACAAGCAGTAGGTAGCTGGTAGTTCTTGAAATAGAAAAATTGGCTCCAAAAGTAGGCCTAAATCCAAAACTAGGCAACGCAATCTTCCCCAAGTCGGATTACCCATTTTCCAAACCCCAGCCAAAGTAAGGTTAACCAAAATCCCTTTTCTTGGATACCCAACCAAAACTCCTCTAACTTCTAATTCTTACACTTATTGATGCAATTTTTACACTACCCACAAACAGTAAGTTTTGTTCAAACTCACTAATAAGCTATCCAATGTATCCTCAAGAAAATCATCACGCTTACAGTCTTGTGTTTCAACTAAAAATAAGTCATTAATGATCCTTACACGATTCTTTGTCTTCTCCAACTTGTCACCCAGCATTCAAGCTTCAAAAACATCATACATGCACATTGTGGATTTATTTCGCCTCGACTCTAATTCTCATAAGGTTTCACTCATTTCATTCTCTCAGAACCTAGGCTTAACACTCTTGCAACACATACGAGGTGGAAATTATATACAAGAAAATCACAAATATTTTACAACGCATGTGAATAAATATTGAAAGACCGCTAATATGCATTCAAAAGACCTCATGGAAGGAATTGGATATCAATAACATGTCAAACATTGTTTACTCCAACAAAATAGTTCAACTTCTTAAGAAATCAACTAGGTCTTCTCCTTAGGTTGTAACGGGGCCAAGAGGTGAATGGCTAAAAAAAAAGGATAAAGTAGTTATCAAATGAACTTAGGCTCACAATATGAGTTCTAAGAAATTGATAATTTAGGCTTTGAACTTCTATTAACAGTTCCGCCCTCCTAAGCTTCTTCTTTTTCTTTTTCAACTTTTTTTTTTTTTTTTTTCCACTTTTTGCTTTTGCACTTTCTTCTCATTTCCACTTCATTTTTTTTTTTTTTTTGATACATGCTTATGCTTACACATTTAAGAATATTTTCTTTGATAATGATTTATAAGCATGCATAATACTTTCTTTCCTTTTTTTTTTTTTTTTTTTTTTAAAAAAATTCACCACCACTTCACTTCATCGGATATATCTTTTTTTCTTTCCCCACCTTCTTTTGCCTAAATCTTAGTCTCATATGTGAATCCAAGCTCCAAAGGACAAAGTTTAATTATTTCAAGCTTGGACAGGGATTTATGTAGTGTAAGAACAAAAATATTTAGGCTAATTATATGTTTGGCTTCAAATTGGCTATTGGCGCACACATAATAAAGGTAAGGAAAAGTGTTTGGCTTTTTACTGGTTTAAGCACACAAAGCCTAGAATCAGTTTTCAAAAGTTGTTAAACTATTCATTTAAAGCAAACGGTTTATTTAATGCAAGACATGCTATTTCCTTCCAATACAAAACCTATAGAGGTCAATCTAATCAATTCAAAAACTTATGCAGAGTGTTTAAGAATTAAAAGAAAACCTCTCTCAACAATAAAAGCATTAATGGCTCAAATTACTCACACGGGAAGTCTCCACTAATAATCCACAACTATGCACGCTTAATGTCTCTCCACTCTCTTGACAAGGATTCAAGCCTTCGAAAACCTCCAATCATGTTTAGACTTTCATGGCTACCTTCTAGTCAAGACAACCAATCATAATACGTGTAGATTCCTTTATTGGATAGACTAAAACTACCTAATAATGAATTTGAAACAAAGCAAAAGGCAGTGAAGGTGGCAACCACAAGAATCTTGCCAACAACGTTGGCATTTCTTTTAGGGTCTGCATATTCCAATCCTGTATGATCAGACCATCATTATATATTTCAGAAAAAAAAATTATGATCATGATCATGTGATGAGTCCAAATTGCAAAAGGGTACCTGAAAACGGCATAGATCTGGTGGAACTTAGCTGATTTCTCAGCTTGACAAGATCTAGCATTTGGAAATCTTCTCTATCTTTTCCTCTTTTTCCTCCCTCCTCTCCCCTCTTCCTTTATTATATCCTGCCAATTTCAGAAAATCCAAAAAAAGTTAGATTATTTGTCAATCAAATTTATTATTATTTTTTAATTTTGATAAAAATTAGACAATAAAACATGGTGGAATCAGAAAATATATCAATGAAAACATTAAGATCTAGAAGAGTGTATGCTATGTCTGAGAATGTTAGTCTATTAAAACAAATATTTCATCGTGTATTAACTTAAAATTCATGAAAAGCTTATATTAAATGGGCCTCTCCTATAATATGTAAAAAGATAAGTAAACCAGAAATAACAATCAAGAGAAACACGAATGGAGTAACTAGAAATCTTAATAAGTAACTTAACACACACTAAACTAAAATTTACACCATAACTAACATAAAAGTTAAAGAAAGTAAATTTCATATCATGACTACATTTCCATATAAAAATTTCTAATTTTATCGCATAATCCACATCACATTCCAATTTAAGATAATTCCGCTAACATTTTTTACCTATATGCATATCCACAAAACCAAACTTCAATTCATGACATGACCCACCAAAACATCTTCTAAATTATAAATTTCATCAAATACCCACATCCCAATTCACACATTTAAACAATCAAACTTCAACCCGAAACCCTAAATAAGATGAAAAATTCAAATGCCCAGTAATGAAATTCAAATCTTAACACATTTCCAACAACCCATCTAGACCAATCAAGAGTCGAAGCAATGTCCAAGAAAAATTGGTCAAAAATTAAGCATACCATGCGTCCTTCGGAACCGCAAATCATCGACAACAAGCTAGCCCTCCTGATCCTCAACCGACACCCTCTCTTAACTTTGATGCCTCATCCTGGTCAAAACCAGCAGATTTTTCATCCTCCTCATCACTGTCATCACCACCACTACTGCTGCTACTATCCTTCATAGTGTTCATTTTTCTAGTCAAAAGAGCATGTTGGTGGAGTTGTTCACCAATTGCTGTTTGAGTCCCTTCATCTTGGGCATTCAGACCATGCTTCAAAATGCGCTTCACTCACTTCGAACTATTTTTATGCTTTAAAGTCATACGTTCCTGCATCACATATAATAAAAAAAAAACATATACAGATAGAATAGTCATTATTTATTTTGAATATTATATGAGAAAAACAATGTTTCAGCAGAAAGGACATTGATAAAACTCATTGAAGATCATTCTTATCAAGTCTTAAAAAATCATTGAAGATCATCAATCAACTCTGCTCGTTTGAATTCCTGCTTTCTCGCCTCTTCTTTTGCTGCTTCTGGACCCATTAGCATTTCCGCAGATGCTAATTTCAATCTTTCTTCAACAAACAATGGTATGTTTTTGACTTAATATTCTTGATGCGCTTTCTCTTCATCTCATGACAGGAAAGAAGGCTGCGCATTCTAGCTATATAATTCCGGTCCTCTAGAAATTCTTCAACAGAAATCTGCCAAGCATCATTATGAACAACAGATGCTAAACAAAATTGCTAAATTCAGAAAATGAAATTCGTGATTTGATGCAATTACGAACAAGCATAATCTTGAAAGTCAGGCTATTATTATATAAGAAAGGACAACACTAACAATACCAAGGAAACTGAAAAACTCTCAAAAACACACCTATAATGAACAAGCAAGACTACATAAGAACCCAGCTGACACTAAAGTTTAGTTTGGTTATGACACTTATGTTTCCATGACATTAAAATTTCTAATTTTCATTCTAACGTAAGAAATATCCTTGATGTCACCAATCACCATGTAGGAGCCAATTTGGTCATCAATGACAAGCGGATCATTGAATGCTAAAAAAAAATAAAAAATAAAACTCAAGATAGTATTGTCTAAAAATAAGTCCTAAAATTATAGGAGTATATTTTGATTAGATTGTGTATAAAAATTGAATTGAATCGGCAACAAACTCATAGGACCTATGTACCTTGTTTAGTTCAAGAAGCTAAGAACCATCTTCATTATGAGCTTCTTCAGCCTTGTCATCATTGACTAATAAAGTCGTTTTTTTCTCAAAGTCGGTCGTTGGTTCAAATCCAGAAGCTATTGCCCCAACAATTGAAAACCCCAAGTTTGTATCTTCATCAAAATATAATGAAGGTGCCTCTCTATTCATCTTGACTAAAGGCTCTCACTTAGTGATGTCTTTCTTAGATTGTTCATACACTACCTTCCTCTCCAACTTTTCTTGTTCAACCTTCGAAAGGGGTGCTTGAATAGTTGCCAACTTTTTATTTATCTTAGGCAATTCCTTTCTAAGTTCACTATATCTAGGTTCACCTTGAAGAAAATCTAAGAGTTCTTCAACAGTAACTTGTCCTTCACCATCCAAAACATCATGACTAGGATTGAATTTAGACTCTGGATATGCCTCAGATATAACTACATTCTTCATCTTTCCTAAGAGATACATATTCAAGGTCAAACACGTTACCAATGGTAGCAGATAATGCTTTCCAATCACACAAATAATCATTTCCATATCCATAGTAACGAAGCACTTTCTCTCTCAACAAATTTTCAAACTAGTAATGATAATTTTCATTGATGCACATTAAAAAAAATTAAATCTTCAGAACTATAGTATTTTGTTTAATTAAAGAATTAAAAATAAATTGCACACAAACACATATATTTTTTACGTGATAACTTCAGTTCAAACAAAGCTCATAAATGGATTACATAGAGAATATATTTGTTTTACCTACGTTAATGATGCAGGTAGTTTTCAGGCAAGGCAAACTTGCTCTGAAAACTACCTGCATCATTTGTATCAGAGCAGTTTCGATTCCGGGCAGGTTCACCCTCACCGAAGCTCACTCTAATACCGTCTTCCTTTCTGCTAACTATCCAAAACATAATCACTTCCATCCACCAAAATCAACCCAGAATCTACCCAAAGAAAAACCAGAAACCAAAAAGAAAAAAAAAAATCGCAAAACCCAAACAGAAACCCAAAACCCATAAGCCTAAAAAAAAAAAAAAAATTACGCCACCCAGTAACTTCCAAGAAGAGAGAAAAAAATATCCTCACAAGATTCGGCCGCCACCACCCCACCATACAAACACCTTCCATCGCCAAAATTATCTCCATCAACACTTAAACGCACCCAAAAAAAAACCCCATAAAAAAAAAAAACAAACAAACAAACACAACCCTTCCATCCACCAAAATCAACCCAGAATCTACTCAAAGAAAAACCAGAAACCAACCAAAAAAAATCCCAAAACCCAAACAGAAACCCAAAACCCATAAGCCTAAAAAATAAAAAAATAATATCATATTACACCACCCAGCAACTTCAAAGAAGAGAGAAAAAAATAAAAAAAAACCCACACAAGATTCGGCCATACCACCCCACCATATAAACCAAAATCATCTCCATCAACATTTAAACCCACCAAAAAAAAAAAAAGAAAAAGAAAAAAGACTCACCCAAAATCCGCCGCCGATTACTGACCTTCACCGGAACCGACGCCGTCCGGCCAACCATCACGGCTCTCATCTTCCATCTTGCCCTCTCTCTCTCTCCTCCAAACCCATCTCTTTCTCCCTTTCTCTCTCTAGTTCACTCTTCCAATTTTGTTTTTTGAACGCCCGTGAGAAAAAGAACGTCATATCTTCCTTGTGACGTGTTTGTCCCTCAATGTTTCCACCCTAGACTAAAATACCCTTACTGTTTCATTATATTTCAGAAAAACCAACAGAATTTTTTTTTTTTCAAACTATTCACAAAATTACGATTTTTATAGCCGAGAAGTGTCAATCGGGTCCGTTTCGCAGCAGGGTTTTGTACCTACCAAAATGGATTGCGGGTCCGGTAGATGTTTATTTAATTTTTACAAAAATCATAAAAATTTATTTTTATCCGAAAATAATGTTATTCACTCTTAACCGTAAATAAGACTTCAATCATTTTGGTTCTTTTACCCAAGTGAATATTTTACTAGTTATGTTTTCATTTATGTGAAATATTTTCAAGTAAAAATATTTCAAGTACAATGCTGCATGCAAAATACTTTTAAAAGGTCATTCATCTCAATTTCCAGTAAAATGATTTATTCACTTTTAACTCAAATAAAAAATTTTCACTTTAATCCAGAAATGAAAGCCAATTATTTTTATCTCAAATGAAATTTCAATCACTTTGAGCCTTTTTCAACTTCTTACTATATAATACATATGTTGACGATCGGAATCGATCAACACCCGGGTCGGGGGTCGGAACCTCGTCGACGGAACGATTTATGTGGGGTCGGCCCGTAGACCGTTGAACCCCTTTTGACCTCTTGAGGTCGCGTCCGGAGTTGAACTCGTAACCTCTTATAAGGTTTTTGAGTGCACAACTCCTACCACCAAGCTGATCAGCTTGGTGGTAGGAGTTGTGCACTCAAAAACCTTATAAGAGGTTACGAGTTCAACTCCGGACGCGACCTCAAGAGGCCAAAAGGGGTTCAACGGTCTACGGGCCGGCCCCACATAAATCGTTCCGTCGGCGAGGTTCCGACCCCCGATCAGCTTGGTGGTAGGAGTTGTGCACTCAAAAACCTTATAAGAGGTTACGAGTTCAACTCCGGACGCGACCTCAAGAGGCCAAAAGGGGTTCAACGGTCTACGGGCCGGCCCCACATAAATCGTTCCGTCGGCGAGGTTCCGACCCCCGACTGGGTGTTGATCGATTCCGATCGTCAACATTAAAACGCGCGTTTTAATGTTGACGATCGGAATCGATCAACACCCGAGTCGGGGGTCGGAACCTCGCCGACGGAACGATTTATGTGGGGCCGGCCCGTAGACCGTTGAACCCCTTTTGGCCTCTTGGGGTCGCGTCCGGAGTTGAACCCTCAACCTTATAGGTGTTATTGGTGTACAATTCCTACCACCAAGCTGATAAAGATATACAGGTTAGGATGCTGGTGCAGGTAGCAAACAAATAGGTCAAAGTTGTGATAATGTCAATGTAGACATTACTTGACAATAAGGAGAAATGAGTGAAAATGTTGCAAATACATTGACCATAACTTTTTCCTCTATAATATTCAAAAAGCGAAAAAAAAAAAAAAAAAACAAAACAAAAAAAAAAACACTTCTTTCCTCTATAAGTCTTAAGTATGACAAAATTCCTAGAACCGCCCAAAATTGGGTTTCAAGTCGAGTGTAATTCAAAACGTTTTAACCAATTCATAATCAGGGTGGGTTTGAGTAAAAAAATTTTGACCAATCAGGACATGATTACCTTGTTTTATCTTTTTTTTATTATACATTTATACTATTTTTATCATCATCATCATCATCATTATAGTTCATTTTCAATTATTGTGCATTACTATTTTGTTTATTTAATTTATTTTTATATACGTTAAACTATACTTATTGATAATTGAGATATTTGAATGGAATTTTTGATAAATTTTTAAATAAATTGACATTGTTATATATAAGGCTTAATGAAATTTATATTCTTTGAGTTATTATAGTGTTCCTATTTTCTATTTAAATTTGAAACTTATTACTATAAGATGATGGTCAATTGAATTCAAGATTTGAGTGAATTTAAGTATATATAAAACTTTAAGCATATATTTGAACTTAAATGGATGTTTAAAATTAAAAATCTTTAATTTTAATGTATATTTATGTTTAAGTCCTAAAACATAATGGTATGTTAAAACATGAATTATTATGCATTAATATATATTAATGAACTAAGTTAAAATGGGCCAGGTATAGGCCCCCTCGCCTTAAATTGGTTCAAGTTTGGAGTGAAAATGGGAAACCCCTTTGGATCACAATACTAGTTTGAGCTACCTTGCTCAAAACGGGTTTCGAATTTGGAGCGGTCGATTTGGCCTTAATTTGACTCATTATTGTCACTAATATATACCAATATATATATATATATATATATATTCTTTATGTGATGCACATGCATCCTCTGGTTCCCAAGTACCGTATTATGGTAGTTATGGTGGAACAATGTATTTGATTATCCTTTGCTACAAATGGCATATAAAATTCATGTGCTTGGAGTTGCAGCAAAAAAAAAATTATATATATATATATCCATCAAGTTGGGTAAATCCAAACTACCCAATTTATGAATTCACTAGAAGAGATCACATAACATAAACATGACATGTTAATAACGAGCTCGAAAACTGTGCAAACACATTTCCATTCGAAAATTATTGTTCAAATCAAGTATGGAAATGTATACCTTATGCCTTTAAACCACCAAAATTTCATTTTGATATTAAATTTCAGAACACGTCATATATGTATGATAATTTTGTTTTATTAAAATTTAATTTCTTTATAGTGCATATAATTTTGTAAAAGTAAAATAAAATAGTATTAAATTAAATAGTTAATTTTAAAAGTTATATACAGTCTCTATGGTGTTTTATTTCATAATAAGTTCATAACTATACTAATTTATTGTAAAATATGGTTCATTCGGTGCATAATTTTCAAGATTGTCCTACAATTTTATGAAAAATTTCAAACTTTAAAAGTAAATATCCATTTTTTTTTCAAATTTTAATTATATATCCACCAATATCGATATATCGCCTAAATTTTCATCAATTAGGAACTCAATATTGATATCGACATCAATATTTTCTTTTTTGTTTCTAAGACTAGTGTCGTATTCAAATAAGTTGTGTGCTTTATAGGCTCCACTTGCCAAAAATGCCTCATAAACTTTTAAAATAACAATAAATACTCAATATCACTGTTAAACTCATAAAGTGGGCATTATCATTGTTAAACCTGTAAACTTTTAAAATAACAATAAAGCCCCGTCTTCATATGATACTTATGTTCATCAACACAGGACTGTAAATCTCTCGTCCTGTGTTGATCATTAGTCCCATTATGGTATGACTAACGAGTTTCACTACAAAGGGTGGGAGGGGTGGTTTGTTTTTGCTTTTATGCTTTTTTTTTTTTTTTTTCCACATATAACTTAATAGTGTGAAATTATACTTTTTTAGTTGTTTTTATTTATTTATTTTAGTGGCCAATCACTTAACAAAACAATTGGAAAAAAAAAAGTATGAATTTTTTTCTTTTAATTTAATTGTAAATCATTTAAAGATATTTAAATAGTATATTTCAAGTCTGTCTCCCTAAAAAGATATATTTTCAAATTTATCGTAATTTTATATTACACATTTTTTTTTCTCTTGATACTTACAAGAAATATAAGAAAAAAAAAAAACTAAATATATCCCATCTTAAATTGTCGTAGAATTAAATTACTATATGTAAATTACAATTTAAATATTCATTTTTCTAGTTGCTTTCTTAAATATATTAATATATTTATATATATACAAATATCATTAGTTCTATTATATTTCTTTAATTATATTTTAATTATGAACAAAATATTCTTAATATATACATATAAATAGTTCAGAATTTATTAAATGTTTCATTTTCAGTTGTTTATATCAAATTAATTAAAATTACATGCAATAAATAGCAATAAATGTTTAATGTCAAATTACTAGTTTTTAGATAATTTTAACTTTAAAACTAAACAAGTTTACAGCATATTTAGAGGTTAAAAAAAAAAAAAAACATGTTATCTAGATTTCAAGTTTAGTCACTATTCAGTCTTCAACAAGTTTAATTTTTTTTTAAAAAAAAAAAAAAAGACCCTAGTCTTTTATTTTTATTCTTTTTAGTTTATATTTTTAATTTTTCTTATATGCATAAAATATTAAATATATTAATCTATTTAAAGATATTTAATATATTTTCTTAAAATATTTGTAAAAAGTGATATTAATTAAGAAATAAATGTTTTATGTAAATTAATTCTAAATAATTTTATTTATCTTTAAAAATAACTTTAATATTTATTTAAGTTGAAAATTATTTAAACAAAATTTGAACCTAATTTAATATAAATAAAATATTAGAACAATTTTATTTTATAATTATTTTAAAATAATTTTAGTTGTTTATTACTTTGTAAAATAACTTGTCAGTTTTAGGTGAGAAAAAAATAGAAAATAATTTATATAATTATTTTTTATAACTATATGATAAAAATCATATTTATTATATTTATAAAATATTAAAATTATTAATATATTCAGATGGAGATGGACATCATTAGAAAATAAAATGGATATTTGAATTATAGCCATCCCCACTCTATCATTTAAATGTAGTAGATTCTTATGGACATCTATATCTATGAATAATTTTATCATCCCTAATTTTATCTAATCTAATTTTATTTGAAATTGTCCAATTCTATCCCAATATGCCAAACGGGCTCTTAGATGAATGTTCAAATATAAGAAAACGATTGGAATTTACCTATCAAGTTTTAAGTAGTCTATTTTCAACGCCAATTTTACTTTTGATTGTTGACTATTAATTTATAATTTTTATTATAAAAACAGCCAACAAAAGTTGAGAGAATTACTAAAAAGCCTCTAAAATATACTTATTACAATTGAAAACCACTTTTGCTTTTTATAATAATGACCTCCCCTGTACTAATAGTTTGATTATATTGACCATTTAAGAAATGACAAAATAGAGCAAAACGAGAATACTCTTGACTAACTATTTTGTGGCCCTACTTTTGTGGGAAAAAAAATTAACTTTAAAAAATCTCAATCATCCATCTAAAAAATAAATGGTTGAAATCTAGTTTGAAAAAAAAAAAAAAAAAACTTAAATTCTAGAAACAATTTAAAAATTAAAAATAATTTTTAAATTATAAAATAATTAAAATTAAAAAATGAAAAATAAAAAATGAGATCTACATTGTGGTAATTAATTTTAGAAAACCAAAATTAAAAAAATATATTTTAAAAAAATGAAAAAAAATTAAAGAAAAAATGGATCAAGATTCAATCTCCAAATTGGGTCTCTATTTATTAAAGCCAACTATTGTTCATTGTCTCTCTCCTCCCTTTCTCTTTCTTCTCCTTCTTTTCTTCTTTTTCTTCATCTTCGTCACCAATTGACAAGCTGGTTTGTTACCCGGATGTCCAGATCAATGTCTGGGCATCGAGCGTCTAGGTTTCCAGACAAAAACTCAGATGTCGGTCTGTTTCCATCTTGGAACCAGACATTTGCCCTCCATCAATCTAGGTTTCCAACCCAAACTCACATCAGTGTCTGGATTTTCATATCAGAACCCAGACGTCGATCTGAGAGCTCTCAGTCCTCGCCTGTCCATCGCCATCACATCTACATTGCATCCATTACCAATCCTCTTGATTTCCTTTCCCTCTCTTTGCTCTCACTAGGACTAGGTTGATGATTTTATGATTGAGTTTTACTCCCAAATGTTATTATCATTGTGTGTGCGATTGATTGATTGTTTGGATTGATGATTTTATAAATGGTGTTAATGATTGTGGTGACTGTAGATGATGTTGATGATGATGATGTTCTTAGGCGTATTTGGTATTGATGGTAGTGGTTTTTGTTTGAAGATGGCAATGGTTTTTGTTTGTGTTGATGATTAATGATGTTAGACCCTTGTTTGTGTTATTTGTGTTGATGATTAATGATAATTGTTTATGTTGATGATTGATGATGATAGATCATTGTTGATGATCCAGACCTCTGTTGATGAATCCAAAACTTTATTATCAAAGCCTAAACCTCAATTGAATGTTGATAAACCATCATCAATTTTTTTTTTAATCATTTTTCTACTTTTTTGAAATATTATTTTTTTCCAAATTGATCTTGATCGTTCATCTTTAAAATGGATGACTTAGATCCATTTAAAAATTTAAAAATTATTTTTTATAGTTAAAATTTATTTTTTTAAAATTTTAAAATTATTTAATTTTTAGAATATTTTTAAGTTCTAAAATTTTCAATTATTTGAAATGGATCTCCACCGTCCATATGGATGGTGGAGATCCAAACAATTTATTAATTAATATAAGAGTTAAATACACAAAACCCCCTTGAGGTTATGTCAAATACACACATATTAATATTTTGTTTTTTTATACACAATACCCCCTCATTCTCCTTTGATAATTAATCGTCAACCATTAATATATGTGTATTTGACTGTTAATGAGAGGGTATTATGTACAAAAAAGTAAAATATTAATATATGTGTATTTGACTTAACCTCAAGGGGGTTTTGTGTATTTAACTCTTAATATAATTTGTAAAAGACAAAATAAAAATCAAAGAAATTGATCAAAACGCCTTTACTATAGTTAACTCTCATAGTCGATTATGGTCAAATAGTTAGTATATAAGAGGTCATTGTTACAAAATATAAAAATGGTTTTCATTTGTAATAAAGCATATGTCTAGAGGCTTTTAGCAATTCTCTCAGCAAAAGTCCATAAAAACCTTGGGGCATGTTAACACGTTTCAAACTAAAGGGTTTGATTTGACATTTTCTTCCCAAATCAAAGGTTGTGTGCCATACTTCCAAGTTTTATTGTTATTATTATTTTCACTTAAGACCTTTTACCTTGTCACTCGAAAATAAGTTATTGTCAGATTCAATGGGGGCTCTCTACAAACTATTAGCCGGTGATAGCTTTTTCTAAATATTATAGTTAAGGAGTTTGGATCGAGTGATATAATTTAAACCAGAACCTCATTGAGATATGTTGTAAATCCTCCATCTCATCAATTTAAAATTTTTCTTCTATCATTATTATTATTATTATTATTATTATTATTGTTTTCCACAAATAAGATCTCATATCCTTAAGTTGGTTCTCAAAAGGCCAAACATGTAATTCATTTTTATAAAGGTGTTTTGCAAATTTTAGGATAGCTTTTGTTTTTGTTCTTTTAATAATCAAAGTGGGTTCATTCTCAATATTTCCACATTCCATACTCAAATTCCCACTAAAGCTGTTGGCTTTTCAACTGCTATACAACAAAATAAAAGATGCCTTTCCTGGTAATATAACTGAAGCAAACTGTCAAAAGCTCAGCTAGGAGAAACAAAAATTTACTTACAAAACTACATGCATACCACAATTGCAATAGCATAGAAGGAACAGTATCAATTAGAATTTAAAATTATTATTGCCCAAAAAAATGGATAATGTGAAATAAAACAATAAGTTATACAAATTACACATATGAACAGTATACATATTCACCTAGCAGTATTATTTGACTCTTTCCCTGTCTATTCTTCTATTTACCTCTTAGGAGCTAGCAAGTTAAGGCCTGATGAAAAATACAAAAAATGAGAATCAAAATCACCAAGTAAATTTAAACAAGAAGTTTACTAATCAATAGCAGCCTTGTTTCTGCGGCCAATTGTTGGCTTCGGCAATCCATCAAATATTGGTTTGGTTATGGCCACAGATGAAAGAGCCTGTAAATCTGGTTTCAAACTCCACTTGGAGGTTGGCCGGATAGATGATGAACTACTACTACCTCCATGATCATGCAAACTTGACATGCTTGATGACTTTCTTACTCCAGATAGTCTCTCGGCCAAAAGATAATCCCCCAGACCTAACGGAATGGGGTTGAACACACCTCTGTCATCACCTGCAGGCAATGCAGTTCGACTAGCTGCTTTGGGTCTCTGGGCTAAGCCCTTCCCTCTTATCGCCGAAAATCCACTTAAAATGCTGTTTTCCTCCTTCAACAGCTTTTCTGGTGTGGAAGATGTAAAGTCGGCTTCAGATTTTTGATGCCTTAGAACCGATTTCTCATTCCATTTATCGGGTTCATATTCTCCAAAACAAGGGACAAGAATGTTATCACCCATTTCACCATTATGAGCCGCCATACCATCGGCTAAGCTTCTAGATTTCTGACGTAAGCCTAAAGGTGGGTTTAAAGCTGGGGAGGGCCTAAAGAATGGATTATCTTCCAAATGATTTGATTCTCCATGCCTGAAAACTGCCATTTCAAAGCCCTCAGATGCCGTTCTATTCTTTGGCTTGAGTCCATAGTAACCTTGTAAAGAGCTCATGGCAGGTGAGACATTCTGTTGGGGAGATGATGTCAGTCTCAGAGACTGGAATGAATCAAATAGATCACAATGCATATGGTGTGGTGGGATCTGTTCAGAACCATTTTGCCTGCAAAAAATGTTTCAGTTTTTCAACACAGTTTCAGGACAAAAATCAATTAAAACTGAACATAGACAAAAATACAAATAAGGAAATCAATTCAATATTTGGTAAAATAAACCAATCCCAAGAAAGAGGCATGTTTAATATGAATTATATATTTTGCAAAACTCTACAGTAAACAGATGATTTGCAAAACACAATGATTATGAAGTTGACTTCACAACCTATTTATGTTACATAAATATCAAATTGCGTAAATAGCACATAAATCCTATTTTAGAATAAACTTTGAAGCAAAAACACCTTAAGGGCATGCACTTTTCTACAAGAACTATAGAAAAGAGAGGGGGGAAAAGGAAAGAATGTGGACAAAGAGGTTCAGAAAACAGCAAGAAGAATACCCAAGAAGAGCATATACTAATGAAGTCATCCAAGTAGGCGAGGGAGATGACTTTAATGCACCCCCAACCCCTACTTCTGCCCCAACTACAACATCAATCTCCTCATCATTGCCACAAGCTCAGCAGTTGAGACAACAGCTCCATTATGTCCCACAATACCATTAACCTCAACATGTATCCTCATCCATCACCCACCACCATCCTGCAACTATAAAACATCAACCTCAAAACCAGCATGTAAACACACTTAAACCCCAGCTAACATCACTTCCCAATTCCAACATGACCAGATTTCCTTCCTCAACCAGCAAATTTGCCACATGTCTCAAGCCAAAACAAACACATCACAAATTCATATAATAAATAACAAATCAGAACATGATCATGTAATGGACTCAAAAACCTACTTTTGATATCACATATTAGTACCTACAAGACCCAAACGCTTAAATGTGCGTTCACTAATCAAGAAATCTAAAGCAGGAAAAGGAACTTAATTAACTTTTAATGTATTCTGCTGTTTATCAAACCTTACAAAATCTAAGTTACGCAAATCCCACAACAAATCACGAATTAAGTTATTACTAGTAAGTGAACTTAATTCCCACCTCCCACCCAATTAGTTAAGTTCTCTTTTCTCAATTAAAGCTCAACAATATTTTTTCTAAAACATCTCCCATAAATAATTCCACATGTATATAAACACAGTGTATTTTTGTAACGAGCTAGTTTTTATTTTCAGTTTCTAAAAGCTAGTAAACACCATACTAAAACCTTGTAATTAAATCCAATTACCCTCCTTTCCCTTCTCAATTCATATTCATTCACAAGAAACAGCCCAACAACAATATTTAAGCACTTTAACACAGAATTACACGCTTGGAACGAACAATCAATTCCCCATTCATTACCTAACGTTTATAAAAAAAAAAACGGATACGATATCGAAACAACAAGGCAAAGATATCAATACAAGACTATCTACATTATTAAAACAAATAAAATTCATCATATGTAAGAGTAACCAGAGATTAAAAATAATAATAATAATAATAATAATAACAATAATAATAAAAAGGGAAAATACCCAGAAGCCAAACAAGGAGAAGGAGGATGCTTTCCGGGCAGCGGAATGTGAAGTGATTTACGAGCAAACATTTGAAGATCAGTAGCCAACCCATTCATTTTCTTTATATCCGCCACCTAAACAACAAGAAGCAATTACACAAATGATAAACAAAACGTAATAATAATAATAAACGATTGAAGAATTGAAGAAGAGAGAAATGTATGTACCTCAACGCCGTACTTGATGGCGACGCCCGCGAGAGTGTCCAACTTTGAAACCGGATGTTTAATATGGCCTCCTTCATTATCTCCATTTGAAGTTGAATTGTTGCAATTTTTGCAATTTCTCCTCCTCTCCATCCAATAAACCAACCCTTTTTTTCTAATTACATTACTTTGAAGATTGATGATCAAGCCTCGATCTAGAGATTGATCGACTTTCGTTCCAGTTTTTCCGGGAAAACGATTGAATCCCTTCTTTCTCCCTTATTTTTCTTTCTTTCGAAACTAATAAAATTCATGTTTGACCTTTTTGTGTGTGCGTGTGCGTGTCTCTCTCTCCATATATAAATATATGTACGTGCCTACGCATTATGCAAGTGGATTATGCAAGCGGACCAGCCCAGCCTATAAGTAATGTGTCTTTTGACTCTTTTTGGATTCTGAATGAGGGGGTCATTCAATTATGAATTTATTGAGATTTAAAATGTTTTAAGAGTTTAGATGAATTTGGACTATGTTTGGGATTACTTCTATTTATTAAAAAATCACTTATAACTTAAATTATTTTAAAAAAATTCTAAATAAAAGATAAGTAGGTAGGTGTTTGGTAAAATTAGCGTTAGGTTCCTAAAAATGAGTGGATTTCTAAAATCAAGGAAATTAATGTATTGAGATATGGATGCCAAAAATGAAAAGTCAATAATTCTCCATTTTGGAAATTGAGAAATAAGGAAACTCAATTTTGACATTGGAAAAATTTGAGAGCGTATATAGGGCAATTGATGCATGATTAAAAAGGAAATGCATTAATGGTTTTTAATAAGGGGGAGCCTAGAGGTACTTCTATAAAGGTCTCTCCTCTAATTGTTTTAATCATCTCAGAATTAAGAGAAAAATAGTGGTGTAACTCTTTAACTGAAAAATAAAGTTATCTTAAGTGTTAGAGAATTATTATTTTTTTAAGTGTAATTGAGATCTGGTTATGAGAATTTGAGTATTTGCAAACACTTGTTATTTTTCTACTTAGAGT
Source organism: Litchi chinensis (assembly GCA_019925255.1). Lineage (NCBI taxonomy): Eukaryota > Viridiplantae > Streptophyta > Magnoliopsida > Sapindales > Sapindaceae > Litchi > Litchi chinensis. The sequence continues at coordinate 21,143,087 of CM034474.1, forward strand.
CAAAATCTGCAACAACTTCATAGACGTAGCCTACTTTGGATGAATCATATAAATTTTATGCGTTGCTTTGTTTGTTTCTTATTTTGTTATTATTTTCGCATTATTTTATCTCTTTATTATTCTAGTGTTTTGGAAGGTTTACTTCCTAACAATTAGTATCAAAGCTTTGTTCTGCTATGTTTTAGGAGCCTAGTGATAGCCTAAATAAATTCTATCTAAGGAGGCTAAATTTTAAATGGGACCATTGTGATTCTTTCAATCTTTTCTGAGAACTTTTTTGGTGGTTTAAAGCTCTAAATGGAATTTCCTAGGCTGGATTTTAACTTCTGAAAGATACAGATTGAAGATCATCTATATTAGAAGGGCATGCATTTTTATCTTTCGGGGAAAAAGCCGAAAGATATGAAAGATAAAGATTGGACTTTACTAGATAGGTAGATGCTTGGTGTTATCCAATTGATGTTATCTCACAATGTTGCTTTCAATATAGTAAAGGAGAAGATGACGACAGGTCTTATAGTGGCTCTTTCTAACATGTATGAGAAACCATTTGCTTTAAATAAAGTGTACCTGATGAGGTGGTTGTTTAGTTTGTGAATGTAAAAAAGCGCGTTAGTAGTAGTTTACATCAACGAATTTAGTACTATCACAACACAATTAAGTTTGGTGGAAATTGATTTCGATGATGAAATTCGAGAATCCTTATATCCTCTCTATCGAAAAGCTAGAATGCGATAGTGATAATAGTGAGTAATTCTTCAAAGAATAAGAAGATAGTATTTAAAGATTTTCGAGACTTAATTCTAAGCGAAGAGATACGTAGGAAAGAATTAGAAGAAACATCAAGTTCTGCCTACAACACTAAATCGAGAGGTAGATCTAATTATAGAAACTCAAATTTAAGCATATCAAAATCGAGATGGAGTAAGTCTAGATTTGGGAAGAAAGAGTACAACTATTGGAACTGTGGCAGAAGCAATCACATGAAGAAGGATTGTAGAGCACTAAAGAAGAACAATGACAATGTAAAAGAATTCACAGATGTGGCCGAAGGTAATGAAGATGCTCTAATCTTGAATGTCAAAAGTCAAATTGAATCCTGGATTTTGGATTATGGGGCATCGTTTCACTCACCTCTCATCGAGAAATCATGGAGAACTATGTCGGTGGTGATTTTGAAAATGTTCATTTGGCTGATGATAAGACCTTGAAGATTATGGGGAAAGGCGATATCTAAGTAAAGCAACAAAATTGAACTTTGTGGAAGTTGAGGATGTGAGATTTATTCTTAATCTAAAAAAGAATTTAATATCGATAGGTTAACTTGATCAAGAGGGTTATCATATAACTTTTGTAGATAGTGAATGGAAGATCATCAAAAAAGAGCTATGGTTATAGCTTGTGGAAGGAAGAATAATACTCTCTAAGTTACTTACTTCTAACATAATGAATATCATAATAGTTGCACAATCAAATTATAAGTAAAAAATCTAACACCAAAAACTTGATCGTATGAGTGAGAAAGGATTAAAGGTTCTTGTTTTGAATATGAAGTTGTCAGATCTAAAGTCGGTAAATGTTGGTCTTTGCAAGGACTGCATTTTTGGTGAAAAAAAATGGTTAGTTTCGTAAATATCGACAAGCCATCCAAAGCAAAGAAATTGGAGTTAGTTCACACAGATATGTGGGAACCATCACCATTTTCATCCATTAGAGGCTCATTACATTGTGTTACCTTCATTAATGACTCTACAAGGAAAGTATGAGTTTATTTTTTGAAGAAAAAAGATCTGAGGTTTGTGATGTTTTTAGAAAATGGAAAGTCATCGTAGAGAACAAAACAAGCTTGAAAGTAAAATGATTAAGGTCAGACAATTGAGAAAAGTACATGGACAAGAAACCAAAGGAGTTTTAGGTAGCTAGTGGAATTAAGCTTGAAAAGACTACTCTTCAGACATTTCAATATAATGGCATAGCAGAACGTATGAATGTGCTAGAAGTATGAGAATACAAGTAGATTTCCTCAAGATGTTCGGGGCTAAAGCCATTAGCATAGCAGCCTACCTTGTCAACCATGGAAAACTAAGTAGTTCAAAAAGGTCACTATTGTCCAAAGATCGAAATCCTTGTTAAATGGGTTAGGGTAGTGATAAAAAATGCAACATAGGAGAATCGATGGTGTTTCTCCAAGTTTTACCCTTATTTCAACCTTCCAAACAGGGAAATTGTAAGGGGGAAGGAGTGATATATTCTGCATGTGCATACTTGGCCTTGCATGGTCATGTACAAATAGGAAGAGTTATTGGTTGGCTTCAAAGTGAAAGAGTTTATTGCAGGCGACATGGCCTCCACAGTTCATTCATGCACTGTGTTGTTTTTGTTTTAGTATTCTAGTCTGTTATTACTTAATTTAGTTGGTTATTATTTAAGCATTGTTATGACATTTGTAGGTCAGTTATCTAAATTTAGAGTGTCAATTATCTAATTCAGTTAAGCTTATAAACAGCTTAGGAATTAGTAAGGAGAATATGGAATGAATTATAATCTTTCATACCTCTTCTTCTTCTCTTCTTTTACCTTATTTCTTTCTTCTAAAATTCCATAGTGCCTTCTAACTCACTAATTAATTTATCATCATGTCATCTCATTGCAGTCAATGGATGATCGATGCCATTTTTTTTTTTTTCGATGTAGACCTATCCGGGCTTTATCGCGATTAGAGACGTATTTGGGTTTCCATCGTTGTGATGAACCAAATCTATCTAAATTGAGATCTCTAGTGTATAGAGATCTCGATTTAGATAGACTTGGTTTTTATTACGAAAGAGATGGACATCTATCCATCTCACTTATGATGAAGACTAGGTTTGGTTTGAAGGTGGTAGTTTTTGTTGATAAGACCCGATTCGGATTCCCTCTAATGAACCCAGCGGTTCTACCGGGCATCCTACGAAACCTTTCTGAAGTCTAACTAACAAAACCTAGAAGGATGTCGTAGAACGAACTCGTAACTATAATGCTTTGCTAACATATAAATCGTAAGTTTATAACATCTCATATCAATTCCTAAAAATAAATTTTCAAAATATAATTAAGAATATTTAAATAATTTAGGTATCTAAATCATGCATGTATCATCATAATAATAAGAATTCTATAAAATTTGTCTACAATAATTACAAAAGAAACTATGCAGCATCGTCGATTGTCTTACTTACCTACTCTAAACGAGGCGAACTAATATCCTGATTCCTTGTTCCTACACCTAGGAGGTTTTGGTGACATAAAATAAAAAATATTATGAACTACAAAGGCTCAGTAAGTGTGTATGCATTTTTATTTAAACTAATTTTTATAAAATTTTACCTCAAGAAAAATATTTTTATTTAAAAGTATTTTTTTACTAAAAATTTGTATTTTATTTACTATGAAGTCTCAAAAGCTCTTAATAAATTGATTTCATAAAATGCTAAAATATCTCATAATTTCTAAAACATTTTCTTTCTAAAACTCGCTTTTAGTGGTATTTTTTTTTTTAATTAAAGAAATGCACTAATGGGGAACCCAAGGGAAGCTATAACCATATAGGCGGTCAGACTAGCTCCATTTAATGTGGGGGGTCATGTGGTGTAAAAGCCAGTATCGCATATCGTGACAAATCTAAAAAAATATCTCGTTACTACATGGCGGAACTATCATCGTACATCGTATAGCGAGACGTGGCGGAACTATCATCGCATATCGTGTAGCGAGATAACCCTACAAATGTAGAGGGCGACACGACAGACACGACAGACTCGATCCCCTCGATGTTAGTAGGACATGCCCTCCCAACATTTACTATACACTGCGGGATATACCAGCCGAGTCTTGAGCTACAAGATCTACCTATAAACTTGGATTGTCCACTAGCTATTGAAAATCTTTTCTTTCTATAATCCAATTTAAACTCTTTGTCATAAAATATACTAATGTATTGCATACCATTTCATAAATAACTATTTCTTTTTATGCTAGAATATAAAGTCACTTATAAACTAAAATAAAAAATGAAATTCTATAAAATGCTTGTATGATAAACTGAAAAATATTTAACGTTTATAAAACATTTTTACACTCACAGATTGCTGCCCAATTCACCAACAATACTCCTTCGGTGTTCTGTGTCAGCTCATTGGATCACCTACATTTGCATAAAATGCTATCTCGCTTAGAACATTCATACACGTAACACTTCAATTCCTAGTCCATTCCATTATTACTACAACTTATTACTCCATCTTGGTTATGACGGACTGTAGCACTACCCAATCCAGCTCGAACTGCGAGCTTAGACCTGCTCGTTTAGCTCTCATTTTCTGCGAGCTAGCACCTTCTTCCAGCTTAGCCTATTCCACAAGCACCTTTCAACTCACCCCTTTGCGAGCTGCTGCCTTAGGCTAGCTTGGCCAAGCATCATAATAGGCAAAGTTCTCACTCAGTTCGCTCTTTACGAGCTCGCTCTCTAATCCAACTTAACCAGGGTTGAAAAAGGGCTGCGGGTATTTACTAACTCTTACTTAACAAGCTCCTGCCCTAACTTATGCAAGCTCACCTTACACTTCCTTTCCAAGTTTCACATTCTTACAATCATTCACACATTCCGACCTCATCAAACTTTACATAAATATACTCAATAACATTTTATCATATTTTTCATCTAACATCAGGTCGCAACCACGACAGGTTGAGCGACGAGCACTTAAATATCTTGAATGATAATCAAACTATTTCCAATCCACATAATTTTTTAACTGTTTCACTTACCAATTCCTCCTCAGTTTCTTACCTTGCTTTCCCCTTCGTTCGCAGTTTCAAATTTCCAGATCTATATACATAATTCTTGTTAAATATATATACAGACCATGAGCTAATCACAACTGACTTCTTACTAACATAAAATCATAAAACTTACTCTTACCACTTGATTCTTATCAGATCTTACTCGAAAATCTTCTCAAACTTGTTTCTTACCTCTTTATAACTTGAAATCTCTACGAAAATAGCGAGAATCTGGTTGTTGCTCTCTAATTCGCCTCCTCGCCTTGCTTGCCGACAATTTTCTCTTCTTCCTCTCTGGATTTTTCTTTAACCCTCCCTCTCTCTCTCGTACTTACACAGTAGCACTCACTCACCACACACATATATTTATAGGCGTGGATCAAACTCCATCTTTACCCTTAAACTTCCTTAAATTTACCATTTTACTCTTTTCTAAAGAATTCTTTGTTTTCCCTATTTATCCTTGACATCTCTCCTTATTTACCATTTCGCCACTCTTCTATAAAAATATTTTATTCCATCAATTGCCCTTTAGCTTTTTATAATTCAAATTTACTCCCGATCCTTTCGGAAATTCTATAAAAAATTTATTTAATCTTAGAACACTTTAAAATCCCTTTTATTATCTCAATAACGAGGATATATTAGTACAACGCATCATTTTGTACATATGTACAGTAGAAAAATTGGAAAGGGGTATTACAAATTTTTCTCTTCTTTAAAAAAATTTTGTTCTCAAAATTTACATATCATATTGAAAAAGATGGGGTATCTATGGTATATTTGATTTTCGTGCTTCCAAGTAGTCTCTTCTACTTCGTGATTCCTCTATTAAACTTTTACTAAGGGGATTACTTTATTTTGTAGAACCTACTCTCTGTGATCTAAAATCCGCACCATCTGGAATGTACTTGCGGAGCATGGATACATGAAATACGTCATGAATCTTGCTTAATTAGGGTGGCAGCTCCAACCTATATGCTACAGGTCTTACTCTTTCCACGATCTCATATGACTTAATACAGCACGGACTCAGCTTACCATGTTTTTCAAATCTGAGCATGCTTTTCCAAGAGGATATCTTGAGGAATACTCTATCGCCAACTTCGAACTCGAGGTCCCTACGACGGTTGTCTATCACTCATTATTTTAAGCTTGTCCTTAATGATTTTAATCTTGTCTGTTGTCATTTGGACGAGCTCGGGACCTATCAGTTTTCTCTCACCTATCTCGTACCAGTACACTGGAGTTATACATTTTCTTCCACAAAAGGCTTCGTATGGGGTCATACTTATACTGGCCTGATAATTGTTATCATATGCGAACTCTACAAGTGATAGGTAGGTGTGTATCCCACCTCCTCTAGAATTCTAAGACACATGCTCTGAGCATATCCTCGAGTGTTTGGATTGTAACACCCTCCCCTCGATCATCGGCGTCCAGTACACTGATAATTAAGGCGGATGGCGTTACGATATTTTCAGTACAGATTTACGAAAATCCATCTACTAATTTAATATAATTTATTGAAAATTCGACAGAGTTTCCCCTGTTTTATTGAGAAAACCAAAATTTTTAAAACCTGCGTAATAAAAAAAAAAAAAAACACTCCAAATATATTTTCACTTTCTCAACTGTCACATTTGGACACCCCTTCCATCTCAACTTAACTTCAACACACAAAATTAAAGATAATATATATATATATATATATATTTATATATTTATTCTCGCATATGGCTTCAAAACAAAAGAAACACACTCCTTTTTAAAGTACAACCATATTTTATTTTCCCAACTTTTTGAGAACAAATTTAAAACATAATACAACACCATATACATTCAAATTTACAAAACTTTACACATTGATGCATGGGAATATACAAAACATAAATATAGAAAACTTTATTTTTACAAAACATATCTATATTTCAAAAATAACTACCAAAAATTGGAGATTGTGCTTTGACTGGCGGAGCGTACTGGGGACTCGCCTCTCAACGAACACTCTCTTTCAGCTCACTCAGCTCACATCAACTACCTGCGTATGGAAAATCCAATACGCTAAGCAAAATAGCTTAGTTGGTATACACAAAATAATATTAATCACAAAATCCCACGAATAAAATATATAAAATATATCATTTCATAAAAAAAAATTTAATAATCAATATAACATAATTTCCAACGACTTTTCAAAAACTTTATTAAATGTTTTTCCACATATATATATATATATTCATCACAAGCTCATTATCAATTATTATTATATCATAAGAGCCTTTCGTAAATGTTATCATGATACCATGGATCAGTAACAGATTTTCACATATCTCTCCGGCATCGAACACTCGGTGCCTACCCGTCGGAGCTCAACATCATATTCGTATCACATTCTGGACCGGACGTTCGGTGCCTTTCAAGATCCATTAATTACATTAAGATATATATATACGTAACGGCGTAGTACTGCTAATAATATCCTATTGGCATGTCAACTACCAATCCTCACCTACCAATGTACAGGTTTACTCAGGCTCTCTATAAATTTTATTAATAACTAAAATTATCATTTTCGATTGAGCTTTTATAAATCATATAACTATCAATTATTTTCACGTTTTAAAATCTTTCGAAACTTTCCTCTTGGCTCTTACTAAAAGACTATTTCGCCTTTGGTTTCGCAATAAAAACGTTATTACATAATTATATTAGTTTCACATTTCCATTTGGCTCTAAGAGGTGGTTTTCGAATTCCTCTCTTATAAACCATAATTCATGACACATATCATATCAATACCGTATAATTAACACGTAAACGCGAGCGAAATGACAAAATTATCTCTAGACTTCTCTATACCTTTAATTCGGTCAAGGAGTGAAATTTTTCAAAAATTGATTTCGTCTTCAAAATTCATGTCACAATTTACTTTAATATCATTCATTAGATACGTATATAAGCTTAAAAATGATAAAAATACCCTTAGACCCCTATTTAATTCAAATTTGGTCATAAGGGGGTTTTTAAGTGAAAATATTATTTCACTTGATTTTGACCCATAAAATCCCTATCATAAACATCCAACCAACACATACATATCATAAATAACAATTTATCACATAAGAATCACATACCACAAAGTTTCAAAGCAAAATACTAAACTTTTAGTTACTAATAAATTTTAAATTTCGAAAATATGCATATACCAAACCTTTTAGAGCTTATACTCAAGCTTCTAGCATTCCAAATAGAAGCTCAAAACTTCTCCTTACCCTTACTAGTCTTTCCATGCACTAATTGATCACCTAGGGTTTAAAATTTATACTTTAAGACCATGAAAAGCAAAATAACTTAATTAAATGCAAAACCCATTAATTACCCATGCCTATGGATGCATTTACATACTTAAACATCTATTTGATCACAAAAAAAATCATAAAATAGCACTTACCTCACTTTATCCCTTGAGATCCGAAAATACAACTTAATTTTTAGGAGATTTTTGCAAGAAATGAGATTATAAATATGTAGGAGGCTTAAAAGTAAGAAAATTAGTGTGGTATTAAAGCTTGAAAAGGAAAAAAAAAATTTGAGAGAGCAAGCAGCAGATCTGATCGGCGAGAGGAAGGAAGAAGATGCTGAAAATTTCAGATTTTACCCCATTTTTATACTAATATATTTTCTAAAATTAGACTTTGACCCCAAATCTTTCTAAAATTTCATTTGGGCCCAAAAATCTTGACACATGCCCCTCTTCTATTGGACAACAATAACCACTCACCAATAATAAATTTTCATCATCAAATATTTCCCATTAAATTCCCAATTAAATCATTTTTCTATAAAAGTTTACTTTCAAAATAAATTATTAAAGAAACTATTAAATTTTCTAACAATTAACTATATTAATTCATTAATTATATTAATTATAATTAAACTAAATTTTGATCCTATTTAATGCAATTATATTCTAGAATTAATAATATTACTTATACGGAAGTAATTATCGGGATGTTATATGGACGGTTCTTTCTGATTAACCGTTCGTCTAAGGATGGAAGGCCATGTTAAACTTTAGTCGAGTACCTAAGGCCTTCTGTAAGCTGAGCCAAACCTTGGAAGTAAATCTGGGATCTTGATCTGATACAATAAAAACCGGCATACCGTGGCGTCTGACTATCTCATCTATATAGAGTTGCGTTAACTTACTAAGGGGGTGGTTGCTCCTGATTGACAAGAAATAGACGGACTTTATTAATTTATCTACTATCACCCATATCGTCATGTCCCATTTGACTGCACGGAAGCCCTACTATAAAGTCCATGGTAATGTTTTCCTATTTCCATTCTGGAATAGCGAGTGACTGTAGTAATCTTACTGGTTTTTGATGTTCTACTTTGACTTGTTGACAAATAAAACATCGGGATACGAACTCTGCGATCTCTTTCTTCATCCATTTCCATCAATAATGTTCCTTTAAGGTGTGGTACATCTTCATACTGCCCGGATGCATGACATATGTTGAAAAATGAGCTTCTTCCATCAAATCCCTTTTTAGATCGCTTACATTCGGTACACATAAACGTTGACCCATCATTACTGTACCATCTTCCTTGATGTTAAAATCTGTTCTCAGACCTTTTTTCATTTCTTGTCTTAGCTTTACCAACTGAGGATCCTGTCATTACTGTTCCCTTATATGATTTACTAAAATAGGGTGGACTTGAAAAGTAGCTAGCAATGCCCCTGAGTATGCTGCATCTAAATTGGCTCCCAAGGACCTTAATTCCACCAAAAGTGGAAGATATACTGTCTTCAAATGAGCTATGGAACTCATGAGTCGTCTGCTTAAAGCATCTGCCACTATATTGACTTTCCCGGAATGGTATTCTATTGTACAATCATAATCCTTAATTAACTCTAACCACCTTTTTTGCCTCATATTTAACTCTTTCTGAGTGAACAGATACTGTAAACTCTTATGATCTGTAAAGATCTGACAGGAGATGCCATAAAGGTAATGCCTCCAAATTCATAGGGCGAATACTACTGTTGTGAGCAATAAGTCATGGGCAAGGTAGTTCTGCTCGTGTTTCTTCAACTGTTTGGAAGCATATGCTACAACTCTAGCATTTTGCATCAGAACGTATCCTAAACCCTGTCTTAAGGCATTACTGAATTTTTTAAATCCATCTTCCCCCGTTGGTAAAGTTAGCATTGAAGCTGATATTAGTCTTCTTTTCAGCTCGTCAAAACTCTGCTGGCAAACGTCTGACCATTCGAATCTCTCTTCTTTTCTAGTTATTTTGGTTAGTGGAGCTGCTATTCTAGAAAACCCCTTTACAAACTTCTTGTAATAGTCTGCCAATCTGAGGAAACTCCGGACCTCAGTAACATTTATAGGCGGTCTCCAGCTCGTTATTGCTTTTATCTTCTGAGGGTCCACGCTAAGTCCTTCAGTTGATATTATATGATTCAGGAAAGTAACACTGTTTAACCAGAATTGGCATTTACTAAACTTCGCATACAATTGATTTTCTCGTAGGGTCTATAATACTATCCAGAAGTGTTTTACATACTCCTTATAGCTGCCTGAATACACCAAAATATCGTTAATAAATACTATTACAAACTTATCTAGATACGGCTTGAAGATTCTATTCATCAAGTCCATAAAAATTGCTAAGGCATTAGTCAGTCCAAATCGCATGACTAGAAACTCATAATGCCCGTAAGGAGTTCTGAAGGTAGTCTCCAGAATATCTTCTTCACAAATCCTCAATTGATGATATCCTGACCTCAGGTTAATCTTCGAATATACTCTAGATCTCTGTAGCTAGTCAAATAGGTCGTCGATCCTTAGAAGCGGACACTGATTTTGCATTGTCACCTTGTTCAGCTATCTGTAATCTATGCATAATCTTAAGCTCCCATCCTTCTTTTTAATAAATAGCACTGGAACCCCCTATGAAGAATGGCTGGGCCGCACAAATCCTTTATCCAATAGTTCTTCCATTTGTACTTTCAACTCTCTCAACTCTACGAGAGCCATTTTATACGGTGCGATGGAAATTAGATCAATCTCCGGAATCAAATCTATCTCAAATTCCATTTCACGATCTGGAGGCAACATTGGAAGATCCTTCGGGAACACATCTGGGAAGTCTCTGACTACTGAGATGTCTTCCACTCTCGCTTCATCATATCTCTCATCCACTGCATAGGCTAGATATCTCTGGCATGACTTCTTAAGTGTTTTGCTAGCCTCTATTGTTGATATAATGCCGGTAGGAAGCGATTTTTGTATTCCACAGAAAATAACATCCGACTCTCCTAGTTTGGGAAATCTAACTTCTTTTCGGAAGCAGTCCACTGAAACATGATGCATGGACAATCAATCCATCCTTAATATGACATCAAAGTCATAGATGTACAATATGATTAAGTTTAATAGGGATTTTTTACCCTCTATAACTACTCTACTCCCCCAAAATACTTTCTTTGCTTGAAGAGAATTCTTCGTAGGGATAGACACTATTATGCTACAATTTAGGGGTTTTGACTCAATACTAATAGTCTTAGCAAAATTTTTAGACACAAAGGAATGGGTAGTCCCAAGGTCTATCAATACATGTATCATGATAAAAAACTGAAATAATACATGTCACGACTTCAAAGGTAGCGTCTGCCTCCTACTGGGTCACCGTGAATACTTTGGCCTGAGCACATGGTCTATCTGGCTGACCTCTAGATGGTACACCCTTGCTTGTTGGTCCACTAGACTGGCCGAAACTAGTGGTCCCTCTAGCTTGGGAGTCCCTATGATCCAGTCTCCTTCCTTCACTAGTCTGCCTCGGTGCTACGGGTTTGATCTACGATCTAGCGGCTAAAGCTACATTTAGGCAGTTCTTTATAAAGTGACCATCCTGCCCGCATCTGAAACATCCGGTGCTACCTTTGAAACATTCGCTCGGATGTGTCCTTCCACAATTCTTGTATACAGGCCAGTTCTTCTAGCTATCATTATTGCTCCCCAGATCCAATTAATTGATTTATAAAGCCTTGACTGGATTGTGACCCCTAGCTCGATCTCCGACTACCTGATCCAGTTGAGCTCTCGTCACTTCTTGTGAACTGGCTAGGCTCTCCAGAGAAACTGCCTGACTAATCGCGTTTCTGAATTGTCTTCCTTGGCCTTGGCATAACTTCAGTACTCCTTTTTACTTTGATGGTTGCCTCTACCAACTCTTCGTATTACGTATAGGCTGCTGAAACTACATAGGCCGAAATTTTTGGATTCGGGCCTGCGGCGAATCTTTTGGCCTTTTGTTCTTCATTATCCGCGAGGAACGGCACTACTCGAACCAACTCTGAAAATCTCTTTTTGTAGTCTGTCACTAAAAGATTTCCCTACTCTAGTTTGAAAAATTCTTCAATCCTTGCATCTTGATAACTTCTTGCATAAAATTTAATAATGAATACTGTCCAAGACATTCTGGCTACGTTTCACCTCTGGATGGCTTTCCACCAGTCTTTAGCTTTGTCTAGCAATAGGAAGGCGGAGAATGCCACCATCTGGCCCTCGAAGCAACCCATAACTTTGAAAATCTCTTCATTAGTCTCTAATCAGGATAATGCGCGCTTAAGATTGCTGGTCCTATCGTAAGGCTTAATGCCCAACTTCCGAGCGCATTCGATGGAAACCCCTATCTCCTACGATTGGTGGAATGCTGCTGCCAAAGCTTGAGCCAGTTGCTTTACATTCATATCCCCAACTACTGGCTCTGTAGGTTGTGATGGTCCTGTTTGAGTCTGATCTATAGGCACATTGACAGATTCGTCAATGTGTCCCTCCTCTGGTATGGGTATCTAAGTAGCTACTCTCCTAGTAGATGAGCAACCTCGACGACGCATGATTCTGTGAAATTTGATCATAAAATGTATGAAATAGATGTTAAAATCATAATCTCAAAACTTTAGGCAGTTTCTGAAAAAATTCAGTTGAAAATGATCATTCGAAAATCTTTTACTCAAAATCATCTAAAACTCTGGCTCTGATACCAAAACTGATAGAACTCAACCCGAATTCCCTCTAACGAACCCAAAGGTCCTGCCGGATACCCCATGAATCCTTTTTAAAATCTAACTAATGAAACTCATAAGGATGTCGTGGAGCGAACTCGTAACTATAATGTTTTGCTAACATATAAATCGTAAGTTTATAACATCTCATATCAATTCCTAAAAATAAAATTTCAAAACATAATTAAGAATATTTAAATAATTCAGGTATCCAAATCATGCATGCATCATTATAATAATAAGAATTCTATGAAATTTGTCCATAATAATTACAAAAAAAAAACTATGCAGCATCGTCGATCGTCTGACCCACTTAATCTGAACAAGGGGAATTAGTACCCTGATCCCTTGTTCCTACACCTGGAGGTTTTTGTGACATAAAATAAAAAATATTATGAGCTACAAAGGCTTGGTGAGTGTGTATACATTTTTATTTAAACTAATTTTTATAAAATTTTACCTCTCGAAAAATATTTGAAAAACATTTTTATTTAAAAATATTTTCATTACTAAAAACTTGTGTTTTATTTGCTATGAAGCCTCAAAAGCTCTTTGATAAATTGATTTCGTAAAATGCTAAAATATCTCATAATTTCTAAAATATGTTTAAAATATTTTCTTTCTAAAACTCGCTTTTAGTGGTATGCTTTTCTTTCTAAAAGAAATGCACTAATGGGGAACCCAACGAAAGCTATAACCATATGGGAGGCCATACCAGCTCTGCTCAATGTGGGGGGTCATGTGGCGTAAAAGCTAGCATCGCACACTGTGATAAATCTACAAAAACATCTTGCTACTATATGACGGAACTACCATCGCACATCGCATAGCGAAATAATACACCACAAGTGTAGAAGGCGACACGATAGACATGACAGATTCAATCCCCTCGATGTTAGTAGGATATGTCCTCCCAACACTTGCCATACACTATAGGGTATACTGGCCGAGTCTGAAATTATAAGGTCTATCTATAAACTTGAGCCATCCACTAGCTATTGAAAATCTCTTCTTTCTATAATCCAATTTAAACTCTTTGTCATAAAATATACTAATGTATTGCATACCATATCATAAATAACTATTTCTTTTCATGCTAGAATATAAAGTCACTTATAAACTAAAATAAGAAATGAAATTCTATAAAATGCTTGTATGATAAACTAAAAAATATTTAACATTTATAAAACATTTTCACACTCACAGATTGCTGCCCAATTCATCAACAGTCCTACTTCAGTGTTCTGCGTCAGCTTGTTGGGTCACTTACATTTGCATAAAATGTCGATCTCGCTTAGAACATTCATGCACGCAACACCTTAATTCCTAGTTCATTCCATTATTACTGTAACTTATTACTCCATCTTGGTTATTACAGACTGCAGCACTACCCAGTCTAGCTCGAGCTGTGAGCTCAGACCTGCTTGTTCAGTTCTCTCTTTCTGCCAGCCGGTACCTTTCTCTAGCTCAACCCATTCCACAAACACCTCTCAACTTATCTCTTTGCGAGCTGCTGCCTTAGGCCAGCTCGGCCAAGCACCATAACAGACGTAGTCCTTACTCAGCTCACTCTTTACGAGCTCGTGCTCCAATCGAACTCAACCGGTGATAAGACTCGACCCGGATTCCCTTTAATGAACCCGACGGTCCTGCTGGGCACCCCACGAGACCCTTTTGAAATTTAGCTATTAAGACCCAAAAGGATGTCATGGAGTGGATCCGTATTAATAATTAATTTTGCTAAACAAGAAAAACCGTAAATCTTAAAAATTTCTTCTCAACATCCATGTTAATCATGATGTGATTAAAAATATTATTATAAATAGACGGAGATTTAAAATAGGCATGCTGTCATGGTTATATAAAAATTCTACAAAATGTTATTCAAATTTTTTGAAACATGCAAGATAACATCATTAATAATAACATTAAAAGCACAATGTTTACGGAAGAAACAATGCAGCGTCGTCAGTCGTCTGACTCACCTAGCTTGATCTTGACGGACTGGTATCCTGATTTCTTGTACCTGCACCTGGGAAGTTTTGTAACATAAAACCCAAGATAATAGTAAGCTATAAAGCCTAGTGAATGTGAGAGTTTGATTAAACTATGTTTTATAAAATACCTCCTAAAAACGTTTTTCTTTAAAAGGATTTTGTTTTGAAAATTTGAGTTTTTATAGAGTTTCTTTAGGAAATTCAAAAGCATTTTGCTAAAAAAATAAATTTCTTTCTAAAATTCGCTTTTCAATGGTATGCTGCTCTTACTAAAGTCTTTGCTAATGGGGAACCCAAGGAAAGCTACAGCCACACGAATGGGTAGACCAACTTCACTCAATGTGGGGAGTCACGTGGCGGAATAGCTATCATCGCACACCATAACGAAGCTACAAAGACACCTCGTTACTGTGTGGCGGAACTATCATCGCACATCGCGAGCGAGACAATACCCCATAAGTGTTAAGAGCGACTCGACTGATATAACAGATTCTATCCCCCCGATGTTAGCAGGACTAACTCTCCCAATACTTGCCTTACACTGTGGGGTATACCGGCTAGGTCTAAAATGCTAGAAGGTCTATCTATCAATAAACTTGAGTTGTTCCACTAATTCTTGAAAATCTCTACTTTTTTTTTTTTAACTCTTCTATATTCAAATAAGCTAGTCTTTCGTGCTAAACATAAATTGTTGATGGACTAAAAATAATTTACGAGAATTTATATAATAATTTCAGGAAAATCTAAAAAGCAAGTTAACATAAACATAAATAAAATTTTTTCACACTCACAGCTTGCTGTCCTATTCACTTGCGCCAATGCTACCGCGAGCTCGTCAGCGACCTCCTCTCTCTCTCAGCTCGCTGCCACATACACTTATTTACAAACGAAATCTTCACTTAGCTAGCTAAATTATTATCCAACTTCTAATCCATATGGGCTGCTAAGAACTGCAATACTGTCAGTCCAGCTCGAGCTGCAAGCTCGCATCTCAGCTCGCTCAACTCGCACCTTCAATGAGCTCCTACTCTACCCAGCTCAACTCGAGCTGAGAGCACCAAGTCCTAGCGAGCTCGCTCGGCACAGCCCGAGCTAAGGGCATCCCTTATCAATGAGCTCGCTCAGCTCACTCCCTAAGCGAGCTGAGATCTTCTTCTAGCTCAGGTCACTCCTCATATCTCTTAGCTCGCTTTATGAGCTACAGCCTTAGGCCAGCTCGGCCAGGCACCCTTGATGAGCTGCGACCTCACTCAGCTCATTTTGCTAGCTCACACTCTAGCTCAATCCAGACAGGTGAGATGGGAAGCAACAAGCATAGCTCAGCTCGACTATCTCGCCCAACTGAACGTACTGAGGGCCTCTTCCAGCTCGCACCTCGCGAGCTCCTGCCCTGACACAACTCAGCTCACACACATATAAACACTAAAACAACATATCATAAATTCTTCACCACATCTCAGGTCGCGACCTGATCAGGTTCGACGACACAACCCAAATCATCTAAATCTGAACCTAAACCACCACAACTCAGAATTATTTTCAGTCATCTTACTTATCAGATCCTTGCTCAACCCTTGCCTTGCTTCTTTTTAGCTTCAACCACCAGATCTACATATAAGAACTTTGGTTAAACATCTGCACACCAGAAGTTGTTCTCGACAGCTTCTTACCAGTTTAAAATCATATGAAATCATTTTTTTTTTCCATTAAATCTTACCAGATCTGATTCTTCATTTTCCAAATCAGCTTAATCTCCCTTGAACATGGCAGAAATCAACCTGGAGCAACTGCAGATCTGCTTTCCTTCATTCTCTGACAATAGCTCTCTCTTTCTCCTTCTCTTTTCCAGATTTTTCTTTTGCTGACACACCCACCACACACCTATATTTATAGGCGTGGGTTAAACTTGATTTCACCCTTGAACTTCTTTAAAATTACACTTTTACCATATTCTAGAGAATTATTCATTTTTCTCCAATGTCCTTGTCCTTTCCTCATATTTACAATTTTACCATTCTTATAAAATCTTTTATTTTTTCTTTCAAAAAAAAAAATCTTTTATTTTTACCATTTTACCCTTAACTTTTAATATTTAATCTTTTTCCTAACCATCTTGGAAACTCTATAAAAATTAAATTGCACTCCCAAACTAAACAATCCTTTTTATTATTCTATAAATAAAATTTATCTCATCTCATACATGGATACAATACAACTTGGGAGAGGGCGTTACAACCAGGGCTGAAAGAGAGCTACGGGTATCTACCAGCTCGCACTCAGCAAGCTCCTACCCTAACTTATGCGAGCTCACTTAACACTTTCTTTCCAGATTTCACACTCTTACAATCATTCACACATTCCGACGTCATCAAACTTTACATAAATGCACTCAACAACATTTCATCAAATTCTTCATTTAACACCAGGTCGCAACGACAATAGGTTGAGCAACGAACACTTAAACATTCTGAATGACAATCAAACTATTTCCAATCCATATGATTTCTTAGCTACTTCACTTACCAATTCCTCCTCAGTCTCTTGTCTTGCTTTCCCCCTCGTTCGTAGCTTCAAATCTCCAGATCTATATACATAATTCTTGTTAAATATATATACAGACCATGAGTTGATCACAACTAACTTCTTACTAACATAAAATCATGAAACTTTCTCTTACCACTTGATTTCTACCAGATTTGACTTGAAAATCTTCTCAAATTTGTTTCTTACTTCTTTATGACTTGAAACCTCTTCAAAAATAGCAGGAATTTGGTTGCTACTCTTTGATCTGCCTCCTTTCCTTACTTGCTGACAGTTTTCTCTTCTTCCTCTCTAAATTTTTCTTTAACTCTCTCTCTCCTACTTACATGACAACACTCGCTAACCAGACACACATATTTATAGGCATGGACCAAACTCCACCTTTACCCTTAAACTTCCTTAAATTTACAATTTTACTCTTTTCTAGAGAATTCTTTGTTTTCCCAATTTATCCTTGACATCTCTCCTTATTTACCATTTTGTCACTCTTCTATAAAAATCTTTTATTCCTTCAATTGCCTTTTAGCTTTATATAATTCAAATTTACTCCTGATCTTTTTGAAAATTCTATAAAAATTTTATTTCATCTTAAAACACTTTAAAATTCCTTTTATTATCTCAATAATGATGGTATATTAGTACAACGCATCATTTCATACATATGTACAGTAGAAAAATTGAGAAGGGGTATTACATTTGTGGTAGGTTTTACAAGTGATGTTTGCTAATTTGCAAGTTTGGTTTAGAGATTTGCAAGCGATGTTTGGTGATAAGTGGTGCTATATTCGAAGAGACAATCTTCATTGCGTTGTCCTTCGTCGCCAATGATAAAGATTGACGATGGAGAGATGAGGATCGATCTCCATCCTCGACCATAGAGTCAACCCCCATCTTGATCCATAGACATGAGGATCTCTATTATCTCCTCATTGGATATCCAAAGTCCATTTTCAAATATGGATGATAGAGATCCAATCTGCTTTTTCAATTTTTTTAGTTTTTATTTCTTAAGTTTTAACTTGATCTCTACCATCAATAAAAAATGATGGATAGTAGATTTCACATGCAATATATATATATATATACACACACACACATATGTGTGTGTGCGCACATTCGAAAGTTTTTATTTTTTATTTTTTTAAAAATATTTTTTGATTTGATCTCCACTGTCTAGATGGACGATGAAGATTAATATTTATTTAGTTGATTTTTTAAAAGAAAAATTAACATAATCGATTAAAGGACAAAAATACTCCTTTTGTCTATTAAGTTTGACTATGTAGATTAAGTTTGACTAGGGATGGCGACAAGTTAGGTCAGGTCTGGTTCGGTCCTTCCCAAACCCAATATGATATTTTTAAGGGTTTCCCCAAATTTGATCTATGCCCCAAACAGGTCGCTACTTTCCACCTCGTATGTGAATTCTATTGGAGGGACTTACCCCGAACTCGATCCGTTAACTCGATTTAGTTTTTAACTAATGATATAATTAATATCAAAAATAAAATATACAAACAAAAAGAAAATTACACATTTAAATTTTCAATAATTCAATTTAACTATAATATAACATCATATCTATATAATTATTAATATAAAATTCATAAAATACATAAATTTTTTAAATACAAATACAAACGATTTGCTATATTACAAATATTAAAAGACTTGCTACGAATGGTAATGGGTTGGATAAAGTTCAGGTCGGCCCGTGTGTTTTTGCATGTAGGTTGCATTTATAAGAAGATGGAAGAAAAATATGGTTAAAAACAATTTTTTTAAGGAAAAGTTGGTGAATCTCAAAGGATGATTGTGACATAGGGTAGGAGTTGGTCACACGATCAGGTTGCCATGATTATTCAGAAAATTCTCACTAAACACAAGTCGCCATCACCAACCGCCATAGTTTTTCATGGGTTGTTGCAGAAAAACTATCGCGAGATGCTAGTCGCGTTCATTGGTCGCGATGGTTGGCATGAAACGTGCATGAGAAAGACTCTCAAACTTTACATGATGTCACCTATATAAACCTCATTTTCTCATTTCTACAAACATGCAATAGACCTTAGAATCAATTGTTGGTCATTTTCTCTAAAAAATACTCAGGTTTTCATAAATTCAAGCCAATGATTCATTGGAGGTTCATGCAACAACTTGTTGGAGTCATTCAAGAGCATGAAGGAAGAGTTTTGGGCTAATTTTGAAGTAAGGTAGTAGCCATTTCATGGTGTCTTCTCTTGCTTTTGATGTCTTTTTCATGTTGTTTAATTGTACTTCATGTTTTCGATTATTTATGCCTAGATCTATGATGAACTAAGTATATATCTGGGGATTTCAATGTAACCTAACATAGATCTATTCTCATGGATGATTTTTCCCATTTTTATGGATGATTTTGTGGTTTAATGTTCTATTTTATCATTGCTTAATGCTACTGATTGATTTTAGGCCTAGTAAACTAAGACATCTTGTGGTCTTAGGATGCTTGAAAGAGATATTGGTGCTTAGAACTTAATAAAATGACATTTGTTAATTAGAATATAAATATATCTAATTGCCAAATGTGGTCATGTGTGGATATTTGATCTTAAAGAGTTTATATTAACCATTCAGCATAAAAATATAGTTGGATGTTTAATGTAGACATACTTGTGAGACGATAAAAAAAGGCTCATGGATACAATAGTATATCCGATTAAGTACTACATGAAATCAAATGTATATTTTGTTTATGAAAAATGACATAGGGTAGTAACATGTTAGATGAAGTTGAATATCCCAAGAATTCAATTAATTGGTTGCTGAAATTAATTTTAGTTTGCTTGTTAATTAAATTGCAAAATTTTACTTTTAAAAATTTAATCAATTAATCATTACTTGGATAAAGTTGTGTAAATCGATTTCGATATTTAGTTCTAGTTTAAGCCGTCTCTGTGGGATTTGGCCTCAATTTACTATTGTATTATATAAAGATCGTGTATACTTGCATAGGGTTTTCATGTAGTAAAGTGCAGTACCAAAAACATATATCAGCCTGACTCAAAATTTTTTAGGGGCATTTCGAACTCGATATGTGCCCTATACAGGTAGCTATGTTTCACCTTAAAACCGTCCCCAATAAACTAGGTTCCTCCAAGTTTGGATTGGATCGGTATTTTTACCATGAGTTAAATACACAAACCCTTCTAGAGGTTAAGTTTACTACAGGCGCCTAAACATTTATGTCTTTGTAACATCATGCCCTCCAGTTAACAGTCAACTGATGTTAAATTAATGTGACGTTTGACCAATTTTTTCAATGAAATGATCAAAATACCTTTACCTTTACAATTTTTATTTTTCTAAAATAAATTAAATAAATATTTTTTTAATTAGATCTCAACCATCCATCTTTAAATGGATGGTGGAGATCAATTTAAAAAAATAAAAAATTAAATTAAAATTAGAAAATTAAAAGATTAATTTGTAAAAAAATTTAAAAAATTAAATATTAAAAAAAAGCATGTGAATAGTGTTCTTTCAAAAAAATTAAAATGATTGGGCATCATTAAAAAAATTAAAAGAAAAGTTTTTTTTTTTTTTTTTTAAAAAAATTATATATATTGTTTAGGGCACCACCAATTAATCATCTTCAACTTCATCAGCCTCCCACATTCATCATCTTGAAATCCAAACTTTTTTCTCAAAGGCCATGATACAAACAAGTATAGTTCTTATTACCTTTCAATATATATATATATATATATGTATGTATATATATAGTTCTCATTCCTTAGAACAAATCAAATACTAATATGTTAGTTTTTTCTTTATTAGATTTTGAATTCCATGGACTCTCGTCAATCCAACAACTCCATCTAAGACATATTCGACTCTTTAACTCAAAGAGCTAATGTGGATTGGTGAGGTGATCTGGTGTGGGTTTCAATTTGGCCGTTGACTATGGTGAGAAGAGTGGACTAGATGTAGGTTGGTGAGAAGGTTGTCATTGACTTAACCTATGCATTGATTCTAGCTCCTCCATTGATTTCCATGTTCTTCAATGAGTTCTTTGTGGAGATGAAAATTATGTAACAAAAACCGTCTTCATTTGGGTTTTTGGATTTGGTATTGTATTCCCCTACCTCTGCTCTCTCATTTTCTCTTTCTCTTCTTCATTAATCATGATGTTGGTTTGATAATTTATTATGGCTTTTGATGATGGTCTGGGACATTGATAATGGTTTAGGAGATTAATGATGGTATGGGTTTCCAGTTGACTGGAAACCCAGAAATCTGGCTTTCTAGTTGAATGGAAACTCAGAAATCTAACCCAAAATAAAGATGAGAAGGAAAGAGAAGGGAGAGAAGAGAAAGAAAGAGGGAGAGGATGGGTCACCGACACCAGAGAAGCTAAAGATGTGGATAGGAGAGATGAATCACCTTCATTGAAGAAGAATAGATGGTGTTCTTCCTTAAAGAATAGATTTTTTATTTTCTTTTAAATTTTAAATTATAAAAAATAAATAAAATTTAAAAATAATTAAGAATTTAAAAATAATTAGAGATCTCTACTGTCTATCATATGATGCATGGTGTAGATTAACTTAAAAATAAAAATTAATAAAAAATCTTGTTTGTTTAATTTTTATTGTTGTTGTTATTTTGTTTTTTTTTTCATAAAAAATTACTTTAATTGTTTTTGTTTGTTTAATTTTCAAAAATGTTTTATTTTTCATATTAATAAAAAAATTTAATAAAAACAAATTTTATCTTTATTTTTTATTAAATTAATTTTTTTTTTAATTTAAAAACCAAGGACATTTTTGTCTTTATCTCTCAAACGATAGTTGACTGTCAAACTTAACACTCTTTGATAGTTAAGTTGGGGGTAACTTGTTACGTAAACAAAATTTTGTTTTCGCCTACACTAAGTTTAACCTCATGTAGGTTTTGTGTATTTAACTCTTTTGCCACCTTTGACTAACCAAGTATGGGTTTTATGTAATTTAGAGCAAACTTGTTATTTGCTTTCAAAAAGATATACCTCAGGACTAATTTGTTCTCTCTCTCTCTCTCTCTCTCTCTAAATTACAGCAAACATTTTATTTGCTTTCAAAAAGGTATACCTCAGGCGTAATTTGTTCTATCTCTCTTTCTCTCTCTCTCTCATGGGGATGAATGTATATATGTATGTATGTATGTATTATGTTGTTTGATTTGCTTATTTTCACCCATTTTGATTAAATCAACACATATTTATGTTTAATTAATGGAACACATTCAATACATTGACTTAATTAATTTTAATGCATACTAAAGTGCAATGGTGGACTAAAAAATTTATATGAGAAGGGACATTGTAGTAAAACATAATACAATAATGCGAAGATTTAACTATGATGTAGATACGATCCATTGACATATCAATATTTATTAAACATATATATAATAGTTTTACCATCAGTGTCCTTTAAGTTTAAAAACTTAGGATAAACTAATTAAATTCATCAATTGCATTCTCTCTCCTAAAACAAATTTTTTCTCCTATTTAATTCAAATACAATGGATAAATTAGATTGGTTCCTTCTAAATTTTTAAAGTTAGAAGGCACTAATAGTAGAATTACTATATATATGTGTGTGTGTGTAAACAAAAATAAAAATAATGTTTTGATATTATTAATTAAATTGCAACAACTGAACTGATCATCTAGTGGTCAGCTTCATTGGTATTGTAGAACCAATTAAAGTAAAAAACTTTGCTCCTTAGTTGTGTCAAAGACAATGGAGTAGCATCCCGGGCATGCCACCAATGTTTTTATCGCGATAGATCTCAATTATTCTTCAGGCCAGTTCTAATCCTTAAATAAATATTTAAAAAAAAAAAAAAAAACCTTATCTTGTCTTACCGTTGAACCATTATTACTACAATTATAATTGTTATGATCTCTTGAAAAAGATTAATATTCTAGTAAATAAAAATATAAAAATTAAGAAAATTTTTAATTCCTAATTCAGACATTTATTTTTCAAAAAGTAAAATAAACAAACAGACATTTTTTAGATCACAAATTTTATGATAGAGTGTTGTTACTGTTTCTTTTCTCTAGTATTGTTTGATTAATTTGCTCCAAATTTATATTTGACACTATAGAGTTAGGATGAATGACCATATTCAATTAGATTATAATTTTAATAACTCAATTGAAACTTAGTATTTTAATTGTCTACAAATTATATTGTAAGATTTACCCAAAACAAAAACTTCAAGAAATTCTAGATAAAATAATGTGATCTTTTTTAAACACCAAATGGATCAAAGCATTAGCAGGTTATCAAGATCAATTATTATTTGTGTGGCCTAGTTATATACTCTTATAATTGAAAAATAATTAATCTCACAATAATAAGAGAAAACTATTAAAACTAACAAGAAGGTTCAGAACCACTTTTACTATTAAGGAAATGAACATAAAATTATGTGATTTTTGCGGCAAGTGGGGTTGCAGCGGTGGCTTAAGTCACTCCCGCCCTGCTCAAGTCAAGGTTCAATTCACATCTCCTACTGAATGTGGATAGTTTTCCCACTCTATATAGATAGTCATTTCCAGTTTCTAGAGCAGAAATTCAGGCTGTACTTCAGAGTATCATTTCAGTTGATCCTAACAGTGTTCTGATCAGGTGCTCGTAAATTATAAAAAAAAAAATTATGTGATTTTTTTTTTTTTATAATATAAAACTATGCGATTTGTTTCCATAGTAAAATATATAGGGGCTTATGGGTGTATCCAATGAATTGAAGAAAGAATGTTAGACTAGTTCAACTAAGTTATAATAATCACCAATGTATATGTGTTGTCGCATACCCAGAAGCTGCACCTTTATAAGTCAATTTTAGGGGCACAAACCTAACCAACCAAAACTAAGATGGGTCTTTCACATTTGGCAACTTATTATTTGTGCCTTTCTCTCCATGTTTTTGCAATCTCTTCAGTTGTGTTCTCGAGTGAATTGGACCCAGAGACTGAGGCACTCCAAAAGGCCGACCGGGTTACATGGCTGCCCGGCCAGTCTCAAGTGAACTTCCGGCAATACTCGGGATATGTCACGGTTGATGAGAGTCAAGGCAAGACACTTTTCTACTAGTTTTTTGAAGCCACGCGCAAGCTGGAGAACAAGCCTCTCCTTTTATGACTCAATGGAGGCATTATAATAATATTCTCTGCAACATTACGTCATGCAATTGGAATCATAACCCAAAATTAATAATCATGGTGCGATTGAAAGCATTGTTCCTTATCACAACAGTTTGATTTACTTGAAAATGTTTTTCTCTTAAAAGCATGATCTTGAAAGATTATTATTTTATGGAAGCCATTTATTCCCTAATTATACACATTATCTTTTAAAACCATCAAAATGTGTGTATGTAGAGAAAGTAATGTTACAAAAAGAATATTACATCCTAAATAATGATAAAGATGAGCTTCGATTGTCATATATTTCACCTTATTAATCTATTGTTAAAATATTAATATTTTACTCATGAATTATATATATATAGTTTATGCATTCTAACTTTTAAATTATTAGAACTGTTAACTCAGACATTCATTGTACTTGAATGAGAAAATATGGCACACAAATTGTAGAGTTAATTTTAATTAATTATGAAAACATGAGGAAATGTATTGTACATTTCAGAAGAGACAACCCATTTGAAAATTAAACCTTATGTAACGGAGGTTTTGACTTTATCTAAGATATCATTTTTTAATTTTCGGGATTTTTTCTTTTCGTATGATCTTAAATATCATTTTTGATATATAATATTTTATTTTTATATTTGTGTCTTAAAAATAGATTTGCCCATATTAAGGAAACAAGTTAATATAGAATAGATAACAAGAAACATAAGCTTTGATTGTAATGTGAAGGAAAAATGTACAAAACACTTTAAGTATAATTATGCAAAAGTTTTGAGTAATTAAAACGGATAATCCTAGTTTCCCCCTTGTAGTTTGATACAACACTAAAATACGCTAGTATATTTTGAAATCATTAGTATTTCTTTTATCAATTAATAAAATAGATCAAATACCCTTCATAGTTTATGAAAATATCTAAAAAATCTTTTATCATCAAAGTTGACTTTGAAAATTAAAATTTAACTATTAGTATGGAATAACAAAACTATATGAATACTTTGATTATTTCGATCATTTTAATAACGGTAGTAGTGGTGGGGGTAAAATGACATTCCTTGAAATTATAGAGGGTACGTAGTGACCACATCAAACTACAAAAGGGAAAGTGGATTATCCCTAATTAAAAAGGTTTATTGTGCAAAAAAAAGTTTAAATGGTCCATAACAAAACATATAAAGTTGATTTTTGCAGGCCCGGGATGTTCTTCTATTGGGTTTGGAGAGGCACAAGAGCTCGGCCCATTTTTAGTGGAAAATGGTCCAACTTTAAAATTCAACAACTACACCTGGAACAAAGACATGCCTATCTACATAATTCCTACTTTCATTTTTTTCATTTGTTTTTGGGCCAAAAAACTCGAATTTAATTTGTACGCGCGCGCGCGGTTTGTTTAACTTGTTTTTGGTCAATAATTTCAGCCGCAAATTTATTGTTCTTGGAAACTCCAGCTGGTGTAGGGTTTTCATATTCAAATTGTAGCATTAGTAACTACGGGCATATAGTACAGGAACGTATAGGATTTATTTACATTGAGTTATTAACAAATCTACTTAAAACATATTAAAAAGGACAAAATTAGAGATTATAGTATGGTGATAATCTCTCACAGGCATAAGAATAAGTCTTTCATGAGACCGTCTCATAACTGATACGGTGAAATGGATTAATGAGAAAGAAATAATATTTTATTGGTCCGTGTCACTATATTAGCTATAAAACAGTCTCATGGAACGTTTTTTCTAGTCATAGTTGTAGGAAGCAAAATTGGCCAATTAATATTGTAGAGGATTTTTTTTTTTTTGGACAATAAATTAAGGGGAGTTATCCTTATGAAAGATCTACTTCTACCAAGTTAAATGCAACTGTTAATAGTAGCTTAATGTTACAAATGTAAAATTATTCCTCAAGTATTTAGCATTATCTAAAATTCACAATAAACTTCCTTCCAAGACAGAAAAAAAAAAATACTATAAACTTCTAAGAGTGAAAAACAAGAATGCTTTATAGTTATAAATATAATGACATGAAGTTTAAAAAAAAAAAAAAATCAACTGCTATTAATTGATGTTAAGTATTGCTAAATTTATAAATTAGGTACTTTATTACTAATGTAATATATATACACAATTGATAAATTAATTAAATCGCATTATTTTTAATGTGTGTTGATAAAGCATAACAGTTTTAAAGGTTTACGAATAAAAATAGTCAAAACCAATAATGAAGAACACTTGAAAATTGTATTTTAATACTCTTTTAGGTCATTTGTAATTATAGATATAAATTTGTTGATATTTTTTTAAACAAATAAAAAAAATTCTAAGAGTATGCTGTATAGCACTTATTTTATTATTTAAATTATATTATAATAAAAAAAGGGATTTTAGCAAAATGCCTTATCCAACACAATCATTTACTACTTTAAGTTGTTGTGTCTAGTTGGCACAACACATATACGTTCCACGAGAGTGCACAAGTTCAAGTACCGTCCGCAGCAATATGGACATTTATCACTTGACCTCTCCTATATGAGTGGATTAATTACATTTAAGTCTCTTTCGGATTATAAGAGTAATTTTCCATTTGAATAAAGATCTGTATTTCAGACCGTATCATAATATCCATCATAATGGTTTCATTGCTTATAATATATATATATATATATATATTTAAAAAAATGGCAACATTTACTCCTAAAAAAAAAACACAATCATTAATAAAATTATCCCCTCTTTGTAATAAATTATAACATGCCCCAAAATTCCTAAAATGCCCCTAATCAGTACATAACTAAAGGGTTGGAGAAAAATATATGAAATAGTAATACAAGTTAGTTTGACATAAATTGAATTAAATAAATTTATTGCATAATTAATATTTGTTTGAAAAAAATCCAACTGTGGATGAGAGAAAAAAAAGTTTACTCATTGTTAGAAAAGTTGAAAATCTTTTCAAAAAGTTTCACGCATGGGGTTGACCCCAATAGCCATGTGCATCAGATCAGATTAGCCTAACCTAATGTATAAAACTTTTTTTTTTTTTTTGAAATTAATGCATAAAAACATTTTAATATGTACAACACTCGTATATTTGGTGATATCTTGATATATATATATATATATATATATACATTTATTTATTTATTTAATGCGATAGTTTATGCATTCAAGGAGGATTCATATATCTACAACTTAATGCCTCACTATAATTTTCAATTTCAACATTTTCGTGCTCAAAATTAGGAATCAAGATAAAGTCTCACTTTCCTATTCCAATCTTTTCATATTGATCTCTAAATTTGACTATGAATATGTTAGATTTAGAAACGCTTTGTGTATCATTGTAAAACTCTAATAAGTGTACGTTTAATACAGTTTATCTACTGATAAAAATTATTTTTTTAATACCTAAAATTATAATTTACTTTTTTTTTTTTTTTATTGTTTGATTGTCATTCTAGTAGAACTTTTGGACAATTAAAAAAACTGAAAAAGATTTATTTAGAGAAGCTCAAATTTTGAGCTTTTCCAAGTAGATTTTTTTAAGCTTTTAAATAAATTGTAATGTCTAATATAACCCTATTAATATCACTATACTCTTAAAACTATTTTATCATTTTTGGTAAATTCATAATCTTAAAAGAGGTTTTTTTAATTAATAATTAAATAATCAATAGCTTCTTTTTCTTGTAAAAGATCTACTTTCAAAAGATCTACTTAGATAAGTTGTATTAAACGAAGCCTAAATCTTATTTCCGGTGAATTAAGTATTTCATCAATTTGATTAGTATAACACAAGATATTACCAACTACAAGTACTATGCATTTTGGAAAAGTTTTATGTATCTGGTTAGGTTGATTGATACAAAATTCATCAAGTCTAGCCATCTAGATGCATGAAAAAATTCAAAAAAAAAAAAAATCAATTTTTTTTTAATATAATTATAACAATTTTTTCATTTCCGAAATTTGATTCTTTTCAAACAAATATCAATATAAATGTATTCAAGTCATTTTATGTCAAACTAACTTATTTAATTTTATAATTTCATATATTTTTCTCCAATATTTCAATTATGCGTTCATTAAGGATATTTTAGGAATTTAGGATATTTTTGCAACTTACTTATAAGAAGGTTAATCTTTTAATTGGCTGTGTTGGATAGAGCGTTTTTGTTAAAATCCCTAAGAAAATAAATAAAGCTTGTAAAAAATATATATATTTGGTTTTCCGAAATGTTTGTAGTGGTTATGGCCTCTATAGTGGTTAACGGTGTTCTGCCCCTAATTGCAAGTTTGAATCATGTTCTCATTTTACTTTCTTCAAACTTCCAAATTTGTAAGAATTAAAAAATATATTTTATAAAAAAAATCAACTATGAAAGTTTTATGCAATAATTATCTCTTGTAATGTTGTTAGCTTAATTAGGCAATTACATTTTGTGTAGATTTTATGTTGATTGATGTGCTTAAGACGGTTTGCTATGTTCCAAAATTTATTCTTGTGTCGCCAAGGATTCACACTCATTTCTCCTAAATTGGTTGAAGAGGTTTCCACAACATAAACCCAATGAATTCTATATAGCAGGAGAAAGCTATGGAGGTAGAAAATATATTAATTTACTTAATTGTTTTGGTTTCTAAGTTTTGCTAATAAGTCTTTTATATCATTAATGCTAGTTAAACCTACATTTTGATTGTCAATTTCAGGCCAGTAAGTAGCACAACTTGTTAAGGTTATATGAGAGGAGAACCGTAAAACAACTAAAGATAATTTCATAAATCTAAAAGGTTTTATTGTGAGTATCTCGTTTTCGATTTTTTACTTTTTTACTTCTTAGTTTTTTGCTTTTGATAATCAGTTGATGCGTGAATTTAAGAATTAAAATAGAAAAAAATATCTTAATTTTTTCTTAGGTTATAGTCAAGTTCAATTAGATCAACTAATTTTGGGTAAATATCAAAATCATTTCTTGTTATTTGAAAAATTATTAGTTGAATCCAAAGTTTTGGAGAATTAGACAATTAGTTTTTGTTTCACAGATTATCAAACCACTTAGTCTTGTTTTAGTTTGTATCTTGCTTGTTTGTATAGAAGTAATTTCTCTAGACAATTACTGTTAGAATTTTCTTTAACTTTTGTTGAGAAAGATTATTAGACACCTATGCGTTTACTTAAAAATGAAATTAACCATATTGTTTATTAAAAATTAGTAAAACAGACATTGAAATATTGCAAAACAAACTGTAAAACTACATAAACTTCTTGCAGTTACTAAAAAAGATTCCCAATGTTAATTAATTACAGCAAAAAGTAACAAATTAACCTCATCAATAGATTATTGCCAGTTTGGTATTATTAGAACTTTTAATATAATATCATTGGTAGTTGTGCTGAAGAAATAATTTACTGTAAAGTTAATCAAACTAACGTTTGGTTAATTCTATTGTTAAAACCATCAACATGTTTGATAAATTTTATACTAGTTGTTGTAAATTTATAAAATACCAAAAATAGATATAAAAATAAAATAATTCAAATTATATTTGATATAAATATAATTCAATATGATTAAGATTAGAATATAAATGTCTTTTTATTAAAATTAATGGGCATGATTTGGTCATTTAAAAGATTTATTAAATCTCATAACAAATTATTTCATAATCACTTTACAAAAGTAATCCCCCGTTTACTTCTTAAAACTACTGCTAAATCTATTCAGATTATTAAAATATTACTTTTAAAATTTTTATCAAACACATTATTTTATGTTAAAATTATTAAATTTCTCCAAAGCAATACTAAATGAGCCCTTAAAGGAAAGGTCTGAAAAGTTTACTTTGATTGAACTTAAATGGATAAAGGCTTTATTGATAATCACTTTATAAAAACAACTCCCCACCTATTTCTTAAAACTACTATTAAATTTATTCAGATTATTAAATAATTATTTGTGGAAGTTTTGCCAAACACATTTTTTACGTCTAAATTATCAAATACTCAGATTTTAACTTCTCAAAAGTAATACCAAACGGGCCTTTATAAATGCTTTATCGACAGTCAATGAAACAATGAAGACTTATGTTGAAAATTTCATTAGATTTTAATTAAAAAAAGTTTAAAATTAACATGAAAATTTATTTAAAAAAAGCTAGTTTCTTTTAGCACTATCCTTCACTTGTGAACTAAATATTAGTTCACAAATGAATTATTTGTTTGTTCATAAACTATGTTGTCCTTTACTTACAAATTATCTACTGTTAAAAAAATTCGGTTTTTTATATTAATTTCAAAATTCACAACTTTTTTTTTATTAAAAACACACACTCAAATAATTTTTTTTATGCATAATAGACAATAGAAACTAAATTGATCTTTAAACAATAGTGATGGTGGTGAAATTATCCTATTAACTTTTTATTTTTTTTTAAGATTCATGAAAACATATATTATATTCATTTTCTAGTAAAACGTTCATAATTAATATATATTCATATCAAAAGAAATTATAGGGAAATGTATACTTTGTTTTATACAAAGTTATGCTAAGAGTGCTAGCTTGCATTTTAAGGGATATTACGAAATTACCTCCAAAAATAAATTAATTCAAATCTAGTCCCTTCTCTTAAAATATTAGTTAAACATCCCCTGTAGTCAAAAAGTCACTAGTGAGTCATTTTCTGATTTTCAAAATATCCAGCGTTTTAACCGAAGTATAGGAGAATGTATTAAGAATATATAAATATATAACTCTATTGCTTTATGATAAAATCTATATAACAAGTGATCAATACAAAAAGTGAAGTTATTGCAGATAGGAAACGCATTGTTGGATTATGAAACCAATCAACATGAAAAGATTGATTACGCATGGGGACATGCGGTCGTCTCAGATGGATTGTATAGAGAAATTAAGCAACACTGTAATTTCGGAAAAATAAACCAGACTCAAAATTGCATCGAAGCATTGATCAAGTATTATTAACTTTATCAACTAATCGACATGTACAGCTTGTACTCTCTCACTTGCCCCCTCCATCCACCCTTAGCTGCCGCCTCCCTACACTCCCTACATGCCACCTTCTTGTCAACAATGGTATTTTTCTAATTCTCTTCAAACCTCCTCTCTCTCTCTCTCTCTCTCTCTCTCTTTTTCCATAATGTTAATGTTAACGTATTATAACCTCAAGTCTTAAATATTATAAATTTATACTCTTTCCTATCAACTTAAGCTTTTGAGTTTGGTAATAACAATATGATATCAGATCTTGAAGGTCTCTGGTTTCAACTCCCTGTCCCTTCATTTATTTAAAAATTTTCTCATTATATATGTTATACGATAAGAGTGCATTTAATATATATTCGTTACTTATTATTTGTCCACATTGTATATGAAAGGGCATGAGCATGTTAACCTATCATTGATAGAAAATGGCTTAACTATAGTATTTAAAACTTGAGTTTATATACCTAACTATGCAGTATCAACATGTGTAAGGAAAAGTTATTGTTGTTTCTTGATGTTTTCACGCTAATTTGACGGGAAATTTTGCGTAAAATACTGGCAGGGTATGATCCATGTATAATGAACTATGTAACTGATTATTTCAACCGTCCAGATGTTCAAGAAGCTTTGCACGCAAATGTAACCAAAATTTCTCCTCCTTGGAGCCCTTGTAGGTCATTCTAGCTAATTGAGCTTCTTTAAAATTCAATTTAATTATTTTAAAAAATTATAAGTTAAAAAATTTCCACTTACATGAGTTAATTCCTCATGAATATGCTAATTACTGTAACGAAAAATTAACTTGATATAATTCCTTATTACATGAGTTGATAAATATATCATTAATATACTTAATTACTTGATTTCGAACAATTTTACAGTCCTGAAGTAAACCACGCTTGGAAGGATTCAATATTTTCAATTGGGTTATTTAATAAAAAACTAATTGATAGGGGCATCCGGGTATGGGTTTTCAGGTAACAAAAGAGAGATCCATGTTCTTTGATTTTTCTACTCAATTTTTGATATAGTAAACTATTATATTACGATTTTTTCTAGCACTATTTCAGTGGAAATACGGTTGGGACAGTCCCAGTGACCTCAACAAGTTACACATTGAATAAACTTGGACTGAATATCACTCAAGATTGGACCCCATGGTACAACCATAGGGAGGTAAATTAATTACTTGTCAACTTTTCTTTTCTTGTTAAATTTTTTAGATTTAATTACTTGCTTTAGTTGCTTACTGGAATTAGCCTAGCTTCAAAGTATATGTAAAAAAAAGAGAATTATTTAGAACTTAATTAGGGTGAA
This sequence comes from Litchi chinensis, assembly GCA_019925255.1. Lineage (NCBI taxonomy): Eukaryota > Viridiplantae > Streptophyta > Magnoliopsida > Sapindales > Sapindaceae > Litchi > Litchi chinensis. Next base: position 21,176,048 of record CM034474.1, read on the forward strand.
TTTCAACATCTCTATTTGTGTTATTATCGACTCAATTCAAAAGTTAAATTAAAAAAAATAATAATAAGTTTAACAATTAATTTTAAACTCTAATACATGCACCACCTCAGGTGCAAGGAATAATTTATTTAACTAATAGGTGAGTCATGTGGAGAAATAGGCAGTCCCCTGCATAATTACTGTGTTGTTATTACAATAAGTTTAATTGAGTAAGGTGATTTTTAACACAAAACCTTACCTTTAAAAATGTAGCTTAATTCAATAGGTAAAAATCAAATCTCTAATACTCTGAAATTTACAAGTGATTTTGATGGCCTTTCTCATAGAGAATTTAAGAAAGTTTAATGAGATCACTTCAGAACGTGATTCAAAATATTAATTTCAAAAGTTTCCCACTAATTATTAAATATATATAAGAGTAGGGGTTTGATGAACATAAAAATCAGTAGATCAACCTTTTCTCAAGATAAGACCACCCTTTTGTAGGGAAAAAAAAACAATAATTGTTTTGATAAAATTAAAATATGCAGAATATTGAGTTTCAAAAATTTTATAAAACTCAAAAACTCTGAATCTATAAAACTGTGAAATAAAATAATAAAACCAAAGAAAAGATCAAATCTTTTACTTTCTATATTGATTTTTGTGGATTATTCATCACCCTGCTTTATTTGATATGTCTCTATATCAAGAAATAAGTGAGTGGACATAATTATATAGAACTGTACTCGTTTACTTTTGATTTCTTTTCTAAAAAGAAAATCAAATAAATGCTTATAAGAAGTGAGTGTTTGATTTTGATTATACAGAGAAGAAAGACACAAATTATTCTTCTCTATATTTGCTATAGATTTTTTTTTTTACAAAAAAAAAAAAAACCTTTTTTTCTTCTTTTATTTCTCAAACATGCGTACAACAAAACCAAAATTCTCATTAAAAGAAAACTAATTCTTTTCTTTTTATAGGCAACAATTAGGGTATTCATTAATTCAAAATTAATATTGAACTCCTTATTAATTAAAATTAAACTTTTGCTTTATATAATATAATTAATTCAAAATTAATTCATATTATATTCTAAAATTGAATTTATAATCTCTAATAAAATCAATTTATAATTAATTTAAACCAGAGTCATAATTAAGAATTAATTTCAAGACCTATTATAAAATTAATTTAATAATTATTAATTCATAATCAATAACTATATAATTAATTATTAAATGATTTGAATAATTAATATTATTCAAATACTAAGTGAACACAAATTTTACTACTTACATAACACTTGTATTTGGATGGTCCAATAATAATATTCTACATACATATTTCTTATAGTGAAATGAGCTATCAAGAAACTCGATGGATCTACAATTTTGAGCTCCAATAATATCAGAATTATTAATTAAAATCTTTGATTAAATAATTCACCATTATTAATATTAGAGTTATTTCACTAAAAATCTAATATTATACTCTCAAAATTACAGATGTTTTTATACAATATGAAAATTCAATATCAATTGATTTAATCACTATATATGATTTAATCATCCATAAATAGTTCATAATTAGAGTTAGGTCAAAATATCTGTTTTGCCCTCTAATTATTTATTGATCTTTAAGTATCATTGATTCTCTAATGAACAATATATTCATAACAATTTATGAATTTATCTTTTTGTTGATATATAAACAGACAATTGAATGCTCTTATCGTTCAAGGTTTGAATCAAGAAAGATAAAACTCTTGATATGTTTCCACTCCTTTTTGGAAGAAGTAGAGAAATAGTTCCCTTATGGATTGATTAGGCCTTAAGGGAATGATAAAAGTGATAACAGCGCTCAGATCGTTTCTTATTGTATAGAATGTTCTTAATTATTTACTAAATCATATCTCAAAAGTACAAAGTAATTTACCGAACATCTGCACTGATCTTATCTATGTAAATAAAATGATACAACTAAACAAACAGGATTTCATAATACATTCAAGATTAAGATCAATTCATATATATTCATCTAGTTGATAAATATGTATTTCTAAGTTTAACATATATTAATTAGAGACTCATATTTATTGTGGTCCAATCTTTTATAATCTTTATTATATAAGGTGCTTTTATTTGCATATCACCACATGAACGGTCTTAGAAAAGATTGTCGTATCAAATACGAAATGACCTGTAACTGTAGATTTGTTATAAATGAAGTACCTAGCTTCATTGCTTTCCATGAACTCTTTATATTGTTTATCTTAAACTAAATCCGCTTGTATATAATATTTACATACTTAGTTTAAGATTATATTAGTAATCAAAATTATTTCACGATATTCGTATGAAGCAAACATTTCATAAATGCACAAAAATTGAATAAAATAAATATATTATATTTATTATTTATTTAAACATTTATAAATTACAAACTCTTAAGTCACAAACCCTAACACCTTCTTAATATGATAATATTAACAAGATATCAATAAAAATTATAGAGCTAGTTGTTTTAACAATGTCTTTATGTTGATGTTAAGTTGGCAATATATATAATGAAACAGGTTGGAGGTTGGACTATTACATATGAAGGTTTCACTTTAATAACGGTTGAAGTAGCTGGCCACCAAGTTCCCAGCCAACAAGAGATTGTCAACTGCTGCTTATTGATTCTAGATTTAATTCAAACTAGCACTTTTTTTTAATAATTTATTTTTGGTTTTAATAATATTTAAAAATTAGGCCAGAGATTTCTTCCGCTTAATTCAAGGAAACTTCTGTTTCAAGTTCTTCATGTTTATCCTCTCAGAATAAAAATGGTTTATATATATATTCTAAAAAAAAAAGTTATATATATATATATATATATGAGTAATTTTATCATTAGTGTTTTCTAACTTTAAAAAGTTAGGATAAATTAATCTGATTCATCTATTGTATTTAAATTAAATAAGAGAGAGAATTTGTTTTAAGAGAGAGAATATGGCGGATAAATTTGAATGAATTTTCTTAACTTTTTAAAGTTATAAGGCACTGATGGTATAATCACTATATATATAATTTTTATAATAAGATATATCTGATTTTAAAAGTAAGAATAAACTAATCAAATTCATTCATTATATTTTCTCTCCTAAAATAAATTCTATTTCCTATTTAATTTAAATATAGTAAATGAATTTGATTGGTTAGTCCTTATTTTTTAAATCAAGTATACTTATTTTAAAAACATTATATATATGAGGTCATTTACAATATACTTGAGTATCGATACACTTAAATTAATTATGTTCTAAAATTATTGATTATATTTTATTACATCTGATCATAGCTAAACATGACAGATTACAACTAAATAGGTAAATATAATTTGACTTATTTAATTATAATCTCATATAATAAAGCATAATCTTATATAATAAAATACAATAAAAATTTTAGAATACAATTACTCATCAAGTATATCGATAACCAAATGCATTGTAAAATATATATATCAGTTGAAATATCTATACATTGAAATGTTTAGTACACAAAATCCTAAGATATAATGTATTTTGTTGGACAAGCAATAAAGGAGTTTATTACATCTTCTAAAGTTTTAAACTCACTAGTAGGCTAAAACAAGGAAACAATGATCACCATTATTTTCTTGACACAAACCCGTCAATAATTTGGACCAAGGTTTATGTGATGAACTAATGTGTGTGGATTTGTGCAATCAACTTTAGCTTTGGCTACCACTTCTCTGTTATCCATCATATGCATTAACTTGCACTTTTTTCCACTCTTACTTGAACCATCCACTTGACTTGTAGAAACCTAAGATAATGACTCTATATTCACAAAAAAATTAAATAATCAAAATTAAATATCTAATTGAGTGTCAACAATAATAATATCAATTTTATGAATATTTACCTTTGCCTAAAGTTCAACAAATTTGATACTTTTGTTACCACCTACAAAATTTGAGCCATTTGAATATTTTGCCTATGAAACAAATAAATAAAAGGTTTTTACCAAACATTATGGAAAGAAAAATTATTAAGTATCAAAATATGAAAATATATGAATTTTAAAATTTTTTTGTTGTTTATCGGCTATGTAGTAGGAAGACATGCTCTTCCTTGATCTAGATCAATATTGGCTTGATGTATATTATTGAGGACAAAATTTTGCAAGTTTGCAAATGCATGCATCAAATTTTGCATCTGTTATTTAAGTTGTGTGTTGGTTTGTTTACCAACTACAAATGTTTGTCTAGTTGTAGGTGTTATACCAAAACCCATTCCTCAAAGTGTATCTCGGCCTAATGCTCTTTTACAAACACTAGAAATACAATATCATCGTTAATTGATGGTTGGGATTTTACATGATGTATCTCCATTTGTCTCTATGTATTATGGAAAATGATATTAAAATATTTATACCCATATATATAACTAAATATGCAGCTCACAATTTTTTCACCAACATTCTCAGTCTTTAATGTCTAATGGAAACCAAGATAGCAATTATGGAGGATAACGACACAATTTAAGGCAATTAGACTTCATCTTGAAGGCTTTGGACACTACTTGAAGGCAATTGGAGGCAAAATAGAGTTAATTAAGCTTTAAATAATTTGGGCTACCTTTATGTTAATTGTAATGGGTTATAAATTAAGTTAGTTTTTTTATTTTAATTTATGTAACTTGGGTTGGACATTTAATTAAATTAGAGCCCAAAGTATGTGTGTTTAGTGAGCCCAACTGTTAGCAGCCCAAGGTTTCATGTTAGAGTTTTATTTTTTTGTCTATAAAAAGACATCTAACCTTAACAAAAAGAACAATGATGATGTAACTAACTTCTTGATTGAAAAAATGGACATTTATTTTGCTTTTGTTCATTGTTGAATATGTGATCTTATTAAGCTATACTTGTAGCGATCAAAATCATGACTTATCTCTTATATTTTTGTCTATCTCTTGGGAGTGACATCAATATCTTTTTTTTTTTTTTTTGATAATTTTGATTCTTAAACGAGTTCTAATCATTGAGTCAAAGTTCTTTATAACTTTGATTTTTGATTAACATATAATCAATGGATAAATTTAATTGATTTATCTTAACTTTAAAAAGTTAGGAAACATTGACTATAAAAGTTCTATATATATGTATATAGTTTTCTTTATAGTTTTGAATGTTAAAGAGCTAAACAAGTGGCTTGAAAACAACACATAAGAAACAAAAATATTCATGGAGTTAAAGGATTGATAACAAGCAACAACTTAGTTCAAATTGCAAACCTCAACTTGAAACAATAAGAATTTTGTTACCTATTGATAATGTTAAAAGCATTTTATAATAATTAAACTTTTTACCACATCTTCATGTAGTCGTACCAATCCTCTTCGACTAGTTGTATGTGGGCTTGCATTCTTCTTTGCTAACTTAGAATAATGATTGCATATTTCCTCAAATATTGTAAAGTTAAATCAAAATCCCTTGAAGGTTAACATGCTTGCTTCAAAATATCAATGCATAATTACATGAAATTTCAAAGGCAATTGGTACTAGATAAATATGTTTCAGTCCTTAATGTTAATATTAATTGGCTTTAACATTTGCAACCTTCTCTATGCATTGGGACCAGGAGGAACACTTTTAATTTATTTTGTTTTCCTGCTTTCATATGCTCTCTTACATTTACCTATAGTCTTTTGTTAGCTACCATTAGACCTAAAAGATTAAGTTGATAAGAAAGAGCCGACTATAGTATTTAAGATTTGAGATTGATATGTTACACACCCTCTCACATGTAACGTGGATTGATGATAAATGACGGATATTTATTAGACGCCTCCCCCCCTCCCCCCCCCCCCCTATAGTATAACATGTGTAACAAGAAGATTTTTAGGTAAGGAAGGAGAGAGGATTTGAATCAGGGACTTCCAAGCTTTGATATTGTTATGAGTATTTTTTGGATTCATTAAATGGGCTGGTAAAAGCCTGATAGAAGCCCAATAAGTCAACCCAATGAAGTGGCCCAGCAGGTGAGACCCAAGTTATCAACATCCAACCTAGGCGAGCTCTGCAGCTCACACCATCAAGCTCACATCATAGCCAGTATCACAGATCGTTATGCAATTTGCGCCATGCATAACTCGCTACTCAGCGAGATACAGCTCGAGATTATTTGAAACAGTTTACAGCTCGCCTAATGACCAGTTAAACCAGGAAATCTTCTAGAAAAGACAACGACCCAATTTGATCGTGATTCTTCTATCAGAATTAGAAGTTAATTCAAATTTGAACTCAGTCAACGTGATCTCGGATTTTGCGGAACAGTTTCCTGATTCGGTGCTAACTGATTAGGAAGTGTAGTTAATACTAGATTCTCTTTCTATTTTATTTTGACTTAAATTGTAACGCCTCTTTTTCTATAAATAGAGGCCAAATTTATTGTAACAGATATCCTAAGCAATATTATACTGTTACTTTGCAGAATTGTTGAGAGAAACAATCGTGGACGTAGGCACACTTGTTGAATTACGTAAAAATCATGTGTTGCTTTTGTTCTCGACCTTCTACCTTCTATTTTGTTCTTATTTTTTTGTTTTGTTTCACATTGATTGCAAGTATTGGGCTGTGAACTTTCGTTGATTAAAAATCAACGTCAACATTTTTGCGCTAGAAGGAGGACCCAAACTGCAATCGGTTTTGCTGCAGTTTCTCAATTTTCAACAAACATGATAAGAATAAAAACAACCAGATATGTGGGCTCACAGGCTGACCAAGCAGAGAGTCAGACCAGTCAGCATCAATGCGATACGCAACAAATGGAAGACGCACTCATGCATGCAGTAGACACGTCTTATGGTCAGGCAATTGGTGCTACAGCAGGCATGCCGCCCTTACCCCCTCGCTAGCCCGTTCCAGTTGCCCCAGCTGAGGGCTGCAAGTGTGGCAACAAAGACAGGAAATGTTAGAGCTTACAGTTCGACAGCTTACAAATGTTGTCAATGCGCTGGTGCAAACTCAAGCGCAGAACACACCCAAGATTGAGATTGAGGCTCCAAGGCAAGCATATTTGTAGCATGGTGTGCAGGTGCTAGAGAGGCCGGTTAAAGAGTTGTAGTGACCTGTTGGCTTAGCTTGCTCTTCCAATTCATGTTCTAGAGCAGGAGGTCACCCTGTTCGCGAGGAAAAGAAGTCATGCGCCCTGCAAGTTTGGTGATAAGGGTGAGTTAGGATGAAAACAAACGTGTGGAAGTTGGCCATAATAGAGTCCAAGCTGCATCTCGGCAGGAGAACGAGGTAGATGATCAACGACATGTAAGGTCACACCGAGTTGACGGCTCATTCAGAGAGAGCCAGAGGTATGAATCAGAGCGTCGCTTTCTAAGTTATGATCACGGAAGGAGACATAGGCCTCGAGACTTGCATATAGAGGAACTTCTTCAGAGGGTCCAATAGCTTGAAATGCGACCTGGCGCTTCAGACTAGCGTGAGTATTACGGAGAAAGGACTCCGTTTACCAAGAAAGGACTCCGTTTACCAAGAAAATCGAGACGCAACCTCTCCCTTGAAGATTCAAGATGTCAAACATTCAGCAGTACAATGGGGACAGTGACCCTTATGACCACCTTGACGTATTTAATGTTCAGATGGATCTATAGATGGATAATCCACTAGTGAAGTGTCGCGTCTTCCTAGCCATCTTGGGAGACATTCCGCAGACTTGGTTCAAGAACCTCCCAGCTTGTAGTATAGAAAGTTGGGAAGATTGCCAGTATAAGTTTGTTAGTCAGTACAGGGCTCTAAGGAGACAGCTCGCACCGTCTTGCCACTTAGCCACTACCTTCCAGCGTCAGGGCGAATAATTGAAAGATTACATCACTAGGTTCAGACGTGAGGTCGCAAATGTAGAAATCCCATCAGATGAAAGTATTTGACTGCGATCTTGACCAGGTTGCGCAAGGATGAGAAATTGTATGAAAGCATTTACAAGTCTCCGGTGAAGGACTTGGGAGAATTCTACGAAAGAGCTATGAAGAAAATCAGGTGGGAAGAGAACTTCGGCCCGAAGAAGCCCAATCAAAAGAACGAATGGGGCAATTCTAGCCAATAAAAAAAGAGAAGTAATGGCAGGAATGAAGGCGAAAGTCGAAGTAGTAGCTCAAGTAATCAAATTGCTAAAAAGGTAGAAGAGAGCCCAAGAATGAGCAACCTCAGTGTCAAGGTCGTTATGACAGTTATAGTATCATGTCAGACTCATAGGACAGGATCTTTACAGCTGAAAGAAACAGCGAAGACTTTGGAAATCCCAATCTTTTGAGAGCCTCTATTTAGCACAAAGATATGAGTAAGTTTTGTGCTTATCATAATGAGGTTTGACACAATACTTTTGATTGTTGGGCATTGAATGATGTCATTGAAAGGTTAATCAAAAGAGGTCATTTGAGAGATTACGTGGTAAGAGCTGCAAACTCATGACCTCCGCAATAACGATCTTAGTAGTAACAACAGTCAGCATAGCAGCAGCCCCAGCAAACTCTCGAGCCAGGGCACGAACCTACGATAAGGACAATTTTTACAATTCATGATGGCCCCCATATCGCAGGTGCTTCACATAGGTTGCACGAGAGGTATGTTCGGGAAGCAAATCATACCTTACAGGTCAATGGGTCGGAGGGACCTGCAAAGAAGGTGAGGACGACTTCGGATGATATTGTGTTCACCTAGGAAGATGCTAAAGGTGTTGTTTGGCCTTACAACGATGCACTTGTCATTCGAGCCAAAATCAGTAACATAGAAGTGAAGCGAATCATGATTGACACTGAGAGCTCGGTTAATGTCATGTACAAGAGTTGCTTCAATCAGATGAGGTTGGGTGTAGAACAACTGAGACCTTCCAAAGAGCCTCTTTATGGCTTCACTGAAGATACCATTGTACCAGTGAGCCAAATTAAACTGCCACTTACACTCAGGAAAGGAGGTCGTCAAGCTACTATATTGGTGAATTTTTTTATCATTGATTGCCCATAAACATACAATGTAGTCTTGAAAAGACCTGCAATGAATGACCTGGATGTGGTCACATTAACCAGGACCCTCACAATCAAGTTTCCAACCCCCAATGGTGTTGGATATGTTCGGGGAAAGAAGCATTTGGCCAGACGCTGCTATGAAGATGCTGTGAAGATGAGTGTCAAAGGAAAGAAAGTGAACGTGGTTTCGAGGGACGAGCCACGAGCTATGAGTGAAAAAAGGGGTTAGTCATGATCTCGACCCTCGTGAAGTGGATGCAGATCGAGCCACTAGGCCAGTTGAGGAGCTGGAGGACGTCTAAGTCAGTGAGGTAGATCTTGAAAGGTGTCTGAAGTTGAGAAATGGCTTAACTCCAAAAGTAAGAGCCCAGCTCGCTGACTTTCTCAAGGCGAACTTGGATGTATTTGCCTGGAATCATGAACATATGACGGGGATAGACCCTAAGATTATGTCACATAGATTGAACATCGACCACCACCATAGGCCAGTTCGCCAGAAGAAGAGACCGATGATAGAGGAACGCTACTTTGCATTAAAAGAAGAGGTAAATAAGCTATTGGCAAACAAGTTTATCTGCAAAGCTTACTACCTAACTTGGGTCGCCAACCCTGTGTTAGTGAAGAAGAAAAATAAAAAGTGGAGAACTTGTATAGACTTTACTGATTTAAATAAGGCGTGCCCGAAAGATAGCTTTCCTTTGCCGAGGCTAGACTAGCTCGTGGATGTAACAATTGGCCATCAACTCTTAAGTTTCATGGACGCATACTCGGGTTATAACCAGATCCCTATGAATCCCGAGGACGAAGAGCACACCTCGTTCGTAACATATCGCAGCTTATATTGTTATAAGGTGATGCCCTTCGGGCTGAAGAACGTAGGAGCGACTTATCAGTGCTTGGTGAACATAATGTTTGAGGAGCAGATTGGGAAGATAAAAAAGGTCTATATAGATGATATGTTAGTGAAATCCAAGCAGATGGGCGATCATATGTGCGACCTGAAGGAAATGTTCCGGATTCTGAGGAGTTACTAGATGAAGCTGAATCCCCATAAGTGTGCATTTGGGGTAGCCTTAGGGAAATTCCTTGGCTTCATGGTGAATAGTAGGGGCATCGAGGTAATTTTAGAAGATCAGAGAATTGATTGAGATGAGGTCTCCTACTCGAGTTAAGAACGTGCAAAGCCTTAATGGCCAGGTCGCAGCGCTTAGTAGGTTCATCTCGAAAGTCATAGACAAGTGCAGTCCGTTCTTTGATGTTTTGAAGAAGGCAAAGAACTTCGAGTGGATTGAACAATACGAAATGACTTTCCAGCAACTACAGGAGTACATAGGACGAGCTTCACTCATTTCTAAGCCCAAAAAAGGAGAAAAGCATACTCTATACTTAGGGGTATCTCAGCAGACTTTGAGTGCTGCTTTGGTGAGAGAAGAAGAGAAGACTCAGCTTCTAGTGTACTATGTAAGTAAGAGACCGTAAGATGCTGAAACCAAATACTCGCAAATAAAGAAGCTCGCCTATTGCTTAATGGTCGCATCGAGGAAGCTGCGACTTTATTTTCAAGCCCACACAATTGAAGTTCTCACCCAGTATCCGCTGAAGCAGGTTCTACAGAAAACAGACACCTCAGCTCGCTTGCTCAAATAGGCAATAGAGTTTGCGTAGTTTGACATTCAGTTTAAGTCAAGAACAACCATCAAAGCCCAAGCTTTTACAGATTTTATTACAGAATTTACTGGGCCCGTAGATGATGAAGCTAAATCCCCTGAAGGTCCGACCTGGGAGTTATATGTTGATGAGTAATCTAGCGAGCAGAAGGCCGGAGCTGGAATTTTGTTGATCAATCTTGAAGGCCATAAAATCCCTTGCGTTTTGAGGTTTGGTTTCCAGGCTACTAATAATGAAACAGGTTTGCGTTTAGTTAGAGAAATGCGAGCTGAACGATTAAGGGTTTTCAGCGATTCTCAACTCATTGTTTACCATATACTGGGGGATTATCAGACCAGATGACCCAAGATGGCTATGTACCTCTAGAAAGTTCATGAGATGCTAAATACTTTTCAAAAGTACAAGGTGAAGCAGATCCCACGAGCTCAGAACTCACATGCAGACGCACTAGCTGGCTTGGTGATCACCCGAGATGCAGATTTTCTTGGGCTGATCCCAGTAGAGTTCCTGCCAACTCCAAGCATAGATGAGAGAGATTTTATGATGGCCATAGTTGTATAGCCTGATTCTTGGATGAGTCCAATCTTGAGTTATTTGCAGGATGGAAAGTTGCCAAGTGACAAATTGGAAGCATGACACTTGTGAACTAGGGCAGCCCGATATTGCATCTATGATGACGTGTTGTACAAGAAAGGGTTTTCAGCCCTGCTGTTGAGATACATTTATGGCCAGGATTGTGAGATCGTAATGAAGGAAATACATGAGGGTCATTGTGAAAATCATGCTGGGAGGCTATCTCTGGCTCACAAAGCACTCTGATAGGGTTTCTACTGGCCCACTATGAAACAAGACGCTATCAACCTGGTTAAGAAGTGTGACAAGTGTCAGATGTTTGCTAAGGTTCTATAAGCTCCACCAGCCTATCTGCAACAAATGGTGAGCCTGTGGCCCTTTGCGATTTGGAGAATGGATTTAATCGGACCTTTACTAACAGCTCGCGGAAGATGCAAGCATGTTGTACTTGCTATGGACTATTTCACCAAGTGGGCAGAAGCTAAAGAGTTGGTAGAAATTTCCACAATGAAGAATAAAAAGTTCGTGTGGAATAATATCATTTGCAGATTTGGGGTTCTACAGTAGATTGTGACAGATAATGGGGCCTAGTTTAGCAATGACCAACTTCTCAAGTTCTGTAGCGACCTGAAGATCATCAAAAGCTTCTCAGTAATAGATCATCCACAAGTCAATGGCTAGGTTAAAGCTGTAAATAAGATTATAAAGCAAACTTTGAAGATGAAGTTGGAGGTGAAGAAAGGAGCATGGGTGGACGAGCTACAAAAGGTGTTATGGGCTTACAAGACCACAACTCACGGCACCATAAGCAAAATGCCCTTTTCAATGGTGAACGAATCCGAGGCCATGATCCTAGCAAAGCTAGAAGTGACCTTATAACGCAGAACGACCTTTAATCCAGAAGATAACAGCCACCTACTTGCTACAAACCTAAACCTGCTTGAAGAAGCCAGAGAAGCAGCACGATTAAGGGTAACGATTTATTAGCAAAGGATTGCTAGGCATTACAACAGAAAAGCTCGAGTTCGAAGTTTTAATATGGGAGATCTAGTACTGCGTCTCATTTTGCCTAGAGCTCGCAAAGCCAGTGATGGATCCTTAGACCCAAATTGGAAAGGTCCCTATGTAATAAAAGAGAACTTGGGAAATGGAGTTTATCGCCTAACAAATGTAAATGGAGTTGAAATCCTTCGAGCTTGGAATGCTAAGCATCTTCGTCCATATTATCGGTAACCTATTTTATTACATGTATTTGATTTGTAAACCAATCTTATCAGGATTAATGAAAGCTCTAGTTTCCTCATATTATTTGCATGCATTGAGTGATTACTTTTTTAACATTGTGTTCCAAAATTTGAGTTATCATGCTAGCGGGCTCCATCTTGATTAGCTCACTATCGTGCCCATGGTTTGCCAAATTAAGGCTATAACAGATGCGGTTATGAACTACTGCATAGTTCACCAAATGAAAACTATGACAGGCGAGGTTACGTACCCCTACATAGCTCGCTAAAATAGAGCTAATATGATAGGTACGATTACGTACCCCTGCATAGCTCGCCAATATAAAGCCAACATGGCAGGCGTAGTTATGTACCCCTACATAGCTCGCCAAAAAAGAACCAACATGACAGGCGTGGTTACGTATCCCTGTATAGCTTGCCAAATTAAAGATATGGCAGGCCCGGTTACATACCCCTGCATGGTTCGCCAAATTAAAGCTATGACAATTGAGGTTCCGACCCTTGCATAGCTCGTGAAAAATATCACTGACAAGAGAGGTTACGACCCCCTCCCCCCCTCCCCTTCCCTTGTATAACTCAACACTTCAATAACGCAGTCAAAGTTTCGACTTGCTGCTCTTCTAAGAAGATTTTACTACTTTGAATCAACTAATTCAAGCTGTTATATCATCTTTACGATCTCAAGCCAATTAATGTTACACATTGATAAAATGATTAGCTCGCAAGAAGTCACGCAACTTGGAAAATAAAATGCAATGTAACAGCAAATGAAGAAATTTAAACACCCATTCAAACATGGAAGATGTAACAAAATTTTTTTTATTAAGTTCAAAAAATTCATTACAAATTGCTATCAATGGAGTACAAGTGTCTAGAAGGCAAAGAACGAGGTGAACTACTGGTTGCCTTGATCGCGAGGAGATCTCAGAAGAGAGTCATTACTAGAAGACGAGCTAGAGAGTTCGGTGATTTGAGCGGGCTCAGCATGAGAGGTCGCGCTGGGTAATTCCATTACTAGAAGAAGTGCATCTGATACAACTTGAGACAAGGTGGTTTTAGATTTGAACCTCTTCACAGCATGGAGTTCTGCATCGCCAAATATAGACTAATCTAGCTCGGGATTGGACATCCATAGTGTGAAGAGGAAGTTCATGCCCATCTCTACTTCAGCCTCAACTTTGGCTTTGGCGACCTGCACTTCTACTTCCTTAGCAGATTTCTCTTTTAAAACCATAAACTCTACACAAGTGTCATGTGCACAGCGATTAGCAACCTCAGCTTCTCGCTGCGTAGCCTCTACTTGTTGCTCGGCTGCCTCAGCTCGCTTCTCGGCCATCTCAGCTTGTTGTAATGCAGTCCTTACTTGTTGCTCGGCTGCCTCAGCTCGTTTCTCTATAATTTCAGCTCGCTATTCAACCTATTCGGTTTGCCTTGTTGTAGCCTCTACTTGTTCAACTCGTTTTTCGGTAGCCTCAGCTTGCTGTTCGGCTTGTTTCAATTCATCATTTGCCTTGCCCAATTCATCCTCACAGTTACGGAATAAGGTAGTGTAGTGCAACCTCGAAGTCTATAAGCAACCTTCCAAGTGAGTCCAAGCTTCCTCAGCTTCCCTTCTAGCTATGTTGACATTCATTAGCTGTGCCTCGTAGGCTTCCTTATGCCTCTTAGCATTTAGAGCCTCCTCGGTCAAGGACTCGATCTCCTCCTTTACTTTCTCCAGCTCATTCTCCAATCTCATTATGCGATCTTCAGAAAACCTAGTCTCTCTCTTCTGCTTTACTGTTGCTAGAGCGGCTTGAAACTCTATAAGTTAGTATATAATAAAGTAAGGAAGCAAGAAGTTGAAGAAAAGTGAGTTACCAGCATTGCATGCTGACCTACGTATTCGTCCAAGTCTAGACCTTTAAGAGACTTGTTTTCCAAGCTCCTCGTGTAGGTCATCATGATGTCTGACTAGTTGTCAAGGAAAGACCTTAGGTATCTTTTCCCAAGTCCATCTTCAGGGTGTGACCCAGTTGGTGAAGCAGTCTCCTCAACCTGTGCGACCTCAGGTTCTTTACCCTTATATACATGACGTCGCATGGTAGAGGTATGTCTATATAGACTCTTTCTCCTTCTACCTCTATTAGCACTAGCTGGGGTCTCCTGAGGTGGGATCTTAATCGATTGCACCTCCCCCATTTCGGGCTACAAGCTGAGAGTTAGAATTGGTGATGAATCTGCTGCTATTGCTGGAGATGGCACCTCGCTGAGAACAATGACCGAATGAGCTTTTGCTTTAGCGGGTCGCTTATAGGGAGCGGCTGAAAGGACTGGAGTCTCAGTAGGTCGCTTCCGAGGATACTTCGAAAGAGTGAGCTTTTCCATAGTTGGAGCTCGCTCAGAGGTAAAAGCTGAAGCTAGAAGAATAGTTGTTTGATATGTATTTGTTGGCGAGGTACAAGCTGGAGCCGAAGCCGGAGCCGCTTCAGTAGGAACTGGAACTGTTGTTTGAGTGGAAGTTGGATCTACTTGAACATATGAAGATGAGGCTGCTGGAATAGTTGTTTGAACAAAGTGAGAGATGAATCTATTTGGACAGTTGGAGCTGCCTAAGTTAGAACGAGAGCTGGAGCTGGCTCTGCCTGCGAGGCGGAGGTAGGAGTTTGGACTGTTTGGGAAGTAGGAATCTGATCTACCTACGAGGTGGAGGTAGGAGCTGGGGCTAACTGGGAAGGAGAAGTGGTCTCTCTTTCACGGACTATTTCAAAGACAGAAGGGAGCTCGAATTCTCCTCTGCTTCCTATGCCCTTTTTGTTATCTATCAGCGGAGCATCAATATGAAGAGTGAGACCGTAAGTCTGGAGGAGGTCGTTGTCAAATTTATCACTGATGGTCGCTTCACCTGAGCTTGAGAGCATCCCGAGAACCTTTTTCTCCTCGTTGCTAAGAGGGGATCTGTCCATTTTCAAGTCTGCAAAACAAAGTTTTTTTTCTTTTAAAAAAAAAAAAAAGGCAAGAGATTCGTAGCTCGCGAAATATTTCCCCACTATATACCTGGACTTAGAACGAAACTGAAGTTTTTAAGATCTCTAAGGGAAAGGTAAGAGATGAAGAACCAACTCGTCTTGTAAGCCCTCGTATTGAACTTACCCTTTGCATTTCCTCGGGGCAGGAAGCTTTTGTAGTCCGATTGACAAGCTGCGAGGTAATAAATTCTATCTCACTTTCTATCTTTTAAACCACTACCACCTTTGATGTTGTAAATATGGTTTATGATTTTTGGAGTTAGGGGAGGAAGACCTTTTTTAAGGAAGACCAAAGTTAATGAGGTTAACTGTGAGTATGAGTTCGGGGTCAGCTGGAATGGTGAGAGCTTGACCGTATTCAGGAACTCGATCAAGTAAGGAAGAACTGGGAACTTGAGCCCATGCCCAAGATGTTAGGTATTGATAGCGATGTTCCCCTCGGGAGGTTAGCATGCGTAGTCGTTAACAACGAGTGACATCGCGTGGCGGCCCCAAGGGATATGGTATTGAAGAGCGACTCCCCCTAGCTCGACAAAATCTATTATAGAAGAATGATACGTAAATACCTCCCGAGCTCGCAGTTCCGCTTCGAGTTGACGAATTGCTTCAGGAAGGACCCGAGCTGCAAATTGCTCTGGAACCTCCCCACTTTGAGTTGTCTCATCAATATTACGGACTCCACTTGAAGCCATCTACACATAAAGAGGGTATAGTTAGGTTGTAGTAAACAGACCATGCCTAATGTCAGTCTCCTAAATGACTTCCTTATTCTACAGATTGCTAATATAATGGAGGGCTCAACCTATGAGGGAACGACCTATGAGCGAGCTGCCTACAGGTGCCTAATCCTACAGTTCACATGCGTGACAAGCCACAAACAGTAAGCAGATCGCAAATAGACAAGCAACAGAATCAAACCAATAGAGAGTGAAGAGTCGTGATCAACAAGAAATGAAGAACCATAAAATTCAACATAAAAAATATGAAGCATTTAACTCATTTCAGACACAAAATGCATGCACAACGCAACTCAAACACAACAAAAACATACTATAAATTGAAAGCCTGAAGTCAGAAAATGGAACTTATCGTGAATCTTTATCGAAGATGAGAGATACGACGATTGAAGGTGAAGATTTTGTGGAGAACCGATGAACAAGCGCAGCAAGAGAAAATTGATGGAGAAGAAAATGATAGGTGAAGAAAAAGAGCTGAAGGGCTCTACCTATTTATATGGATAACAGAGCTCGCGCTCTAGCCGTCCGATCTGGAGAGTGTGTAACCACCTTGAATTTAACGGTGTAGCAAGAGTTACGGTTTTGTAATCATACAACCGTCAGTTGAAAGACGTATGCATTAAATGCATGTGGTACGAGACGTGCCAGTGCCGATTCAGTTATCGTCTAAGTGATCGCCACGTGTCAAAACTGATAGGATAGAATTTGAAAGAGCGTAAAACGACAATTCATGACAAGTTAGCTTTTACTAGCGAGCTCGAGTTCCCAATTAACAGAACGAACTGAGAGTTGAGAGGCTGATGTTATGGGTATTTTTTGGATTCATCAAATGAACTGGTAAAAGCCTGATAGAAGCCCAATAAGTCAACCCAATAAAATGGCTCTGTAGACGAGACCCAAGTTATCAACATCCAACCCAGGCGAACTCTGTAGCTCGTACCATCAAGCTCACATCGTAACCAGTATCATAGATCATTATGCAGTTAGCGCTATGCACAGCTCGCTACTCAGCAAGATACAACTCGAGATCGTTTGAAACAGTTTACAACTCGCCCAATGACCAGTTAAACAATGAAATCTTCTAGAAAAGTTAGCGACCCGATTTGATCATGATTCTTCTATCAGAATTGAAAGTTAATTCAAATTTGAACTCAGTCAACGTGATCTCGGATTTTACGGAACAGTTTCCTAATTCGGTGTTAACTGATTAGGAAGTGTATTTAATGCTAGATTCTCTTCCTATTTTATTTTGACTCAAATTGTAACGCATCTTTCTCTATAAATAGAGGCCAAATTCATTGTAACAGATACCCTAAGTAATATTATATTGTTACTCTGCAGAATTATTGAGAGGAACAGTCGTGGATGTAGGCACACTTGCTGAACCATGTAAAAATCTTGTGTTGCTTTTGTTCTCGACCTTCTACCTTCTATTTTGTTCTTGTTTTTTGTTTTATTTCACATTGATTGCATGTATTAGACTGTGAACTCTCGTCAACCAGAAATCAATGTCGATAGATGTCATGTTAGTTACTATCAGACCTAAAAACTTAAACTGATAGAAAATGACCTAACTACATCATTTAAGACTTGGGGTTGACGTGAGACTTATAATGTATAAGCTTTCCCAATTTAATCCAAACCATCTTATCTGCATTTGTAATTTTTATAAAAACAAATATATAAGATTGATAAATTTTTTTGATGGCTATAAGATTGATAAATATTGTAAACGAATAATAACTATATCATAAACCATAGTATTCATACATTTGTAGACTCTCACAAGCTATCTTTTATTACCTCTAGTATCTTTAGCTAACTTTCATAAATTATTTGAATAATTTGAATGGTAATAGGTCTACCACATGTACTTCAAATCATCGAAGGTTCTCCAAATGGTTGTCCCATCTCATTAAAATTAACACTCGTTGCCTTTATCTTTTCGATTTTATTAAAATCCAAGCAATTTGGCCTCTTGTCTTTCTTTTCTTTGAACCTTGATCATTACTGCTTGAAGATGGATCATTTGATGTACCTTCAATCGATATCTGAAAATATATTACAAAAACAACATATATCAATAGCAAAAACTTCGGCTACAAGTTCTATACATAAAACTACATGTATATAGATATGTGTGTATATGTGTGTGTGTGTGTGTGTGTGTGTGTGTAATATTTTTATAATCAGGTATACCTGATTTTAAAAAGTAAGACCAACCAATTAAATTAAATAGGAGAGAGAATATAATGGATGAATTTTATTAGTTGGTCCTTATTTTTTAAAATTAGATATGCTTAATTATAAAAGTTCTCTCTCACTCTAAATATATATATGACACATTTTAAGCTGCACCTGTTGTATGCATAACCAGTGCACCTAATATATATATATATATATATATATATGGTGCGTTTTAAGGTGCACACAATATATGCATACTCAGTGCACCCGGTGTGTGTGTACAATATATGCATACTCAGTGCACCCGGTGTGTGTGTGTGTGTGTGTGTGTGTGTATAGATACATTCTAACATACACTTGAGTATGCATATACTTGATAAAAAAATATATGTAATTGTAATTTATTATATATTGTTACAACTAAACATGTGAGATTATAATTAGTATATGTGATCACATTTATTGATTGTAATTAAATATATTTAGCTATAATCACATATAATAAATTATAATCACATATTTTAGAATGAATCACGTATTTTTTTTTTTTATCAAGTGCATTCATACCCAAGTATACCCAAGGGGTTCTCATATATATATAATGATAAACCTAGAAAATTTGTTTAAGAGGGACATAAATAAAGTAATAAAAACATCAAAAATTAAGAACATATTAAATATATATTTATATAATTGAATTATGATAATACATGAATAATTTTAATGCAATAACTTAAGCTTTAAGATTTTAGGGTTATTGATGAGATGCATACTAAATTCAAATTATTAAAAAAAAAACTATTTTTTAAAGCAATCAATTTAAAAGATTAACCTGATAAGTCACAAGATATTAAAATAAAGATAAAGAGATGCCAAGTAAAGTTGAAGATAAGAAAAAAAAATTATTCACTAAAATTGTAAATTGCTAATAGATATTGTGTAGTATAAAAAAGAATAAGTAAATAACACTTATGTAGGAGAAACCTAAAAAAATAGAACTGTAAAAAATATATTAATTAATTAAGAGCAGGAAAAATATTAGAAGTGAGAAAATTATGTTTAATGGAAGTAATTAAAAGGAAGAGAGTTAATTATATTAGGAATAGGAAGAATAAATAATAGGTTAAAAAAATTATAATAAACAATTAAAAAGATAAAAAGTAGAACATGATTTTTTCTTTTTTTAACAAAAAAAAAGCAGAAGAAGGTAGGGCACAGCAGCTTTGAAATCAAATTTTAAAATAAAATAAAATAATAATAATAATAATTAAAATAATAGTTTTTAATAATGAAAACTGACAGTTGTACGATGTAGTATAGTACTTCATTTGCATCTACACTGTACAAATTTTTTCTTTTTTTTTGAAAAAGTAGAAAGCTTAAGATTTTTTTTTTCAAATTCTAAGGGGCCACATGTCCTTCTTGACCTAGTGATAGATTCAACCCTATATATATATTTTATCAAATTTATGAAAATTTTAATATATTGTACCTTTTTTACAAACTTTTTGAAAAAAATTCATTCACTTTCATTTTCAGTCTAGATTAAAAACCTTCAAACTTCAAAAATATGTTAATTTCCAATGAATTCTAAATTAAATATATCCCCTCTTAAGTTACTTTAACTTGATCAATAGATAAAATAAGATATTATTAGAATAGATATAAATTTGGGTATATAATTTGGATAAACAATTAAATGATGAACATGTGAGTTATAATTACTATGTTAATCTTATGATGATGTGGTGAATGATGTATTAGTTATAATGTATATCACATTATTCAAGCACAATTTTAGGCAAATAATTTGAAAATTCCTAACTTAATTTCTTTAATTTCTTGAAATACTTTACCTAAAATAAAAGATGTTGGAACATAGGATCTACAAACGCATATATTGTTTAGGGAGGAAATTAGCTCCATAAAATTAAAATAGATCCAAACCATAAAACACATTAATTTACAAATTTAGCTCAAAGGAAAGACCTAAGGGAAGGACAAACCCGAGGGAGAGTCCCAAGGGCTTCCTGTAGTAGAAGCCGAAAGGGAGAGCTCGAGAGATAAGCCCAAAGTTGGCTTGTAAGACAAACATGAGAGATAAGTCCAAGGTTTGTTTATAGTAGAAGTTCAAAGGGAGAGCTTGGGGGAGAAGCACAAGGTCAATCCATAGAAAAAGCCCAAAAGGAAAGCTCATGGGATAAGCCCAGCTTCGGCCCGTAAGACAAGCCCAAAAAGGGACCTTAAAACACAAGTCCGAAGGGGTGCAATGGCCTGTAGCCTAATCACCTTAAGAAAGAGTATGAAAAATACCAAAATACTATTGATAAAGGGCAAGAAGACAAATAAGGGAAACTCCACGTTGAAATTTAAAAAATCTTCATGTCATCTGATAGTCTCTGTATCGTCAGAGGGGCAAAGAGGTTAGGTCTAGCAACGGGCCTAAGGGAGACAAACACCTAGAGATGATAAACCCTGGACTATAAACGAAAAAAGAATGCCTTAGAATTGGCTAACATGAGCCTATGTCAAAGGCAATGAATGAAAGAACATCACGTTCCTTGGGTCAGAATGGGCAATAAAGGAACATAGAACGAGAAAAAGCATAAAAAGTATAGAACAAATTAGACCATAGAGGAAAAAGGAAAGACCCAAGATCAACCATGTGGCCTTGTGTCAGAATGGATAAATGAGAATCAATCACGTGACCTTTTGTCAAAAGGAAAAACAAAGGGAGTTGATCACCAGTTAAGGAGAACATGAAGAGACTAGAAAAGTGAAAGAAGAAAGGGATAAGACTAGAGAAAGTCTTGACTAGCAAGAAAATGAGACGTGGAAGCATTGTGACTAAATAAGGAGGCTATATATAAAGACGTTGTTCCATCACAAAGGGGAGGACATCCAATCTAAAAACCTTTGAAAACCTGAAAAGCTCTCCAAGGCATTTTTTCTCTTAAATTTAAGGAATCTCAAATCTCTCTTATTTATAAAAGGAATATCTCCGCAATACCTATGCATATGAAGGGTCAAAGGTTGAAAAAAATAACAAAACATTTGCTCACCAAGGAAGCCGCATCACGCCTCGGGAAATTTAGATCACCAAATCTACTTTTTGGGAATTTAGATCACCGAATCTACTTTTTGGGATACTATCACATCGCCCTCTTTCACAGACTTTATAGTTAAATACATATTTAAGTGTATCTTAAAGGAAGCGGATCACAATTTTAGGCAAAAGAGTAGATCTTGATGGTTGTCAACAGTCCCATAACAAAGCAATTGACCAGACGTAAAACGCCCTTTCTTATTCAAACAAAATTAATAATAACAAAATAATCCTCCAGATATTTAGGATCGCTAAAATGTCTAAAATTTCCCTTTATTTTAGTGGAAGCAACAAGTAATTATATATGCTTAGAAAACTTCCAAAAATAGGGAATATATATATATATATCTTACAAAGGACACTAGCTAGCTACCAGCACAATTAGTGCATTACACATGATTCTTATCTGTGTTTGAATCTGTCACTATTTATAAACACAAACCAAACATAAATAATTAATAAAAGCCATTGAGAGAAAGAGAGACAAATGGATTGTTCTTCATTAATGGAGTTGTATCCGTTTTCATTGAAATCATTTCTTATTATTGTTGTTGTTCTAAGTTTGAGGCTTGGTGAAGTGGGTTCATCAGGAGCTGGTCATAAATGGGGTGCACTTAGTCATCAAGTGTTGGCTCAGCAAGAAGCAGACCGAGTGAACAGGCTTCCGGGGCACCCTCCTGTGACGTTCAAGCGATATGCAGGATACGTTACTGTAAATGAAACTCATGGAAGAGCACTGTTTTATTGGGTTTTTTGAGGCCTCTACTACCCACTCGAGGAACCTGTCCTCTTATGGCTCAGTGGAGGCATTATTTACATGTTTATTTACTTTATAATTAAATTTTTTCATCGGTTCATAAATATTAGTTTTCGAACGTACAAATTAACAAAATGCTTCTCCTTCTCCTCTACAGATTCAACTTTAATTTTAATTTATTATTGTCTTCAATATTATCGACAACATTTCTAAGTAAAAGCACTTTGTGGAAGAAGATATTATATATGAAAAACTGTATACCCTGGCAAGTACTTTCCTAAAGCACTAACAAATCATCTATAACCAAAATCACTCTCAAACACATTAAATTAATTATTAAAAATTAAATAATTAATTATTTATCTCTAGAAGGGGTAAGAAGGTAGCTCATAGGCTAGCAATTCGGGTGTTTAGGAGTAATTTTACTCAATTTTGATTTGTTTCTGTTCTAGATTGTATTTCAAATATTATTCTTGCTGATGTTTCTTAAATAATAACATTATGTTTTCAAAAAAATTATTAGTGTAGCTAGCTAGCATGTTGCTCCATAAGAAAATTGAGTTGTGTTATTGTTTGATTTTTCCTTTTCCTCCACTCATTTGGCTCTTTATATGATGAACAATGGTCCATACACAATTCCTATCTTATATGCATTTGGTTGGCTGTATGTGCATGGTCCCAAATGTGCCTTTCTTATTCATGCATCTTAAGCAGTTAGGCCTATCTCTTTGATATTAATAGGTTTTCTGTTTTTTGTTTTTTTGTTTTTTTTTAGTGTTCATTTTATTATTATCTATTATGGGCCATACTGCAATCAAGTGGTTAGTTGTTTACCTAAAATTTGCACAAAACAAGGTTTATGCTATTTAATTAAAATGAATCATTTGAATTTCAAAGTTCAGACTTATAAACTACGTAATTTTGTGAATCAGAAAACTGTTATGGTCACCGGATTTTAGCAAATCATTTTCGTAATACCTCCGCTATAAGCAAATTTATTTCAGAAATGAAAAGATTCCATGCACTGAAGACAAAAAGAAAAGCATGTTAGTTCTTATTGTCAATTTTTCATATATAAGATAGAAGAATATATATGTGTATATATATATGTATGTATGTATATGTATGTATGTATGGTTTGAACCCCACATATTAGCTGTCATGCCTTACAAATATGGACTCCTTGAATATTATTATTAGTTCAATAACATAATAATAATCCTCTTGACTTCAACCAAATTGGAATCCTCATCATTTAATTTCTTGACTGCTAATACTGAAACCCACTTTATTTTGCACCATGACTGGCATTTCTCTGTTAGCTCATTATTATCTGTTAATTGTTTGGTTTTAATTATCTTGATGCAAAAGTCTTAAGCAAGGGTAAGTAAATTAAAGTAATTTACTTTTATTCATGCATTAACACTTTCTGGCAACCTAGAATTTATATGGAGAAAGGTTATCCATTTTATTTATAAATCTTTTTTTCTTTTTATAGTCATATTTTATTTCTAAGTTAATAATAAAAAGAAGTAAAAGCTTTTTTCATAACACAAAATTAGTTTAGGTTTTAGATTTGCAAGCTATTGTTTGCGAACCACTGCCCTGGTGCGCAAATAACAGTTTATGAATACAGGACAATAATTTACAAATTATTGTTTTTGTTTACGAGTGTAAATAAATATGACATTAAAAATACTTACTTTTATGTTTAAGTACCAATTTTAAAATTTACTCTAATTTTAATAATATTTTTGTAGAATTTTGGTTGAAAGTAATTAATCAATTTGCAGGTTCGAAATGCTCTCCAATTGGATATGGAGAAGTAGAGGAATTAAGGCCTTTCTTGACCTAGAAAGGCAAATCTGAATTAAGGCTCAATCTTCATAGATGGAACCTAGGTATTGCATCCTGTAACCTTTTTTTTTTTTTTTTGTTGAAATTACAAACTCTCCGAAACACAAACCAGAAGAAAGGAAGCTTCAATAACATAGTGTCACCTGTGGATCTCTAAAGAGAACAAGGCAAGGGAGGCTAAATTATGAGCCAAACAATTCTCTTTTCTGGAAATGGCCTAACAACTCCAATCTCACTACATGCCGCCTTTAATATCATTTAGAAGAATTCTAGCATCTCCACATTGCATTATATCGGAATTAACATTCCTAGCAGTATTCACTGCATCAACTTCCACAATTATACCTGTACACTCAAACTTTTGGCTAGAATTAAGCCTTCTCTCAAAGCCACCAGCTGTCCAATTGCACGGGAGGATTAGGCTTTAACAGGCTTGGAGACAGCAACCACAACAGAACTCTACTGATCTATAATCACAACGCCAATACTGACATGAGACTTACCTGGGCAAACTGCTACATCATAATTTAGCTTCAGGAAGCCAGATGAAGGAGGAATCCAGGAGTGCTGGTTACTCGAAGATGGTCCAACAGCACTGGGTGATAAAGCTGTTGTTGTGGACTGGAATTTCTTCAACAACCCCAATACCCAACTAGTAACTTCTAGTGCATTCCTTACTCTCTTTTAATGAACTTTTGCATTCCTGTTAGACCATAAACACCATAGGATCATACACATTTTGACTAGGCTCTTCCTATTGGACTTCCTCCAGACACCAAACAACACCTCCATTATCGAATAGTGCTGGAAATTAGGATCAGATTGCCTTCCTCAAAGCTGCTCCACGTATGTTAGACATCAAGACAGCATAGGAGAGCTTGGGTAATGGTTTCCAACACTGAATCACATCCATGGTAGTAACCATTCTTTACAATATTCCTTCTCAATAGATTGACCTTATCTGGGAGGGCATTCCTATAAGCTCTCCAGATAAATACTTTAATCTTATGGGGGAAGTGTAGGTTCCACATTGTATTCCACCAGCCCTGTCTGTCAACACTTAACGAGGGGGAAACTGAAATTTTTGAGTCCATTGCCGCACGATATCCACTTTTCACAGCATAGATACCCTTTTATCATAATGCCACCTTTAGAAGTCTTGAACCTCCCTCACACTGATAGGGATAGCAAGGATTACTTCCTAGTCAGCAAAAAGGAAAAATTGATCGATTGCCTGAGTGTTCTAATAGTGGTTCTCCTAGTAAAGGAGAACTGCTACACGTAGGCTTGGTTCAATGCAACTGGAAACCGGCTTGAATGATATTGGTTTTGGTAGCCAAGGGTCAATAAAAGCCTTAATCAACCTCCCATTACCAACCTGCCATCGCAACCATTTTGTTAAGCAGCTTTTTCCCTCACATTAGAGCAACTTTGTTTCAGTGCACCTGTAGGAAGTCACTTTAAGCCTAGCAACCAAAGATTTTGGCGTTGTCACTACCCTCCAAGCTTGTTTAGCAAAGAGGGCTTGGTTAAAAGAGATTAAATCTTTAAAGTCTAGACCACCACAAGACTTTGGCATGCATATTATTTTCCAACTCACCCAGCTAACCTTCTGCTTCTCTCCCTTAGAACCCTATCAGAACTTTGAAGTCATGGCCCCTAATTCATTACACAAACCACTCAGCAAACAAAAGATACTCATCATATAAGTAGGGAACCCTATGCTAATGCTTTAATTTAAATTTCCTTCTCTCTTGCAAAAAATAAAAATAAAAATAAAAATTAAAAGGCTACCATTCCAACATCTAACTTACTCTACACTCTTTCTTTTATCGAATCAAAAGTTTTCCTTTTGATTCTTCACACAATAGTATGTAGACCTAGGTACTTGTCATAAGTATTACTAGCTCCCACTCCTAGAATGCTTTGAACCTACCTTTTGATCGGTGGATCCATATTCGAACTGAAGGACACAGATATCTTTTTGAAATTGATCTACTGTCCCGAACCTCTCCTATAAGCCTTGATAATGTACATGATTTTCCTACATTTATCAGTTGGGGCTCTGCAAAAGGGTATACTGTCATTCGCAAAGAACAAGTGACTTATAAATGGACTGTTTTTTCCATACCTGATGCCTAGCCCCTTGCCTTCCTTCTCAGCCCCTTTGATCCTATCGGATAACACTTTCGCACAAAGGAGAAAGAGGTATGGTGATAGTAGACAACCCTGTCTAATACCCCTGGAACATTTCACATTAGCCACCATAACACCTTTAAGAATGAAACAGAGCTTGAATGTTGATATGCTCTTGAGAATTAAGTTGATGAGGTAGTTTGGGAATTCATCTTTTCAAGCACGACTTTTAGGAATCCTCATTCCACCCTATCATATGTCTTGCTCATATTTAATTTTAATGTCATTAGCCCTTTCTCCCTCTTCGTATATTGATTGATCAAATGCAAAAGCTCGAATGAAATCAAAATGCTATCAAATATTTGTTGGCCAGGTATGAAACTTGATTGGTTTAGAGATATAAGTTGAGGGAGCAACTTTTTTAATCTGTTAACAATCCCTTTAGTGACCACTTTGTAAACAACATTGCTCAAAATAATGGGCTTGAAATCATTAAAATCCTTTAAGTACTTCGGGCTCTTCTTTTTTAGGATAAGGATTATATTAGTTTCATTGAGGTCATGGATTGAACACTCGCCTTTTAGAATTTTAAGACACACCTCCATAATGTCTTTGCCAACTACACACATCCAGGTTGAAAGAATATAGCCTAGAAACCATTCGGACTCAGAGCTTTTGTAAGACCTATGTAAAAAACAACTCTCTTAATTTCTTCTTCAGTATACAGTTCATCCAGATCCTTTCTCATCCACGACAGAGTCTATATGATCACATGCCACTGAGATATCAATAACACTCAACATTGATGAATTGAAAATTTTGGAGAAATACTTATAGATTGTTCTTGTTGTGTCCTTCGATGACTCAACAATAGTCTCATCATCCTCAACCAACCTGACAATTTCATTTTTATTCTTCCTAGTCGCTGCACGTGTATGGAAGAATTTTGTGTTCCGATCCCCTCCCACTAACCAATCCGTTCTAGCTCTTAGTCTCTAATACAACTCTTCCTTCGAGAGAAGTTGCTTTAAATCCTCCTCTATTTCTTGTATTTTTTCCATAACTCCCATTCTAAAGCAACATCTAAACAACCTTTCAATAAGTTTTTGCTTGCTTTCAATCACTCATCACAAGGATCCAAACCAGTCCTTACTCCATTCGAATAGCTTATCAGCACATTTGGATAGCTTCAGGTTAAGATATTTTGTGTTAGTCGTTCTTCCTAAAGCTTGCCAAGTTATGCTAACCAATTCTTTGCAATTTTCTTTCTTGAGCCAGAACAATTCAAATTTGAACCTCCTCATTTGTTGGGATTCAACCTTATACCCTTCCTTGGACTTCAATAGGATTAGTTGATGATCCGAACCATTGACCCCAAGATGATCAACTTTTGTTCTTAGAGAAGGAGTCTCTCCATAATTGATCATTTAAAAGGCGGTCCAACCTTTCCTGTACATCAGCTAGCCCATCTCTTTTGTTATTCCAAATAAAACTAGAACCATTAAAACCAAGGTCCCATAAGTTGCATTCAACCAGACCCTGCCTAAACTCCCCTATCTCATAAATAGCTTTATCTAAACTATCACTTTTCTTTAAGATTTTTGGAAGTTCATTAAAATCACTCCAAGAAGCCAAGGAAGGTTATCCACCTTCTTATGTCTTTTAAGTAGCTCCCATGAACAAGCCCTCCCCTTTGGATTCGGATTTCCATAAAAGCTAGTAAACTTCTAGTTGACACCACCAGTTATGCAGACCTAAAAATACGCATTACAATAAATTAACCCAAATAATATAAAATAAATTAACTTAATCTAAAACGTATTACAATTAAAATAAGTTTAGCCCAAATTATTTAAAGCTCAATTAACCACAGTTTGTCTCTAATTATCTTCAATTAGCGCCCAAATTCTTCAAGATTAAACCCAATTACTTTCAATTGCCTTGTTATCCTATTGTCTCATTGTCTTCCATAATTGCTATCTTGATTTCCATCACTACCTACCTCTCATCCTTTATTATGGCCCTATTTGATTTTAGGGAGTTTAGACCCTCTTGTCAATCAGTCGCTCTTACCCCAAACAACATTTTCTCTCATTTGTACGTTTCCTCCACTTTGTCAAACTTAGTCAAAGAGATAATCTTTGCCTCCTAACTTACTACAACTAACTGCTTACTAATTTACTCATCTCCATTGTCACCCTCGATCTCCATCAGGGCACTATCTCTTTAGTACTCTGAGTTATGCTTCCTTTCTCCTACCCCTCTTTTTGTCCCTTTTTAAAAATTTAATACTACACTGATGTGGGGATACAATTGCTGCCCCTTGTTCAACTAATTTCCCCTCCTTTTCACTTACATCTTTTTGAAAACTATTTTCCTTGACATACATCATTTGTCAATCCTTTTCATAAATCATAATGTTGTTATTGCTGAGTTTAACTTTACTACTCTTAATGGAATTAGCCCTAAGCCAAGAAACGTACTTGACCACCAATCCCTGTAAAGCATTCTCCCTTTCTTCCTCATTTGGACACTTTCTACTCTCATGGCCAATCCTTCCACACATGTAACAGAAATCCAATCAGCGCTCATACTTGAGTAAAATTGTTGTAACTTCCTCTGTCTTATCTAAGCTAAGTTCAAGTCCTTGCTTCAGTAGTTAGGATATATTTACCTCTAGTTTCATCGTTGGAAACTTGTTTCTCCAATCCCTTGGTTCTACGGGGATTGCAACTGTTGACCCTATTTGACTCACTAACACCCTTGCTATCTTCCTCTTCATACACATTAAAGGAATATTATATATTTGAACCTACATTTTCACTTGTTGGATTTTTGTGTCCTAAGAGCTTGTAATTATGTAAATGATTTTAATAAATAATAATAAAGTATTCATTTTATTCAACTTATATATTTTGCAAAAATTGTATATATCATGTGAAACATCTTTGATTATTGATGTAATATCAAATTAAATATATAAGTGTTATATACAAATGGATTTAGTTTGAGATAAGTAATCTAAAGAGTCCGTAGAAAGCAAACCAAGTTGGATATTTTGTTTGTGGTAAATCTACAGTTGCAGTCAATTTCGTTTTCAGTACGATAGTTTTATCCGGGACTATTCATGTAGTGACATGGAAATTGAGGCATCTTATATAATAAAGATTATATAAGACTGAACCATGATAAACATGAGTTTCTAATTAATATCTGTTAAACTTAGAAACTTATATTTATCGACTAGATGATCATATATAAATTGATCTTAATCCTGAGTGTATTATGGATTCTTGTTTATTGAGTTATATCCTTTGATTTACATGGGTGAGATCGATGTAGATGTTTGATCAAAGAACTTTGTACTTTGGGTATATGATTTAATAAGTAGCTGGGAATATTCTATATAATAATGGAATCCACTCCTTCTTACGAGAAGTAGAGAAATAGTTCTCTTAAGGATTGATTCAGGTCTTGAACAATAAAATTGCTTAACTTTCTATCCATATGTGAACGAAAAGATAAATTCATAAGTTGTTATGAATATATTGTTCATTAGAGAATCAATAGTACTTAAAGATCGAGATATAATAGATATTTTGACCTAGCTTATGATAGAGGGGTATAACAGATATTCTGACCTAGCTTTAATATTAAACTATTTGTGGAGAGTTAAATCATATGTAGTGATTATATTAATGGACACTGAAAATTTTAGATTGTATAAAAACATCTGCAGTTTTGAGAGTATAATCCTGGGTTTTCAGTAGAGTAACTCTGAAATTAATAATAGTAAATTATTTAATTAAAGGGTTTAATTAATAATTCCGATATTATTGGAGCTTAAAATTGTAGGTTCATCGGGTCTCATTGATAGCTCATTTCACTATAAGAAACGTGTATATAGAATATTGCAATTGGATTGTCCAATTATAGTTGTTACATAAGTAGCAAAATATGTGTTCACTTGGTATTTGAATAATATTGATTATTCAAATTATTAATTAGTTAATTATTAATTATGAATTAATATTTTTTTAATTAATTTTATAAGAGGTATTGAATTCATTCTCAGCAGTGACCGAGTATAAATTAATTATAAATTAATTATGGGTCACAAGTTCGATTTCAAAATACAACATAAATTAATTTTAAATTAATTATGTTATTTGGGATAAAAGTTTAATTTTAATAAACTTGGGGTTTAATATTAATTTTGATTAATTAAAACCCTAATTGGTTGCCTATAAATAGAAAAGAAATAGTCTTTTTTTTTTTTCAAATAGAAGTTATATTTTGGTTTTGTTGTACGTTCTTTGAAATAGAAAGAAATTTGTTCTTTCTACAACATAATACAGATAAACCAAAATCAATACTCACCTTTTACATATATTGTTTGTTCTTTTTAGAAAAGAAATCAAAAGAAAGTGAACACAATTCTATATAATTGTGTCCACTCACTTGTTTCTTGGTATAGAAACATCTCAAGGAAGGCAATGTGGTGAGTAATCCACAGAGATCAATACAAAATGTACAAGATTCGATTTTTATTTAGTTTTATTATTTTATTTTATTATTTTATGGATCTAAAGTTCTTGAGTTTTTTAAAAATTTGTTAAAACTCAGTGTTCCACAAACTTTTATTTTTATAAAAACAATTGTTGTTTTTCCCTTCACCACTTTGTAAAACCTTAACTTTGTTAAATCTCCAATCTCACTCGGCTTCTCTAGCACAATTATGTTGTGGTCAAACTACCATGATCCTCTGTTCCAAATGATATTGCGATCTTCTTTTCAGCTAAAATAAAACAGAAAAGTGTTCTCTCCAACAACTTCCACCTCCACTTTACCTATCGCCCCTCAAAGCTGCTCAATGACACCTCTAAATGCTTTCCTATTAACTTTTTTTCTAGCCAAGATCCTACCCACAAGACAATGAGAAACATCCTCTAGCCCATCCTTTTGATTCTGTCTTTCAATCTTACAAATCCTCCCATCTTTCATCTGACAAAGACAAGGCTTGGCCCAATCTGGTTATTTCCCTGATTCCATTTTCACAAGCTGATTTTAAGAGAGCATGCAACCTTCTCGCGGCAGGGCAGACCCACTACTTTGAAGGACAAAAACTTGTACACTGTTGTACTAAGGAATCTTATTATAACCTTTGACTTTTCCTATAGAATTTATTATATAACCTTCTACTTTTCCCATAGAATTTTGACATGATGGAAGTTGTCAAAATGTGCATAAAGGAGAAGTGATGAAGTTACTACACGTTTTTGGAGAGTGTAGATGTGATTGAGAAACAAGAAAATTATGGTGTAAAATTGAATAGAAAAATCTGAGGAGTGCTGCAAGTTATTAAAAACAAAAAAATGATAAAAAATTTGAAGACAGTATAAGCTTAATGAACTGACCTTGAAGTCGGTTGTGACAGCCGACCTAAGAGGCTATAAAATGTCCTCACCTACTCCATATGTGGATACTGCAAAAACACAAAATTTTCCACAGCCACAGCTTCCTCACAATTATGTACCCCATCTTGTCTTGTCGACTTTACATCAGTGCTTCCTCCGCCAAATCGATCACTATTTCTTGTCTACTTTACATTCCCACACACGCCACCACCCTCCAATGCATTTACATTTTTATACTTTACTGATCTATCCAACAATCATTGTGTACCCCATCTTGTAACTAGTTCCGTCAATCTCTCTCTACGAGTCCTTGCTAGTAAATTTTCTAGTCAACTGCGCGTTTTAAAGGAAAATTTGAACAACTGTAAGTAGTCAGATAAAACAATATGTGAAAGCAGCGAAAATATAAGTGATGTACAAAGGCTTCATAGTTTTAGTAGTTGATCCTCAGGCATAGCACTACATGTTATTCTTGTTGCAAAATAGGCAATTCTGGAATGGCTCTTGCCCCTTATTTTGTGTTCTTCTTTCTCTCTCACCAGTTACTTCTCTCCTTCTCTGAGGAACATGATCCCAATCCAAGATGTCCAGCTTTTCGTTGTGGACATCTCGGTTATATTGGCTTCCCCTTCTCCAATCGAACACATCCTGAGTGTGGGTTGTTTATAGTGGACAACTGCACTCAACCACATGGTCCGACGATTCAGTTGGTGAAAAATGAACCATTCTTTTATGTTAGAGACATCTCTCCGGATAATATGCTTAAGCTTAGTGAACAGGTGTATGAGCCTAACGATAAAAGGCGTACCTGTACAGCTTTCATAAACATGACCCTCCCTCGTTCTTCAGTTATCTCTTTTGATACCCCATACAAGTCAAACCTGTTCAAATGTCCACTTAGTTATGACAAAACCACCTCCAATATACGTTTCTTATGCAATAGCACCGATTATTTCATTTTCTACTACAATAATGACTCCAGTGTTCCATCAAGTCCTCCCGTAGGATGTTCAGTCATTCAGCGGCCAGTGACCAAGACTCGAAAACGAGTTGAGTTTGTTAATTTGTATGCTGGTTTTTTCCGTATTAATGTCAATGTAAGTAGAGAATGTTACGAGTGTCACTGGAGAGGAGGGCAATGTGAAAGTGATGTCAAGGGAAGATTTCATTGTTCAAATGCAAAAACGGGTAAGGGAAGATATTGGAACTCATACATAGATGTGTACATGTTTTGCGTTCTGTGTTTCTTTGTTTTACATATTGCTCTAGCGGATTTTGATAGGCCTTTACCCGGTTCTGGAGACTGAAGCAATTTTTGTTTGTTTGTTTGTTTGTTTGTTTATGTTAAAGAATTCACTCAGGATAATAGGCCTGTGCTTCAAAACCAACTGTTTTAATACACCTCCGATAATCATCTGTAAATCCTTCAGAAACCTGACCCTCCCTCATGCTCCTTTTATCTCTTTAATACATCCATCTCTTAAGTCTATTTTTTTTTTAAATATATTATAACAGGTATGAAAATTTCAACCTGTATCTGCTATAGTTGCATTTCAGGTTTTAAGCCTGCTGTTTGGTTTCTATACTCCTTGTTTTTCTAGGATGGCTGAAGTCATCTTTGATTAGAGATCAGTTTTTTTTTTTTTCACTTGACTTTTAGGTGATTACTTCTTGCATTTCTTAGTTCTCAATTTATACTTCTTTTAGATTAATTAAGCAAAGAGTAAATTATAAAGATTAGCTAGTGTAGTAGGTCCTGAATATTCGGATAAGTATAGAATGATACTGATTTAGGTTATACGTCAGAGCCAAAAGAAATCCAGAGATGGGTTGGTAGCACTCATGCAAGTATACAAACTTGATCTAATTGGAATATATTAGAAAGCATAATCAATTGAAAAGTAGAAATTTTGGGTTCTAATTAGGATCAGTCAAGAATTTGCTTATATATATATATATATATATATATATATATATATATACATTGATGAGCTACGCTCATGAATTAGGTTGGTTATGGTATAAAAACAGGTAGAAAAATCACATAACCAATTGGCAAATGAAAATGTTCCAGATAGCCCATTAAGAGTTGGAATTATTCTTTTTCATCATAAAAATAACTTCGATTTTATGGTCTGTCCTGCAGGAACTGCTAGAGGACTTATTACAAAAGCTTCAGTAGGTGAGACAAAATGATTTTAGTCTATAGTTTAGTGAGATTGATGACCTATAACCATTCTGAATTGTCTTCTAAGATTTCCCATTATTGTGGTTTGATGATTCCTTTCTTTAATTGCAGCAATGTCTGCATGTTTAATTGTCCTATCAATCATAGCTCTAGTTCTCTGCTTCTGGAAGAAACTATCATTTGTTGATGTCATGTTCTTCTGGAAGAAGAAAACTAAGAACCATCAGAACATTGAGGCTTTCTTAAGAAATTGTGGATCCTTTGCTCCTAAAAGATATAGTTATTCAGAAATTAAGAAAATGACCAAGTTATTTAAGCATAAACTTGGGCAAGGGGGCTATGGAGGAGTTTACAAAGGTAAGCTACTTGATGGTCAAAATGTAGCAGTGAAAGTCTTAAAAGATTTGGAAGGTAACGGTGAAGAATTTATTAATGAGGTTGCTACCATTAGTAGAACTTCTCATGTTAATATAGTCCATCTTTTTGGCTATTGTTTTGAGGGTTATCGTAGAGCTCTTATTTATGAGTTTATGCCGAGTGGATCTCTTGAAAAGTTCATATACGAAGAAAAGCCGGTAGATAGACAATTGAGGTGGGAAAAGTTGTATCAAATTGCACTAGGCATTGCTCGGGGATTAGAATACTTACATCGTGGCTGTAGCACACGGATTTTGCACTTGGATATGAAGCCTCATAATATTCTTCTAGATGAAGACATCTGTCCAAAGATCTCTGATTTTGGCCTTGCTAAAATATGCCCAAAGAAAGAGAGTGTTATATCAATGACGGGTGTTCGAGGGACTGCTGGATATATTGCTCCAGAAATATTTTGTAGACATTTTGGAGAGGTATCTCATAAGTCAGATGTTTATAGCTATGGAATGATAATTTTAGAAATGATTAGAGGAAGGAAAAACATTGATGTAGTACTTGGTCAAACTAGTGAGATATATTTTCCTCATTGGATTTTTGAACGTCTTGAACTAGATGAAGAACTTGGACTGCAAGGCATCGAAAATGAAGAGGATAATAAATGTGCAAGGAAGATGATAATAGTGAGCCTGTGGTGCATACAGACTAACCCTTCAAACCGGCCAGCAATTGACAAAGTGGTGGAAATGTTGGAAGGGAGGCTTGATTCTTTACAATTCCCACCCAAGCCTTTCCTATCATCTCCAACTTCAGTGCAAGCAAATTCTACATCTTCATCGTTTTGATAAATTGTACCTTATGATTTTAAAATCCATGTTTTCCTGTTAATAGATTAGTTATACCTGTTAATAATAAATTCCACCTATAATATTCATGTCTCCAATGCAACCTTTTTACTTTTATCATTAATACGTTACACTTTCCATGAAATATTGTTGTCCAAAAGGTTAAGGCAGCATTTGAGAGTCTTCTCTCTAATAATCTTCTAAGATGCGTTTGCAATCTCAAAGCCAAACTTCAAGCATATTTGCAGACAATCTCAGCAGAAGTAAGGTGGATCATCGAAAGTTTGTCGCCAGCAGCCATGTCAAGACCTTTTTTACGGACTCCGATGGAATTAATTAAGCTGTTTCCAATGAAGAAATAAACATAAATGGTCTTCGTGCAAATTTCAAAGAAAGCGTGTTGCACACATATCATCACATTAATTTCTTGGAACATTACCATGATTTATTTTAATAAGGAATCTTATTGATCCGATATTATTGTTTATACATCCTTTTCCATTAGGAATGTTTTAGACATGGTTTTCTCCATCTACCATTATTTGAACCCCTTGAACATGTTACACAAATTTCCACGAATGACGTTATGATATGAATTTAATTCGAATAATACAACGTTTGTGTTTACTTTTTGGAGCTTTTGAAGACTTAAAAAGGTGAAGTCAATGTAATTTCTCCTGCAAGTTTAATATTACTTCTCTCTTTAACTGATGAACTTGAGTTTTAGTCCTCAGCTTGTGCTCAACAAATTTATGGTTTCCATTTTAGAGTATCAAAAGAGAAAAAAAATAGAAAATTCTCATATAACATGCTACCTGATTTGATCTAGGATTAATTAGTCCCACTAGAGAAGGAAAAATGAGATAATAAATCTATTTCATTTGTTAACTGCTGATCCTACAAATTCTTGTCAGCCCCACATGATAATTTCGTATTTGGTTTTCCTCGTTAAAACCATGCCTGCCAAGTCAAGTTAAAACTCCTTATGGGTCTTCTCACATCATTTTCTAACTTTTCTCCACAGAACCAACACCCCACTAAATTAATTTTTCTGATTAAGTCCTTGTGGACCCTTTAATAATGCACAAGTTTTTCATAGTCAATTGGCATGTTTCTAAACGAAAAAGCAACTTTACAAAGTAGAGAAGATACAATATGACAATATAAACAGTAACAAGTTAGCTTTTGTCGAGGCGATGATTAAGGTAGCTTTAGCTGTTTCCTGTTTGGCTCGTGCTACTTGTCTCGTATTCTTCATTATCTGTAATCTATTGTGTTTTTTACGTTGTCTCAAGACCAACTCCTAAGTAGTTAGTCCTAGATGTTAATTTTGTTGTCTAATAGGCAATGCTGGGATGGCTCTTTCCTATTATCTTGGGTTCTTACTTATCTTCCACCAGTTACTTCTTTTCTTATCTGAACAAGATTATTATAATCCAAGATGCCCACCTTTTAGTTGTGGGCGTCTCGGCAGTATTGGCTTCCCCTTCTCCAATCGAACGCATCCTGAGTGTGGGTTGCTCATAGTAGAGAACTGCACTCTATCATTTTATCCGACCATGCAGTTGGCGAAAAATAAACCTTTATTTTATGTTCAAGAAATTTCTCAGGATAATAAAGTTCATCTTAGTGACTGATATAATGGTCGATATTATTTTAACCTAACATAAATCTGAAATCGAGAATAACATTGAAAATAATAAAGTATAAATAGTAGGTACAAGATTTATATGGTAAAACTCTCAATGTGAGGAAAACATCTACAGATCAAGATTAGAAGAATTTTATTAACCCAATAACAATACAGTCTCTCTCTAAAATTTTAGAAGGGGATTAGGGAAAAGAGAACTCTTAAATATATTTGAGATTGTGGAAATGGGTTGGGGGATAGTGAACAAATGAATTACAATTGGTTATTTATAGGCAAAATGTAGAATGATCTAAGTTATATTGAACAAAAAATTAGAATGATCTAAGACCCAAAAACATGTTTTCATGATACATTTACTATTTCGTTCTTTCTTCAAGTGTATGTAACCGGAGAATGGGCGTGTCGGTAGAGGAGGCCAATGTCGAAGTGACAACAAGTGAAGCTTTTTTCGTATACACGCAATAATAGGTAATACAATTACAGTGTACTTGGACTTTGTGTGTTATATTAACCATTTAATTAGTATTACGAAGGTTACCTCAAGATTTATATTTGTTGATATCCTTGAAATTTTTGCAATATAAGAGTGTAGAACCCCATTTAGTACTCAAGATTGGATTAATTTATTTTTATGAGATTGAACTGAATTAAATAAATTAGTTTTGTGACATATTTTGGTATAATATGAGATCAAATAAAATCAATTTTAAGTAATTAAATTATTTTTAAAATAAAAAAGCTTTTTCTCTCTCTCTCTCTATATAAACAAACCTAATCACTGTTGAAGAAAATCTGTTTAAAAAAAAAAAAAAAAAAAAATTAAAGAAAATGACCAGTGATGGAGAAAATCAGATGAGCAGTTGAACACTAGCGATGCTGCCTCCATTTCTCACCAGCTTTGCCATTGCCTTCCCTTCGTCTCCTTCTTACCAACGTCACCGTCTCCATCTGATCTCACCAGCGTCGCCACCTCCACCTCGTCTCCTTCTCTCTCATTTATGCTCCTCCTTCTGGTTCTTCATCTTCTAGTTCTTCCTCTCTCCTTCATGCTTCTTTTTCTTCTAATTCTTCCTCTCTCCTTTGTGTTCCTTCTTCTTCCGATTATTTTTCTTCCTTGGTTGATCGATAGCATACATCAAAAAAAGGGGAGGTGGGATTGATTTATCCCGCTGCACAGGTGAGTTTCATTTAACTCACTGTAGTGAGAGAAAAAAAAAAAGATTGGTTTTTATAATTTTATGCTCTCACCAAACATGAATTTGGACTGAATTTTATTCAAATTCAATCCATATAAAAAAAAAAAGAAAAATTGATTTTTATAATTTTATGCTCTCACTAAATATGAGTTGGGATTGAATTTTATCCAACTTCAATTTAATCCAAACCCATGTAACAAATATGGCGTTGAGATGTAACAAGCTTTTAGCACTAGTTAGGGGTTATGTCAGATTTAGTACGAATTAAGTCCAAGAATTATAAAAATGTTGTGCTTGTGTAGTGGTGAGATGTCTTATAATTTTAAAAGAAGGTTTTATGATCAAAATTCATTTATTTATTGATATATGGGGGTTGGTTTATATTTTAATTGTATTATCATCTAATCATTATATATTTATTTGTAGAAAATTGTGGACCTATTTATAACCTGATTTTTTTTATAATAGAATATGAAATATGTAATTATTAAAAATTCTTTAATAACATGGTAGTTGGATTAGGATACCTGATAATGGTATGATGACCCCTGATAATGGTACGATAGTTGGTAGAGAGATAAATTTCCACCACTCCATCAATTTCAAAATGTTCAGGAGAGTCCATCAATTGTCAAATCGTTGTGACTATCCCCTTTTTTTTTTTTTTAGGCCTTTGGAATCTCAAATGTAGCTTTTTCTGATCGAGTCTTCTTACTGTTTCTTTTCTCTGGTATTGTTTGATTAATTTGCTCCAAATTTTTGTTGACACTGTAGAATTAGGATGGATGGCCATATTCAATTAAATTATAGTTTTAATAACTCAATTAGTACTTTAATTGTTTACAAATTATATGTTAAGATTTACCTAAAATAAAAACTATAAGAAATTCCCAATAAAATAATGTGACCTTTTGTAAAAGTTGACACCAAATGGATTAGGATGTTAACAGGATTTATCAAGATAAATTATCTCTTGTATGACCCAATTATGTACTCTTATAATTGAAAGATTATTATTTTCATAATAACAAGAGAAAACTATTAAAATGAATAAAAAAATATGTAACCACTTTTCCTATTAAAGAAATGAAAATAAAATTATTTGAATTTTATGGTAGGCAAATTGGGTTGTTGCGGCTTAAGTCACCTCTACCCTTGCTCAAGTCAAGGGTTTGATATGCACATTCTACTAAATGTGGATGGTTTTTCCACTCTATATGGGTAACCTTCTTTTGCTTCTAGGAGCAAAAATCTAGCTCATACTTCAGAACCTCATTTCGGCTGATTCCGCTAGTGTTTTGGCCTAGTGTTAATATAAAAAAAAAAAATGATTTTTTAGGAAAAAATCTATTAAAAAAAACCTGAAAGGACAAATAATCTCAATTTATCCAAATTTTTCAAAATACTAACCAAAAAACCCCTCTATCATCCGTCAAAAGTGGTTTCTATCCAAATTTTTAATAGTTTTATCATAAAAACATTAAAAGACCAAAACACCTTTACTATATAAAAAATTAAAAATTTTTAAAAATAGTCAATTACCAAACTACCATTTCATAATCAAAATAAAAAGGAAAGTAAAAATATAAAAAAATTAAAATTTTTAAAATTTATAATTATTATTAAATAAAAATAAGATAAATTAAAGAAAAAATTTTCCATTAGATTTCCACCATTCATCAATTTAAAATAAATAAAAAATTTTCCATTAAATTTATTTTAAAAAATTAAAAATTAAATAAAAATGGAGATTAATTTGAAAAAAATAAAAAATTAAAAAAAATGCGGATCATCAAGTATTTGCATATTAAATGGAAATCATCTTCAAAATCAAAATCCAAAAAATAAAAAATTAGAAAATTTGACAAATTAAAAAATAAACTAGACGAACATCACACACCATTACACCTCATCGTGCGCCACCCAACCACCATTCACTAGATGGACATCACACACTATCACATGTTATCACACACAACCCAAACACCATTCACATACCATCACACACCACTCAGGCACCATTCACGCCACCATCACACACTAGTCACTCTCATCACCATCATCACCATTCATCACACATCCACCGTTCATCACACCATTATCCAATACTAGCAATAAACACCATCACACACCGACTGGTCCATCCATCACCACCTAACCATTTTTAACAAAAATCTTTTTGACACTTTCCATCTTTAAGATCCAGACAAAATCTGATAGACATCTAAAAGAGGGCAATGAGGGAGAGAGGAAAGGGAAGAGAGAGCAACGGTGGAGGATAGAGAGGGACGAGAGAGCAACGGTGGAGGATGGAAAGAGATAAGAGAGCAACGACGGAGGGTGGAGAGAGAGGAGAGCTGTGGTGAAGGATAGAGAGGAAAGAGAGAGCGACGGTAGAGGAGGGCGGAGAGGAAAGGGAAAGAGGGATGATAGAGGGTGGAAGGGCACGACAACGGGTATGGAAGGTGGCGATGGGTTAGGGTGGTGTATTGAGTGGTGATGAGGTTAGGTTTTGATGGTGGCTGGGTGAGTGGTGATAAAGTTGAATGATGATGATGGTTGGGTGAGATGAGAGGAGTTATGGTAGAGAGAGTGAGTGAGTGATGAGATGATAGATTTGTGTTTAATTTTTTTAATTTAATCCAGCTATCCCTATCAAGACATTGACGATTATGCCCTTAAATTAATGGATTTGTTAGTTTATTGATGGATTTACTATGTCATCTAACGGTTAGACCATTTTAATTATTATTTTAAATATCAGAAGAAGTTTGATATTATTTTTAATTTCAGAAGGTAAAATAATAAAACCTTTTTTTTTTATAATATAAAACTATGCAATTTGTTTCCATAGTAAAATATGTAGGGGCTTGTGTTGTATCCAATGCATCGAAGGAAGAATGTTAGACAAGTTCAACTAAGTTATAATAATAATCAACATTGTATATGTGTTGCTATTTAAATGTTGTCACATACCCAGAAGCTACCACCTTTATAAGTCAGTTTTGGGGCACAAACCTAACCAACCAAAACTAAGATGGGTCTTGCACACTTGGCAACTTGTTATTTGTGCCTCTCTCTATGTTTTTGCAATCTCTTCAGTTGTGTTCTCGAGGGAATTGGACCGAGAGACCAAGGCACTCTAAAAGGCCAACTAGGTCTGGCCAGCCTCAAGTGAACTTCCGGTAATACTCAGGATATGTCACCGTTGATGAAAGTCAAGGCAAGGCTGTTTTCTACTGGTTTTTTTGAAGCCACGCACAAGCTTGTGAACAAGCCTCTCCTTTTATGGCTCGATGGAGGTATTATAAATAGGGTTTTAACCAAATCTAACCTCTTTTCTAAGTTCAAATTGAAAACTAACCTTTTTTTTTTTTAAATATAGTATTAAAATATATCTCTGGAC
The DNA here is from genome assembly GCA_019925255.1 of Litchi chinensis. Lineage (NCBI taxonomy): Eukaryota > Viridiplantae > Streptophyta > Magnoliopsida > Sapindales > Sapindaceae > Litchi > Litchi chinensis. The sequence goes on from CM034474.1 coordinate 21,217,427, forward strand.
TTAAATACAAGGGTTAGAAATAAGTAATTTTTAAAAAATGTTATTTTTCAACTCTACCTTTCAAAAGAGGCTTTATTTGCAATTAATTCTTATAAATATTCTCTGCTACATTATGTCATGCAATTGGACTCATAACCCAAAATTAATAATCACGGTGCGATTGAAAGCATTGTTACTTATCACAAGAGTTTAATTTACTTGATAATGTTTTTCTTAAAAGCATGATCTTGAAAGATTATTATTTTATGGAAGCCATTTATTCCCTAATTATACACATTATCTTTTTTAAAACCATCAAAATGTGTGTATGTAGAGAAAGTAATGTTACAAAAAGAATATTACATCCTAAATGGTGATAAAGATGAGCTTCGATTGTCATATATTTCACCTTATTAATCCACTGTTAAAATATTAGTATATTACTCATGAAATATATATATATATATATATATATGGTCAATGTATTCTAACTTTTAAATTATTAGAACCATTAACTTAAATATTTATTATATTTGAATGAGATAATATGACCCACAAAGAAGTGTAGAGTTAATTTTAATTAATTCTGAAAGCACGAGGAGACATGTTGTACATTTAAGAAAAGACAACCTATTTGATAATTAAACCGTATGTAAGGGAGGTTTTGATATCTATCTAACACGTCAATTTTTTATTTTTGGGATTTTTTATTTTCTTACAACCTTAGATATCTTTTTAGATATATAGTATTTTATTTTTATATTTGTATCTTAAGAATAGATTTGCCCATATTAAGGAAACAACAAGTTAATATAGAATAGATAACAAGAAACACAAACTTTGATTGTAAATGTGACGGAAAAATGTACAAAACACTTTAACTGTGCGCGTGATTATGCAAAAGTTTTGAGTAATTAAAATGGATAATCCTATTTTTTTCTCTTGGAGTTTGACATAATGTTAAAATACCCGATCATATTTTAAAATCATTAATATCTTCCTTATCAATTTATGAAATATATTAAATATTCTTTGTAGTTTATGAAAATATAAAAAAAAAAAACTATTGCCATCATTGTTGACTTTGAAAATTAAAGTTTGACCATTATATGGAAAGACAAAACTATAGGAGTACTTCCATCATTTCAATTATTTTGATAATAACAATAATGGCAGAGGGTAAAATAAGATTCTTTAAAACGATATGAGAATAATTACTGATTATATCAAACTATATGAGAAAAAGCAGGATTATCCCTAATTAAAACGTTTATTGTGCAAAAAAGAGTTCGAATGGTCCACAACAAAACTGCAGGCCCGGGATGTTCTTCTATTGGGTTTGGAGAGGCCCAAGAGCTCGGCCCACTTTTAGTGGAAAATGGTCCAACTTTAAAATTCAATAACTACACTTGGAATAAAGGCATGCTTACCTATATAATTCCCGCTTTCATATATATATATATATATATATATATATATTCCTAAAAACTCGAATTTAATTTGTACGCACACACACAATTTCCGTAGAGAATTGGCTTGTTTAACTTGTTTTTGGTCAATAATTTCAGCCGCAAATTTATTGTTCTTGGAGACTCCAGCTGGCGTAGGATTTTCATATTCAAATAGTAGCATTACTAACTACGGGGATAATAGTACAGGTACGGATAGGATTTATTTACATTGAGTTATTAATAAATCTACTTAAAATATATTAAAAATGATGAAATTAGAGATTATAGTCCAATGATAATCTCTCACAATCATAGGAGAAAATCTTTTATGAGACTATCTTACAGCTGATGTGGTGAGATAGAACAATAAGAAAGAAATAATATTATTTCATTAATTCATCCCATCATATCGATTGAAAGACAGTCCTATAAAAGATTTTTTTAATCATAGTTGCAGGAAGCAAAACTGACCAATTAATATTGATGAGGATTTTTTTTTTGGCATTAAATTAAGGAGAGTTATCCTCATGAAAGATCTACTTCTACCAAGTTAAATGCAATTTCTAATAGTAGCTTAATGTTACAAATTTAAAAATATTCCTCAAGTATTTAGCATTATCTAAAATTCACAATAAACTTCCTTTCAAAAAAGAAAAAAAAAATACTACAAACTTTTAAGAGTGAAAAACAAGAATACTTTATAGTTATTTATAAATATAATTACAAGAAGTTTCAAAAAAAAAAAAAAAAGCAACTGTTATTAATTAATGTTAAGTATTACTAAATTTATAAATTAGGTACATTATGTACACAATCGATAAATTAATAGAATCACATCATTTTTAACGTCTATTGATAAAATATAGCAGTTTTAAAGGTTTACGAGCAAAAATAGTCAATAATGAAAAAAAACTTGAAATTTGAATTCTATAATATTCTCTTTTGTCATTTGTAATTATAGATATAAATTCGTTGATAATTTTTTAAACAAATTAAAAAAAAAAACCTGAGTTCGCTGTATAACACTTATTTTATTATTTAAATTATATTATAATAAAAAGATGATTATAGCAAAAATGCCCCATCCAACACAATAATTTACAAAATTAACCCTCTTTGAAATAAATAATAAAAAGCCCCAAAATTCCTGAAGTGCCCCTACTCAATACATAACCAAAGGGTTGGAGAAAAATAAATGAAATAGTAATACAATTTAGTTTGAATCATTGTTAGAAAAGTTGAAAATTTTTGAAAAAGTTTCATTCATCAAGTTGACCAATATACATATGCATCAGATTAGCCTAACCTAATACATAAAACATTTTCTTTCTTTCTTTTTTTTTTTTTAAAATTAATGCATAAAAATATTCTAATATGCACAACACTAGTATTTTGGTCATATCTTGATATACATTTATTTAATTTGATTATTTATGTGTTAAAAGAGGATTCATATATCTACAATATGTAACGTTAGGCTTCCCAAAATTTTTATCCAAACGGTGTAATATATAAATTGTCAACATTTTATAAATCATGAAATGATATAAAAAATGATATGATGTTGATAACTCATATGTCATGTCATTTGGACATGAATTTGAGAAATCTAACATTACCCTTCTACAATTTAATGTCTCACAATAATTTGCAATTTCAACATTTTTGTGCTCAAAATCGGGAATCAACATTAAGTCTCACTTTTCTATTCCAACATTTCCTATTGATCTCTAAATTTGACCATCAATATGTTAGATTTAGAAACGCTTCGTGTATCAATGTAAAACTCTAAATCCTAGTTCCAGTGAATTAAGTGTCTCATCAATATGATATGTATAACACGGGATATTACCAAGTAAGAGTGTTGTAAACCCTCGATTTTAGCCACAGTTGAATAGTAACGCTCTAGTAGTAATTTTTAAAGTTTAATTTAATTTCGCATTAATAATAAGATGTCGTTTAGAGGACCCAAGAGTATTAGGAAATGTTATGGGAGAGTATAGAATGAAATAAGTTTATTTTTCAAAGTCAAAAAGTTGAAAAAGTCCACCAATGAGAAGTAGCCAAATATGATAAAACGTTATGGTGTTTAGTGAACCATATGGAGCTATTTGATTGGTGGAAAAGCTTGTGGTCTCTAATGTGTTAAATAGATCAATTAGATTCAAGTTTATCCGGTTTGAGGTTATGACAAGATTAAGTAAAGTATAAGGGCCATTTTAATAATTTTTAAGAGGGACTAACATGTAATTGTAGCATCACTATATAAAGTGGAGATTAAGGCAATTATCATTCATTTTAGGAGTTGAAAAACCGAGAGTGAGAGAGAGAGGAAGCTGGCCACTATCAAGAGGAGGAGCAAGTGATTTTAAGTAGTTTTTCCAAGCAAATCATCATCAATTTCAAGCTTGTCATCAACCAAAGTCTCTAAAGCAAGTTTAGATTAAAAGAAAAGCTAAATCAAGGTGAAAGCGAAAAGTTTTGGAGGATTTCGGAGGAGGTTCGCTTTCGATCGGAGGGCGTTTAGTGAGTAGAAATTCAATTTCTTCAAACATAGTTTTGTTTAAAGTTCATTTTATGATTATATGCACTTAATTAATTATGTAATCGTATTGTGTATTGCAGTATATTTAGATTCTATTATGTGAATTTTTAAATTGAATATGCATTCAATTCAAGAATTTATGAGAAATTAAAGTTTTTAGGCTTTTTGTCTCAAAAACGAGTGTAAATGAGAATATCGAGAAAAATATTTTATTATGCTGATGGTTTATCCTAGCCCCAATTAAGTACTCAGTCGAATACTTTATACGTGCATGGTAGATATGAGAGAGTTACTAACTGAGAGGGGGAGAGAGTCAATTGAGTCACCCTCTGCACGTATATGGTAGTGTAGTTCAGTTCGATTGCGTAGGGGTAACGTGTGCCCAGAGTTCGCGCATCGGTGATTACATAGGGTAGATTCCTTAATTCATAGTGGCTAGCTACAGATTTAAACTGCTATGACAGAAATAGTTTCCCTGGGTTACCATCAAGGTGAGAAATGAGAAAGTTTTCGAAAGAAATTCGAAATGAGTTTCAGAAACAGTTTTATTTGAAATATTAAAAAGTATTTCAGAAAAATACTTTAGTTTATGAAGTTTTTTAATGTTTATCTCACTAAGTTATACTCACCGTTTGATTTTCATGTGTTTCTTAAAATGTTCCCTCAGGTACAAGAGCGAGTCGTTCAGCAGACGAGGCTTAGACAGTCGCGCGGATAGACTGACGGACGACTATTCCCCATTATATATAGCTCGTATTTTTTTCATGCATGTGTTGCACATAAATCATGTTGTAAATGATGTAAATTTGTAAACGTAAATATCAGTCGTTGGATGCACATTTTATGAAAATGTTTTAAAAAGAAAAATCTAAATTTCCATCGATTTCATAATTGTGATTAGCTATGTTGTGATTGATTTTGAGTGAGGCCTAGAAGCCCCTGGTAGTGGAGATTGTGTGCTATAAAAGTGTTTTTAAATTGCTTTTGAATTTACAGGGTGACATAGTTCAATAAACAGCCGGTATGCTGTTGGATTTTCGTCAGAAAAAAGAAAAATTTTTACCCTTACCACTAAGTAAATGATTTACAAAATGAGTTTAAAGTGAGTCACGGTGTTCCGACGAGAGTTCTTCGGGCTAAAGTTAGGGTTCATTGGAGTTCTGTCGAGGTGCTACGAGGTCTTTCACGGGTGCAGAGAAGGGATTCGAGAACGGTCCCATCAATTTGGTATCAAAGCATTCGGTTTAAAGTTGTTTAGAAAAACTTTTGAAAAATTGTGCATCCACAAGTTATTTATGCATTTCATTGCATTGAGTTATAAAACTTCGCATGACATTAATTGTTTTTTACTGTTGTAGAGCTATGCGCCCAGCTAGTCATCCTCTTACGCGCAGAGCCGCCGCTGAGACTCCATCTGTTCCTTCTGCGCCACCAGAGGCTGAGAAACCTATCCATGAGTCAGTAAATGAGCCTCAGCCCGGGGTGCAGCCAGAGCCACCAGTGGCAGGGCCAGCAGTAGATCCTATAGAGAGATTGGCCTAGATTATGCAAGGTATAAGACCTCGCGCACGGGGTGCCACCATAGAAAGAGTTCTGACGTTAGGCGCCGAGGGTTTTGATGGATCAAGGGGTCCAGATGCAGCTCTAGAGTGGTTGGAGAGTACAGATAGGGTTCTAAAGCAGATGGATTGCGAGGATCTGCAGAGAGTATCTATTGCTTCATTTCTCCTGCGAGCTTCCGCTCGAGATTGGTAGGATTCCGTGAGGAGGAGAGTGACTACTCCGCTCACATGGGAGCAGTTTAAAGAGTATTTCAATGAGAAGTTCTATCCCAAAGCTTATAGAGATGCGAAGATTGATGAGTTTTACCTCCTAGTTCAGGGTAATATGATAGTAGAAGAGTATGAAAAGAAGTTTACAGAGTTATCCTGAATGGTGCCCGTTCATCGTCGATGACGAAGCCAACAAGTGTCATAAGTTCCTGTAGGGCGTGAACTTCAGAATCAAGGCATATGTAGCTATTACCGATTATAGAGAGTATAAGAGATTAGTAGAGGTAGTTTTGAGGGTTGAGATAACTTTTCAGACCGAGAGGGGTCAACAGCCGTAGAAGAGGGGACCGAGCCAGGAATGGCAGACTGGGGGACCTAGTAAAACCCTTAAGATTGGAAGCAAGTCTGGAGGACCTTTAGAGAGGCAGCAGAGTCAAGGAGCCACCTCCAGTCAGGGTTCAGTGAGGCTGCCGTTAAGTTCCCAAGACCAAGGTAGCAGTTAGAGCAAGGTACCCCGCTGTGTGACATGTGGGAGATTCCATTAGGGAGAGTGTCATTTTGGTCGTACTGGGTGCTATTACTACGGTCAGGAGGGACATCTGAAGAGAGATTGCCCGCAGAGGACTACTGCAGAGAGCAGTGAGTCGAGACTAGTGACTCCGAGTCAGTCTAGTGGAGGACAATCACGAGGCAGGGGAGGTCCACAAGGGAGAGGACTAGGGACCCCTAGTCAGCTAGGTCGACGTATGGGTCGAGGTACCCCATTCAGATGTGCAGTTTCATTCTCTGGTTTTGATATTCATGCATTAGTAGATCTAAGAGTTACTTATTCCTTTATTTCTAAGAGCTTTGTTAGACGAGCTGGATTGCCGGTAGAGCCATTAGAGTGAGTGATGGTGGTGACTACTCCTACTGGGGATGTATTAGTGGCAGAAAATGTGTACAGAGGTGGTAAGATTGTGGTTGGAGGTAAAGCATTCTCGGTCAGTTTGGTAGTGATGGATATTCATGATTTTGATGTGATACTGGGGATGGACTGGTTAGCCACTCACCGCGCCACAATGGATTGTTATCGAAAGGAAGTTAGATTCAGTATGTCAGAAGAGCTCGATGTGGTATTCAGGGGTAAGCGCCAGATGCTTTCTTCTTGTATAATATCAGCATTGACGGCCTGGAAGATGTTAAGGAAGTCGTGTGAGGGTTATTTGGCTTATGTGATGGATACATCAGAGAGAGAGGCCCGATTAGAGGATATCCCAGTGGTTAGAGAGTTTTCAGATGTGTTCCCGGAGGATCTTTTTGAGTTACCTCTAGACAGGGAGATAGAGTTATAAATTGATCTGATTCTGAGGACAGCGCCTATAGCCAAAGCACCCTTCAGGATGGTACCTATAGAGTTAAAAGAGTTGAAGGTGCAGTTAAAGGAGTTAGTGGATAAGGGTTTCGTTCAACCAAGTGTTTCTCCATGGGGAGCTCCAGTTTTGTTTGTGAAGAAAAAGGATGGTAGTATGCGATTGTGCATTGACTATAGGGAGTTGAACAAAGTGACTGTACGAAACCAATATTTGCTTCCTTGTATTGATGATTTGTTTGGTCAGCTTTAGGGGGCTAGTATATTTTCGAAGATTGATCTGAGATCGGGTTACCATCAGTTGAAGATTAAAGAAGAGGATGTGCCCAATACTGCCTTCAGGACGCATTATGGACACTATGAGTTTCTGGTGATGCCTTTTAGGCTAACCAATGCACCTGCAGTATTTATGGATTTGATGAACAGAGTGTTCCATGATTTTCTTGACAAATTTGTAATAGTATTCATCGACGACATTCTGGTGTATTCAAGCACTAGAGAGGCCCATGCTGAACATTTGAGGTTAGTTTTGCAGACTCTGAGGGATCGCCGACTGTATGCTAAGTTCAGTAAGTGTCAGTTCTGATTGGACATGGTCTCATTTTTAGGACATATGGTATTTGCAGATGGGATCACTGTAGACCCCTAGAAAATTAAAGCAATTCTAAATTGGAAGTAGCCAACTTCCGTTACAGAGGTCAAGCGTTTCTTAGGATTGGTAGGGTATTATCGGAAGTTCATGGAGGGATTCTCCAAGATAGCCATTCCTTTGACAAAACTGACCAAAAAGGATGTAAAGTTTGAGTGATCAGAAGCTTGTCAGAAGAGTTTTAATGAATTGAAGGCTAGATTGACCACAGCTCCCATTCTTACATTCCCATCTAGGATAGAGGGCTTCGTGGTGTATAGTGATGCTTCCAGACAGGGTCTAGGGTGTGTTTTGATGCAGAATGGGAAAGTAATAGCTTATGCATCTAGACAATTGAAAAAGCACGAGTAGAATTACCCTACGCATGATTTGGAGCTAGCTGCAGTAGTATTTGCACTACGGGATCTGGAGACATTACCTGTATGGGGTTTCTTGCCAGATATTCACAGATCATAAGAGCCTCCAGTATCTACTCTCTCAAAAAGAGCTAAACATAAGGCAGATGAGGTGGTTGAGCTAATTAAAGACTATGATTGCACTATTCAGTACCATCCAGGGAAGGCCAATGTAGTGGCTAACGCGTTGAGTAGACAACCCTCTAGTTCAGTGGCTCATTTGAGGGCAGGGTACCTTCTGTTGTTGAGAGACATGAGATCCTTAGGGGTTCATCTGGAGACTACAGGGTCAGGTGCACTGCTAGCTACATTTCAGGTTTGACCAGTACTTACAGATTGAGTCCAAGAGTTACAGGGTCAGGATTCTCAATTGAGCAAGATTCGTCAGGAGGTTGAGTTGGGCAGAGGACAGGACTTCTCGGTGAGAGATGATGGTACTTTGATGATGAGTCAGAGATTATGTGTTCTATACCTGGCAGATCTTAAGAAAGAGATTTTAGATGAAACTCATTCTTCTGCATATGCGATGTATCTAGGAAGTACAAAGATGTACCATACCTTGAGATAGCATTACTGGTGGAAAGGTATGAAGAGGGAGATAGCTGAGTATGTATCCAGATGTCTAATATGCTAGTAGATTAAAGCATAACATCAGAGACCAGCAAGTTTATCTTAGCCTCTCTTTATGCCAGAGTGGAAATAAGAGCATATCACCATGGATTTCGTGGTTGGTTTTCCCCACAATCGGAGTGGGCATGATAGTATTTGGGTGATTGTTGATCGGCTCACAAAGTCAGCTCATTTTCTACTGGTTTGCAGTACTTATCCTCTAGACCGGTTAGCCAGTCTATATGTTGACGAGATCATCAAGTTACATGGAGCTCCAATTTCCATTGTATTTGACAGAGATCCCAGGTTTATATCCAGATTCTGGCCTAGTTTGTAGAGAGCATTGGGCATTTGGTTGCATTTCAATACAACATTTCATCCTCAGACGAACGGACAGTCCGAGCATACCATTCAGACTCTAGAGGATATGCTGAGATCCTGTGTGATGGAGTTTAGAAGTAGTTGAGATTCTTATTTGCCTCTGATCGAGTTCGCCTATAATAATAGTTATCAGGCCAGTATCGGCATGACACCATATAAGGCTTTTTATGGGAGGCGGTGCAAGACGTCGGTATGTTAGGATGAAGTGGACGAAAGGAAACTTCTAGAACCCGAATTAGTACAGATGACTACAAATAAGATTAAGATCATTCGGGACAGGTTGAAGATCGCCCAGGATTGTTAGAAAAGTTATGCGGATACTAGAAGGAGAGATCTAGAATTCCAAATAGGGGATAAGGTCTTATTGAAGATATCACCGTGGAAAGGGATCATCAGATTTGGTAAACGTGGAAAGCTTAGTCCGCGGTATATTGGTCCCTATGAGGTGATCAACCGAGTTGGAGACGTAGCTTATTGCCTAGAGCTTCCACCAGAGTTATCCATAATTCATAATGTATTCTATTTTTCGATGCTCCGCAATACATGCCAAATCCTTCACATATATTGACCGAGTAGCCAGTGGAATTGAGAGAAAACCTAACTTATGAGGAGAGTCTAATTTAGATCTTAGACATGAGGGAGCAGGTTCTACGCAACAAAATAATTCAATTGGTAAAAGTTCTGTAGAGGAACCATTCAGTTGAGGAGACTACGTGGGAGCCTGAGGAGTAGATGCGGAGGCAGTACCCGTACCTTTTTTATTCAGGTATATGATTTAAATTTTGAGGTCGAAATTTTTTTAAGAGAAGGAGAAATTGTAAACCCTCGATTCTAGTTACAGTTGAATAGTAACGCTGTAGTAGTAATTTTTAAAGTTTAATTTAATTTCGTATCAAGAATAGGATATCGTTTAGAGGATCTAAGAGTATTAGGAAATGTTATGGGAGAGTATAGAATGAAATGAGTTTATTTTTCAAAGTCAAAAGTTGAAAAAATCTACCAATGAGAAGTAGCCAAATATGATAAAAAGTTATGGTGTTTAGTGAACCATGTGGAGCTATTTGATTAATGGAAAAGCTTGTGGTCTCTAATGTGTTAAATGGACCAATTAGATTCAAGTTTATCTAATTTGGGGTTATGACAAGATTAAGTAAAGTATAAGGGTCATTTTAACAATTTTGAAGAGGGACTAACATGCAATTGTGGCACCACTATATAAAATGGAGATCAAGACAATTATTATTCATTTTTGGAGTTGAAAAACTGAGAGTGAGGGAGAGAGGGAGCCGGCCACTATCAAGAGGAGGAGCAAGTGATTTTAAGTAATTTTCTTCAAGCAAATTATCATCAATTTCAAGCTTGTCATCAACCAAAGTCTGTAAAGCAAGTTTGGATTAAAAGCAAAGCTAAATCAAGGTGAAAGCGGAAAGTTTCGGAGATTTTGGAGGAGGTTAGCTTTCGATCGTAGGACGTTTAATGAGTAGAAATTCAATCTCTCCAAGCATAGTTTTGTTTAAAGTTCATTTTATGATTATATGCACTTAATTAATTATGTAATCGTATTATGTGTTGTAGTATATTTAGATTCTATTATGTGAATTGTTAAATTGAATATGCATTCAATTCAAGAATTTATAAGAAATTAAAGTTTTTAGGTTTTTTGCCTAAAAAACGAGTTTAAATGGGAATATCGAAAAAAATATTTTATTACGCTGATGGTTTACTCTAGCCCCAATTAAGTACCCAGTCGAATACTTTATACGTGCATGGTAGATATGAGAGAGTTACTAACTGAGAGGGAGAGAGAGTCAGTTGAGTCACCCTCTGCACGTATAGGGTAGTGCAGTTCAGTTTGATTACGTAGGGGTAACGCGTGCCTAGAGTTCGCGCATCGGTAACTACATATGATAGATTCCTTAATTCCTAGTGGCTAGCTACATATTTAAGCTGCTACGACAGGAGTAGTTTCCCTAGATTACCATCAAGGTGAGAAATGAGAAAGTTTTCGAAAGAAATTTGAAATGAGTTTCAGAAACAGTTTTGTTTGAAATGTTAAAAAGTATTTCAGAAAAATACTTTAGTTTATGAAGTTGTTTAATGTTTATCTCACTGAGTTATACTCACCGTTTGATTTCCATGTGTTTCTTAGAATGTTTCCTCAGGTGCAGGATCGAGTCGTCCAGCAGACGAGGCTCAGACAGACGCATAGATAGACTGACGGACGACTATTCCCCATTATATAGCTCGTATTTTTGTCATGCATGTGTTGTACATAAATTATGTTGTAAATGATGTAAATTTGTAAATGTAAATATCAGTCGTTGGATGCACGTTTTATGAAAATGTTTTAAAAAGAAAAATCTAGATTTCCATTGATTTCATAATTGTGATTAGTTATGTTGTGATTGATTTTGGGTGAGGGCCAGAGGCCCCTGGTAGTGGAGATTTTGTGCCATAGAAGTGTCTTTAAATTGTTTTTGAATTTGCAGGGTGACATAGTTCAATAAACAGCCGGCATGCTACCGGATTTTCGTCAGAAAAACAAAAAATTTTTACCCTTGCCACTAAGTAAATGATTTACAAAATGAGTCTAAAATGAGTCACGGTGCTCCAATGGGAGTTTTTCAACCTAAAGTTAGGGTTCGTTGGAGTTTTATCGGGGTGCTACGGGGTCTTTCATGGGTCCAGAGAAGGGATTCGAGAAGGATCCCGTCTAGTGCTACGCATATTGGAAAGGAAATGTTTTATGTATTAGGTTAGGTTGATGGATACAAAATTCATCAGGTCAAGCTAACTAGATGCATGAAAATTTTCCAAGTAAATTTTTTTTTATAATTTAAACATATTTTCTCTTCCAAAATTTGATTATTTTCATACAAATATCAACTCATGCTATAAATGTATCAATTCATTTTATGTCAAACTAATTTAATTTTATAATTTCATATATTTTTCTCCAACATTTCAATTATGCGTTCATTAAGGGTCTTTTGAGTATTTTTGCAACTTATTTCTAAGAGGGGTAATCTTTTAATTGGTTGTGTTGGATAAGGCATTTTTGTTAAAATCCCTAAGAAAAAAAATTCAAGCTTATCAAAAAACATTTTGTTTGCCCAAATGTTTGTAGTAGTTGTGGCCCCTATGGTGGTTAACGGTGTTCCACCCATAATTGCCAATTTGAATCATGTTCCCATTTTACTTTCATCAACTTTCAAATTTGTAAGAATTAAAAATTAAATTTTATATATAAAAATATATATATCTATGGAAGCTTTGTGCAATATCTCTTGTAATGTCGTCAGCTTAATTAGGCAATTAAATTTATGAAGAATTTATGTTGACTGATGTGCTTCAGACGGTTTGCTATGTTTCAAAATTTATTCTTGTGTGGCCAAGGATTCATACTCATTTCTCCTTAAGTGGTTGAAAAGGTTTCCACAATACAAATCCAGTGAATTCCATATAGCAGGAGAAAGCTATGGAGGTAGAAAATATATTAATTTTCTTAATTGTTTTCGGGCTTTTTATTTTTTATTTTTTATTTTTTTTTAACACTAATAAGTCTTCTCCATCATTACCGGTAGTTAAACCTACATTTTAATTTGCTCTTTCAGGTCACCATGTACCACAACTTGCTGAGGTTATATTAGAGGAGAACCATAAAACAACTAAAGATAATTTTATAAATCTCAAAGATTTGATTGTAAGCACCTTGTTTTCGATTTATTATTATTATTATTATTATTATTTCTTTTGATTATCAGTTGATATGTGAATTTAAGAGTTAAAATAGAAAAAAAGATCTTAATTTTTTTCTTAAGCTATAGTCAAGTTCAATCAGATCAACTAATTGGGGTAAATATCAAACTCATTTCTTGTTATTTGAAAAATTATCAATTGAATCTAAAGGTTTGGAGAACTAGATAACTTAATTAGTTTTTGTTTCACAAATTATCATACTAGTTAGTCTTGTTTTAGTTTGTATCTTATTTGTTTGTATAGAAGTAATTTCTCTAGACAGTTACTGTTAGAATTTTCTTCAACTTTTGTTGAGAAAGATATTAGACACCTATTTGTTTACTTAAAAATGAAATTAATCATATTATTTATTAAAAATTAGTAAAACAGACATTGAAAGATAGCAAAACAAACCATAAAACTACAAAAACTTCTTATAGTTACAAATTGCTAATGTTAAATGTACCAACTCATCCTCATTAACCGATTAAAAAAAACTTAGGTCCAGTTTGGTGTTATTATAGCTTTTAATATAATATCATTGTTAATTGTGTTGAAGACATAATCTATTGTAAAGTTAATCACACTAGTGTTTGGTTAATTCTATTGTTAAAACTATCAAAAGCACTCTATATACGTTTAGTAAATTTTTTGTTAGTTGTTGTAAATTTATAAATAATTTTAATTCATATTTGGTCTAAATATAATTCAATATAATTAAGATTATGATGCAAAATGTTTTTTTATTAAAAATAATAGGTATGATTTGGATTTGGTCATTTAAAAGATTCATTAAATTCCACGACAGATTATTTCATAACGATTTTATAGGAGCAATCCCCTACCTACTTCTTAAAATTATTGTTAAATCTATTCAAATTATTAAATAATTATTTTTGAAACTTTATCGAATATCTTTTTTATGTCAAAATTATTAAATAATCAGATTTTAACTTTTCAAAAGCAATACCAAATGGACCTTTAATAGGAAGGTTTAAAAATACTACTTTGATCTAACTTAAATGGATAGAGGTTTATTGATAATCACTTTACAAAAGTTATCCCCTACATATTTCATAAAATTGCTACTAAATCTATTTAGATTATTAAATAATTACTTTTGAAAATTTTACCAAACACTTTTTTTTATGTTAAAATTATTAAATAATCAGATTTTAAGTTCTCAAAAGCAATACTGAACGGGCCATTAATGAGAATGTCTAAAAAGACTACTTTAATCGAACTTCAATATTAATGGATAAAGGCTTTATTGATAGTCAAATGAAATGATAACGACTTCTATTGAAAATTCTATTAAATTTTAATTATAATAAAGTTTAAGTTTTAAAATTAATATTAGGAAAAAAAAATAAGGTTTTTTAGCACTATCCTTCACTTATGAACTAAGTATTAGTTCGCGAGTGAATTATTTATTTATTCACAAACTATGTTGTCCTTTACTTACAAATTATCTAGTTTTCATTTTTTTCTTTATTAATTTCAAAAATTACAATTTTTATTTTTTTAATTAAAAACATACTCAACTCTTTTATGCATAATAAACAATAGAGACTAAATTGATCTTTTAAACAATAGGGATGGTGGTGAAATTATCCCATTAACTTTTTATTTTTTATAAGATTCATGAAAACATATATTATATGTTGAGTTTTTAAAAAAAGTTTGAAATTGAAAGTTACAATCCCACATGGAAAAGAAACACTCTACCTTTTAAGTATATAAGAAAGACAACATGATTAAGTTGTTGAATGGGCCTTGTTGGAGCTCCCCACATATATATAATATATTTATATATATAAATACATTTAATTATCAAGAGATGGGCCTTAGGGCTCGAGTTCCCTTTAGGTTGAGTCCTGACCCGTCAGCAATCCAAGGTTCACTAGGTATAGGCAAATATGCATATAAACCATGGAATAAAACTTTAGACCTAGACTTTTTACATGTTATACACTTCTCACAAATTCGCTCAATATCTCTTTTCATGTGTGGCCAAAAGAAATGTTCATCTAACACATCTAAAGTTTTCTTAACACCAAAATGTCCCATTAAACCACCCCCATATGCCTCTCTAACAAGTAACTTTCTTATAAAGCCTTAAGGAATGCACAATCTACTTTCTCTAAATAGATACCCCTCATGTCTATAAAACTTTCTAAAGGCAGTTTTCTCACAAGCAACATGCACACTAGCAAAATCAGAATCATTCACATTCAATGTCTTGATATGCTCAAAACCAAACATTCTTGCATTCAAAGTAGATATCAATGTATAACTGTGAGATAATGCATTAGCTACAACATTTTCCTTTCTCTGCTTATATTTAATTATATAAGGAGACGTTTCTATGAACTCTACCCGTTTAATATGCCTTTTACTCAACTTATCTTATCCTTTCAAATGTTTCAAGGACTCATGATTAGTATGAGTTACAAATTCCTTAGGCCACAAATAATGTTGCCAAGTTTTTAAGGTTCTAACTAAAGCATATAGCTTGTGATAAGTAGGATAATTCAATAATACTCTACTCAATTTCTCACTAAAATAAGTTATAGGATGCTTATCTTGCATAAGAACAATCCCTATACATATTCTTGATGCATTACACTCAATCTCAAATGTCTTAAAGAAGTCAAGTAATGCAAGCACTGGTGCAGAACACAATTTATATTTAATCAAGTCAAATGTATGTTATTGCTCACTTCCCCATTTGAAACCCATACTCTTTTTCACAACCTCAACTAGCAATGCAGCTATAGTGCTAAAATCATTAACAAATCTCCGATAAAAATTAGCCAACCCATGAGAGCTATGCACTTCACTAACATTCCTAAGTATAGGTCACTCCCTAATAGCCTTAACCTTCTCTTCATCTACTTCTATCGCTTTCGACGTAACAACATAACCCAAAAACATAATTTTATGTGTGTAAAAGGAACACTTTTTCAAATTAGTATACAATTTTTCTTTTCTTAACACATCAAACACATAATACAAATGTCTAACATATTCATCTATGCTTTAACCGTATACTATTATGTTATTAAAGTAGACCACAACAAATTTTCCAATGAAAGAACACAAAACATGATTCATTAATCTCATAAAAGTACTAGGTATATTAGTTAAACCAAAAAGCATGACTAACCACTCATACAAACCATATTTCGTTTTAAATGCAATTTCTCATTCATCTCCTTCTTTCATTCTAATTTGATGATATCCATTTTTAAGATCAATCTTAAAAAACATATAAGATCCATGTAACTCATCCAACATGTCATTTAATCTAAGTATGAGATGTCGATACTTAACTGTAATTTTGTTGACAGCTCTACAATTGATGCACATACGCTAAGTCCTATCCTTCTTAAGCACAAGTAAAACTGGTATGACATATAGATTCATGTTCTCCCTCACATACTCATTTTTCATCAACTTCTCAACTTGCCGTTGAATCTCTTTTGTCTCTTCGGGATTACTTCTATATACGGGTCGATTTGGAATTGCAGCTCCAGATATGAAATCAATTTGATGCTCTATTCCCCTCTTCATCGGTAATCGATCTGGCATCTCCTCGAGGAATACATCCTTAAAATCCTATAGAAAAGTTGTAACAACACTAAGCAAAGAAATATTAAGGTTAGAGTTAGAAAAATAAGCATCTTTATATAAAAGTACAAACATTTGCTACTTAGCTAGAAAAGTAACTCTCACATCGCTCCCTTTTGTATAAACATTTTTTTTCTCACTTTTCTTCTCTCATTCTCTTCTTTACACTCGACCTTTTCACTTTTCTTTTGCACATATTGTAGTGTTTTGTATCTCTTTTTCTCACATTCATCTCCCTTTCTCTCGGCCTCACTTTGTCTCTCACTCTCTCTTACCCTTACCTGATCTTTATACACTTGTTTAGGTGTTAAAGGTACAAGAGTGATCGTTCGCCCATTCATGATAAAAGAATATTTATTTTTAAACTCACCATGTATTACTCTCCTATCATGTTGTCATGGACGACCTAAAAGCGAGTGACCAGCATACATATGTATAACATCATACAACACCTCATCTTTGTACCTACCAATAACAAAAAGAACTAGAACTTGTTTTGTTACCTTAACCTATCCACAATCATTTAACCATTGCAACTTATATAGTCTAGGATGTTTTGAAGTAGGTAAACTTAGTTTCTCCACTAACTCAATGCTAATAACATTGGTGCAACTACCCTCATCAATAATCATGTTACACACTCTATCCTTGATGTGACATCTAGTATGAAAAATATTATCACATTACACCTCATCATCTTTCTTCACTTACACATTTAAAGCACGTCTTGCCACTAACAACTTTCCATTTGCGAGATACTCGATTTCAACATCACTAGCATCTTCCAAAGGTGGCATGCGAGATACTCGATTTCAACATTATTAGCATCTTCCAAAGGTGGCATGTGAGATACTCGATTTCAACATCACTAGCATCTTCCAACGGTGGCATCTCATCGTCGTCACTCTCTCTTTCGGTCTCTAAATCTGCATCCTTTCATAGGATCATAGTTTACTTGTTAAGACATTGAAAAACTATATGATCTCTTCTCAAATACCTAAAACATTTGATATCTCTATTTCTCCCCTGAGTTATCTCGGCCTTACCCTTATCATGGCTTCTATCTCTACTCTTTTTAGGCTTAGTAGTATCGGACTTAGACTTTTAAGATGTCTTATCTTCTTTTCTACTCCACTTCGACTTCCAAGTGGATGTGAAACTTAAATTATTGTCACATCGTGACATTGAACCTCTTATTTTCAGTTGCCTCTCCACCTTCATAGGCATATGAACCAAGTTCTCAAGCTCCACATAGTGCTAGAACTCAAAAATACTGGTAATATTTTCATTCAATCCTTGCAGAAATCGTGCCATAGTAGCCTTTCTATCTTCCTCTACATTGACTCTAACCATGGCTATCTCCATTTCCTTATAATAGTCATCTACACTCTTAGAGCCTTATATTAGGCTTTACAATCATCAATATAATTCTCTATAGTATGATCTAGGAACAAATTGCTTTCTCACAATAGTTTTCATCTCACCCCAAGTGTTTATAGAACGTTCCTCATTTCTTCTTCTATCTAACACTATTTGCCCCCACCAAACCACAACATAATTCACAAACTTAGTTGCGGCTAACTTCACCTTCTTCTTCTTAATAAAGTTACGGCACTCAAAGATTAACTCTACTAATTTATCCCACTCTAGGTACACATCAGGATTAGCTTCCCTTGGAAAGAGGGTATCTTCATCTTAATGCTACCAAGATCTCTATTCAGTCTATCAAGTCTATCATCTCATCTTCCTCTTTCATTCCCATCCCTATGGTACCTATGATCTTCATTACCATTACCTTTTCCACTACCTCCATGACCACCTCTACGACCTCTAATTCGGGCCCTATCAACATTAGTGACATTGTCATATCCTTCCAAATCTTGTCCATAAAACACCCCATAATCAACATTAAAAACATTATTACCACTACGCTCTTCCAGAGCTCTCCTTTGCTGCCCCCTTTGCAAAGTAGCTATTGTCTCATCTTGCCTATCCATTTGATCCCTATTCTCTCTAAACACTATATTTATCCTCTTAAATTGTTGTTGCATGACTTTGAGAATGAATGACTCATTACCTTTTTCTCCTCCTTCAACATCCCTTTCGTTATCTATAAATAAGACTGACACCTACAAAAATGTTAGTGAAGGGAACTTCACAATACTCCCTCACATGTTTCACTCCAATCACTCACGTGTTTATCACTTAATGATTTTGATTTAATTTAACACTTCTTGTCTACACTCTAACTGTCCTCACTAAGTTCTTTATAGAACTAATCAATTATAATAATGTCACCCTTAAAATAATCGCCCCAGAAAAATCTCAATAAAGAAAAATGCACACACAAAAAGCACAAAAAAGAAATAAGGACAAAAAATGACACTAGAATGATGAAATAACAGAAAGTAATCTGATTTCAAAAAAAGATTTCAAAAGAACTTGAATTGCAAATAAGGCGAATTAATATTAACTCACTTCAATCCTAGCAATTTATGCATTCTTTTTTTTTTTTTTTTTTGACACTTTTTTGTCTCTGACACTTTTTTCAGATACTTCTTTTTTTTGTTACTTTTTTTTTCTTTTTTTTAATACCTTTTTTTTTCCCTTTTTTTTAATACTTTTTTTTTTCCTAAATCAAACTAGAATGCATAACTAATTGGAATGTAAATTGTAGAATTGTACCAGAAACAAGATATTGATATGAATCTTGCAAATCAAGAAATAAATATGATAATGAATCAAGAATTCAAGAAACCCTAGAATGCGTTTTCAAGAATCCTGATTGTTGATGCAATTCCAAAATAGAATATGAAGATTCAAAACAAGATGGTTGTATTCGGTCAAGATGGATGTTGAAGATAAAGAAACTAAAAGAAAGAAAAACAAATATAATTGATTGGTAACAGATGGTAATATGCGGCTTTTCTAGGAACTTTGAATAATATGAAGCGGCAACTTCAATGCTTGGTTTATCACTTTATAAAATATTGAGATGTTTGTGACAAGCAAATTGAAGCTGGTCAATGATGCGCAGAATTCAAGAAACAAAGAACAAGGTATATATGTAATGCGTAATGGATTAATGTGCAGACTCCGGAAAAAACAAAAGACGAAAAAAAAGGTTAATTGATGGATGGTAAGGTGCGAATTAGTAAAACAAAAGAAAAGAAAGAAATTAATAGATTATGATGGTGATGTGCAAGAAGGAAAATAAATAAAAAACAATAAAATAATCAAACATGTATTAATTAATTGAAGGTCTGATACCAACTGATATGAATTAGGTATATAAAGATGCATCACCTACGATCAAATTGAAACACAACCCCAAGAAAAATAATTCAGATTAAAGGAACTCTTTGACCCGTTGATTAGAGAACTAAGAACCAAAGATATACAGACGCAACTCCCAAGAAATAGATAAGAATGTGAAAGATAAGTTAAAGTTGATGAATCAAGAACAATTCTTGATGCAATCTCAAAGTTCTCAAAAGAACAATGAAAAAAAGTTAAACTTTATTCAATAAACATCTTATTGAAATTTTAGATTTAATAAGCTTTTTTATAGGCATACAATCCTAAATATAATAAGAAACTAAAATAAATCCAAATTTAATTAACCCTACATGATTACTCTTCTAAACACACCCACATTAGACTTTTAATTTAATTAAATGTCTCAATCCAATAACTTAAAGCCTAATAAAAATTAAATATAGTAAACTAATTTTAAAAAACCCAACCCATAATACAAATTGGGCTCAAATTAATATAAACACATAAATAATAGCTCAATTTGCATTCAAATTGCTATATAAGCCTTAAGAATGATGTTCTTGGACTAGGTCTTGACTTGAATAATATTTTGAAGTCTCGATGTCCCCTCCAAGCCGTCCAAACTATGTTGTGCAAAACTCTCGGTCTAAATCTCTTGAACAAGCTCATTTAAAGCTCCCTTCATCCTTTTAACTCGAGCCCTTATCATAAGTCTTCAGTTGATGCTCAAAGGATCCATAGGCTCGCTTCCTGGGTTTCCATCATGTACTCTCCCACTTGCCCCCTCTATCCACCCTTTGCTGCTGCCTCTCTAATGCCTCTACATGCCACCTCCTTATCAACAATGGTATGTGTGTCTATATATATATATATATATATATATATTTTAATTCACTTCAAGCCTCCTCTCTCTCTCTCTCTCTCTCTCTCTCTCTCTCTCTCTTATTAATCTTAACAGAAATAGTTTACCAAAAAACAAATGCCTAACTATACATTAAGGATTCTCTGTTAATCTTTTGTTGGTGTTAACTTTTTTTATGAGAGGAATTTAAGTTTGAGTGATGTATGAGAGAAGAAAAAATTAACAATCTTGATCATCCACTTTTTTAAATGATGATGTATCACTAGATTATCAAAATATTAGGAAGAAGAAAAAAAAAAGAAAAAAAAAAGAAAAAAAAGGTAGAGAATCCTTGCTCACACATAATATCAACTTATGTAAGGGCAATTTATTGTTGTTTCTTATTGATGTTTTCATGCCAATTTGACAGGAAATTTTGCGTGAAATACCGGCAGGGTATGATCCATGTATAATAAACTATGCAACTGATTATTTCAACCGTCCAGATGTTCAAGAAGCTTTGGACGCAAATGTAACCAAAATTTCTCGTCCATGGAGCCTTTGCAGGTCATTCTAACTAATTGAGCTTCTTTAAAATTTGATTTAACTTTTTAAAATAATTATAAGTATAAAAATTTCTACTTACATGAATTGATAACTATATAATTCCTCATAAATATGCTAATTATTGTAACAAAAATTAACTTGATATAATTCCTCATTCCATGAGTTGATAAATATATCATTAATATGAGTAAGAATTCTTTATTCATGTTAACATAATGCTAATCTTTTTATGAGAGAAATCTAAGTTTGAGTGATGTATGAGAGAAAAAAAAATCTAGGAATTTAGATCATTCATTTTTTTAAATGATGATAAGTCATTAGATTATGAAAAGATTAACAAAGAAAAAAAAAAAAAAAAAAATAGAAAGATAGAGAATCCTCATTCCATTAATATATATACTTAATTACTTGATTTTGAACAATTTTGCAGTCTTGAAGTAAACCACGGTTGAATGGACTCAACATTTTCAATTGTGCCATTAATTAAAAAACTAATTGATAGGGGCATCCGGGCATGGGTCTTCAGGTAACAAAAGAGATATCCATGTTCTTTGATTTTTCTACTCAATTTTTGATATAGTAAACTATTATATTACGATTTTTTCTGACACTATTTCAGTGGAGATACAGATGGGAGAGTTCAAGTGACCTCAACAAGGTACACATTGAATAAACTTGGGACTGAATAGCACTCAAGATTGGACCAAATGGTACAACCGGAGGGTTGTAAATTAACTACTTGTAAACTTTTCTTTTCTTGTTAAATTTTTTAATTAGATTTAATTCCTTGCTTTACTGGAATTACCCTAGCTTCAAAGTATACATAAAGTAAAGAGAATTTAAAACTTAATGAGGGTGAATTTCAACTGTCTCTTTTTACGTTATTAACGACTCAACTCAAAAGTTAAATTAAAAAAATAAGTTTAACAATTAATTTTAAATTCTAATACACCACCTCACGTGCAAGGAATAATTTAATTAACACATGAGTCATGTGGATAAATAGGCAGTCCCATGCATGCATATTTACGGTGTTGTAATTACAATAAGTTTAACTGAATAAGGTGATTTTTAACACAAAACCTTAACTTTAAAAATGTAACTTAATTCAAGAGGTAAAAATCAAATCTCTTATACTCTGAAATTTTACTTAAAACACAAGTGATTTTGATAGCTTTTCTCATAGAGAAATTAAGAAAGTTTAATGAGATTTCAGAACGTCATTCAAAATATTAATTTCTAAAGCTTCCCACTAATTATAAGATATATAAAAGAGTAGGGGTTTGATGAACATAAAAATCACTAGATCAACCTTTTCTCAAGATAAGACCACCCTTCTTGATATGATAATATTAGTAAGATGTCACTAAAAGTATAGAGCTAGTTGTTTTACATACCAATGTCTTAGTGTTGATGTTAAGTTGGCAATATATATATATATATATATATATATATATATAAAATGAAATAGGTTGAAGGTTGGACCATTACATCTGAAGGTTTGACTTTCATAACAGTGAAAGCAGCTGGCCACCAACTTCCTACATTTGCTCCAAAGCGTTCTCTTCAACTCATCAGACACTTCCTAGCCAACAAGAGATTGCCAACTGCTGCTTATTGATTCTTGATTTAATTCAAACCAGCACCTTTTTTTTCAATTTATTATATTTAAAATCTAGGTCAAAAGATTTCTTCTGCTTAATTTAAAAAATAAAATAAAATTCTTCACGTCCATATATATATATATCTAAAACTAAATTAAGAAAGCAATTAAATTAACAGCGAAAGTCTGAAATGTATGTGAGGAGAAAGTGAAAGAACCGAATTGGCGAACAGTTCAAAGGATTAAAAATCAATGAGAGCTAACACTAAGC
The DNA here is from genome assembly GCA_019925255.1 of Litchi chinensis. Classification (NCBI taxonomy): domain Eukaryota; kingdom Viridiplantae; phylum Streptophyta; class Magnoliopsida; order Sapindales; family Sapindaceae; genus Litchi; species Litchi chinensis. The sequence goes on from CM034474.1 coordinate 21,240,491, forward strand.
CTCCGATTTCACCATAACAATCCAATCACATATGATGAATTAATTCTAGTAACAATTGATCAAGTTCTAGGGTTAGTTTGTCTAACATAATTGATAATCTGTATGGTGTTCAGTTGTCATCAATTTGCAATAAATTCAGAAATCCAAACAAAAAATTAAACGACCAAAATTCCATCCAGCATTGTTGACGTTGGAATTCAGTCGACGAGTAATCAATGCCCAATACCTGCAATCAATGTGAGAAAGCACAAATACCAAGAAAAGACAAAGACAGAAACAGATGATCAAACGAGGAACACGAAGCTTTTACGTGGTTCGGCAATAATAGACCTACGTCCACGACTGTCTGTCTCTTTAATTCTGCAGAGTGACAGTATATTATTGAATATTGTATGATGATGTTACAATGATTCCAATCCCTATTTATAGGGAATGAAGTGTTACAATTCTGGTTGTAGCAAATCAGGAATAGAATCCTGAATTACTTACATTCCCTAAATAATTGAGAAAAATAAGGAAAAGAATTATAAATTAATTATACTTCCTAATATATTTAGATAATATCAGGAAATTACTATAATTATCTCAAGATAATGTTGATTTGAATTTGAATTTAAATTGATCTCCATATCTGATGAGGAAATCATGGTTTGACTGGGCAATTGCCATATTCGGAGAGAGAATCATGGTTGAACTTGGTAACTGCCTGTTCTGGAAGATACTGTACTTATTACGCGTCTGAGCGAGCTGACGTGTCATGGTGGTCTCGAGCTTGAGCTCGCTGAGAGACGAGCTGCGCCAGCGACGAGCTGCGACCTGGCTGTGTTTATAGGTCTGTTGATGCCAGCTGGAAGATCCTTTAAGCAAACTGAAGAACTTGCTGGGCTTCAAAGTCAATACTGAGCCTCATCTGATGGGCTTTGACTGGGTTAACCATTTTGGGCCTTCTTATCAGGTCTTGGATGGGCCTAAATTGGACTTTTACCAGCCCAATTAATGAATCCGAAAAATACATATAAACGACCAAAATTCCATTGTCATCAATTTGCAATAAATTCAGAAATCCAAACAAAAAATTAAATGACCAAAATTCCATCCAGCATCTTGTTTGCATCAACGTAAAGTCATTTATTTGAGAGAGCGTTAATAATAAAGTCAAGTATGGTGTTTATTCCAACTTCATTCTCATTCAATGATAACTACGTCATGCTGCATGCATTCATAAATTTCGCAATGTATCTTCCTACTGGCTGTCATATGTTTCATTCGCCTCCCAATAATGTTCATCAAATTCTGTTTGAGGATGCTATAGGAGTTAGCTTTTCTAGATTTTGCAAGGCTTGAGCCTAAGTTTTTGCCCCATTTTGTTATCCAAAAAATTAAAAAAAAAAAAAAGAAGGTGCATTAAGAATATGACTAAAAACTTGAATCAACAATACAAGAAAACAAAGTTTCAAAAAAAAAAAAAAAAAACAATACAAGAAAACAAGGTATCAACAATAGGCAATGCCTGTTGCAGATTACCATCTGCGGTGGGTAGGAAGCCCACTGTTTTTGTCCCTGTAATAGAAAAGCACGCTATTCTATCAAGGGCAATGCACGTTGTCATGTCCATGGTAAATACATCCACTTGTACCTAAATTGGCTTATATTTTTACGTGTATATATATATATATATATATATATATATATAATGATTAGTGTATCTAAACTTTTAAATTGTTGTACCACTAATTGCAGTTATTCATTGTTTTTACTTTCCTAAATTTTTTTTTCTATTAATTCAAATGCAATAAATGATTGATATTATTAGTCTCAATAATTTAAAAGTTAGGACGTACTGATCATAAAAATTCTATGTATGTATGTATGTATCTATGTGTGTGTATGTATATAAATATCACTTGAAGTTACCATACATCGAAATGTGTCATGACATAATTAATACACAAAATCCTCAGATATGATGTATTTTGTTGGCCAAGTAATAATAGGAATTTAATTTAGCTTCTAAAGTTTTAAGCTCACCAGTAGGTTGAAACAAGGGAACCATGCTTAATATTACTTTTTTTACACAAACTCGCCAACAATCCAGACTAAGGTTCATGTGATGAACTAATGCGTGTGGATCCGTGCAGTCAACTTTAGCTTTGGCTACCACTTCTCTATTACCCATCCAATGCATTAATATGCACTTTTTTCCACTCTTACTTGAACCATCAACTTGACTTGTAGAAGCCCAAAATAATGACTACATATTTACAAAAATTTTAAATAATCAAAAGTAAATATCCAATTAAGTGCCAACAATAATAATATCAATTTCATGAATATTTACCTTTGGAGAAGGTTTAAAAATTTTGATACTTTTACCTCCCACCAAATTTGAGCCACTTTAATATCTTGTCTATGAAAAATAAATAAATAAATAAATAAATAAAAGGTTTTCTACAAACTTGTATGGAAAAAATTATTAAGTACCAAAATATGAAAATATATGAATTTTAAAAGTTTGTGTTGTTTAATGGCTGTGTGGTAGGAAAACATGCTCCTCCTTAACCTTGATCTGGATCAATATTGGCTTCATGTATATTTTTTATGACATAGTTTTGCAAGTTTGCAAATGCATGCATCAAATTTTGCATCCACTATGAAAATTATGCGTTGGTTTGTTTACTGACCATGTTTGCTTGAGCAGTTGTAGTTGTTACACCAACACTTAATTCTCGAACTCGACCTCAATGCTATTTTCCTAAAACTTGAGATACGACATCATCTTCAATTGATGGTTGGGATTCTACATGAAGTGTTTCCATTTGTCTCTATATATTATGAAAAAAAGATATTTATAAAAATCAATAAATATGTAGCTCACAATTTTTTCAGCCACGTCCTTAGTCACTGAGATCCCATCTTTATGCTTGTGACTCATTATCCATGTTTGAACTCTATCCACTTCATTTAGGTCTTCATTTGAAGCTACTTTTTTCAGCTCTCTAACATTCAAAACCATAAAGAAAACAATACATATTTTTGTGTTTTATTATAAAGTCATGGAGTTAAAAGGAATGATAACAAGCAATAACCTAATTCAAATTGCAAACTTTAACTTGACACAATATGACCTTTGTTACCTCTTGATAATGTCAAAAGCATTAATATTTCATAATAATTAAACTTCTTACCATATCTTCACATAGTCATATCAATCCTTTACGATTAGTTATTTATGGGGTTGCGTACTTCTTTGCCAACTCAAAATAATGATTACATATTTCCTAAAATTTTGTAAATTAAATCAAAATCCCTTGGAGGTTAACATGCTTACTTCAGAATATCAATAAATAATTACTTGAAATTTTGGCTTCTTTATGCATCAGGGACTACTAGGAGGAACACTTATAAATTTTTTTGTGCTTTTATATGCTCTCCAACAATTACCCTTTGCCTTTCATGTGTGAGCTTTCCCAATTTAATCCAAACTAAAACTTATCTGCATTTGTAATTTTTATAAAATCAAATATATAAGATTGATAAATATTATAAATAATAATACCAATATCATAAATCAATAAGGTGCTCATACCTTTATAGTTTTCCACATGCTATCTTTTATTACCTCCAGTAGCTTTGGCCGATTTTTAAATTATTAGAGTCATTTGAACGATAATAGCTCCACAAAATGTATTTAAAATAACCAAAAAGTTCACCAAATAATTGTTCCATCTCATTATAATTTACACCCACTACCTTTGCCTTCTCAATTTTTAATTAAATTCAAGCGGTTTGTGCTCGTTGTCTTTCTTTTCTTTGAAGAACCTTGATCATTACCGCTTGACGATGATCATTCGATGTACCTTTAATCGATATCTAAAAATATTACGGAAACAACATATATCAATAGCGAAAATATGGAGAAAAAGCTAAATATATAAAACATGGGCAAAGAGTATACCCTATTTTTCAAACTTTTCGAAAATTTCATTCACTTGCATTTTATAGATTGAATACCCTCAAAATTTTAAGTTGTTTCAAATTCTAATTAATTCTAGATTTAATACATCCCCTTCAGTTAATTTAGTTTGATCCAAAGATAAAATCATATATTATTAGAATAGGTATAAATTTGGTTGTATAATTTGGACAAACAATTAAATGATGCGGCATGTACTATGTTCCTCTTATATGATATGGTGAATGATGTATTAGTTATAATACATATATCACATTATTCAGACACAATTTTAGACAAATAATTTGAAATTCCTAATATAATTTCTTGAAGTACTTTACCAATGATAAAAGATGTTAGATTGCAAAATTTGTAAACATATATACTATTTAGCGAGGAAATTAGCTTCATAAAACGAACTTAGTCCATAATGTCTACTAATTTAAAAAGTTAGCTCAATGGAAAGGCCCAAGGGAAATACAAGCCTAAGTGAAAAGCCCAAGGGCTACTCATAGGAGAAGCCAAAAGGCAGAGCTTAGATGTAACGCCCGAATATTCTCTATTTAAGAGAAATGAAATGTATCGAGATGAATAGTATTTTCGGGATGAATAGTGATTTTTGGATGGAATAGTATTCGTGTGAATAGTAAAAATTTTTGAAACGAACCTTGAAGCCAAAAAGCTCCGAAACAAGTAATGGAGTCTAAGAAAACTGAAACGGATAAAAAATGAGTTCGTTTGAGGCAAAACGGAGCGATTTTCAAATCCAATTGGAAATCCGAAAAGATTTTCAAAAAATTCAAAAATTTAGAGAAGTGTCGGAATAAGTGTTAAAATGTCCATGAAGTATTTTAGAAACTCAAACGATATTTCTGAAGGAGATTTAGATTGAAATGGAACTAATCCAAAAATCGTTAAAGGTGATCTAGTGAAATTACGAAAAGCCAAAAAGAGGTATAGAATGACTTTTAAGAGTCACCGAGGTTACTAGGAGTATGTACGCAGTCCGAATATAGACCCCGGTGAATTTTGAAAGGATTTCGAAAAAGTCCCAGAAAAGTTGAATCTGGGCGTTCCGGAAAAGTCAAATCAAAAGAGATAAGAAATGATAGATATGTGGAGCAAGTAACCATGAAAATGTGACATGTGGCATAAGGGAATTATAAATTGAGTATGAATTGAAAAGATTGTGTGATAGATTTTGGATTTAAATTGTGACTTATAGGTGATTGAATTGGAAGAAAAAAAAAGATCAAGAATGAGATATTAAAAATGACATGATTATATTTAATTATAAAAGACATGTACAATAACATTTTGTAGCACCTTAATCTAACTGGATCTAAGAGATTAATTGAAATTCAATTTAGTGTTATTAATTTGGTCTGATTTCAATTTCAGAAGTATAGAAGTTTGTTGATAAATATCCTATTGGAGGATATTTTTAAAATAAATTAAGAAAATTGGGTTAAAAGGATAATATCATAAGGGTTAAAATGAAAATTTACATGTGTTGACAAAAAAAAATCAACGGGTGTGTTGATTTTTTTTAAAAATAAAATAATAATAATATTAAATGGTGGGACCCATTGAAATAAATAAATAAATATATATATATATTAGTTATTGGTGGTGGGCCATAATCAATTATATATATATATATATATATATATCTATATGTGTGTGTGTGTGTGTTAGTGGATGATGTTGAGAAAGAAAAGAAAAATAATAAAATAAAAGAAAAAAAAATGAAGGTGACTTGAGGCGGTGGAGAGAAGATGAGGTCGTGGTGTGCATATATATATATATATATATATAGTTTCTTAGAAGCAAAAGTAAACAAAACAGAGGCCATTAGGCCAGTAGAAGGAGAAAAGAAAAAGAAAGAAAAGAGAAGGAAAAAGAAGAAGCCGAGAAGAAGGAGGTGAAGAAAAAAAGAAAAGTAAAATATTTTGGATGTCCGATTATTCAGATAAGTTAGTTTATTTTTATAGGATTTTGATCCCAAAAAAATATATATATTAATTTATTTTTCTATGAGTTATAAATTAAGTTTTGTATGATTTTAGGATGGATTTAGGATGATAAGAAAATCAAAGGAGAACTCGTTTTAGATCCAAAAATAAGCAAATGAGTTATGTGAGTGGATAAGCTATAGAAAATATCCAAAAGGTTGGTGTACACTTATCTTAAAAACTCATTTTTATTAGTAGAAGTTTTGATTTAATTTAGTATATGAGTTTATTATGTTTTAATTAAATAAATTCTATGAAAATGTGTGAATTATGTTATGAATGATTTTTGTAGTATTTGATATTTAAATTTTGAAAAGTTTGTGAAAAAAAAAAAGTGTATTCTTTCAATAAAGAATATGAGGTTATTATGATATTATTTTGATAAATTGAATGAAAAGTTTATTTGAATACGATTTTAATGACTTTCGAATGAAAACGAAAAGGAAACGGAAACAAACGGAAGGTAACGGACAAATTAGTGCTTTGACCAAATATATATCGGAAGAAGGGCACAATGATTTTGATGAGATTGATGAGTAACTTTTAGATGAGAAATGATGTGTTGTGATGTTTATAATAATACTTCGAATAAATAAAAAATATATATATTTTTTTGATTGAAAAAGTGTTCAGAGTTTTTCCGAATGAGAATTTTGGTTGAGAAAAGAAAGTTGTGAAAAATATGAAATTTTTGATAATAAATGAAATTATAAGAGCCCGAGTAAACCTGAACATTAGTAGGTGGAGATTGGTAGTTGACATGCCAATAGAGTGATATTAGCAGTACTGCACCAATTCGTTTATATGCATTGATACTAGATTCATGGACCTTGCGAGACACCGAGTGTCCGATTCCAGAATTTATGTGATATATGAAACGTGCTCCGGCGGGTAGTTACCGAGTGTCTGATGCCGGGGAAAACGTGAAACCCGATTTCCAGTCCATGGTATCGTGTCAGTGTTTATAAATGGCGCTAAAAATATATTAAATGAAATCGTCGAGATATGCTTGAAAAAAAATAATAAAAAAAAGGAAAAAAATTGAGTTTTATGTATTTTATATGTATAATTATTATTAACGTGCTTCCATTGTGATTTATTATAAAAATTTGAGAAATTGTGTTGATATGCTTGGAAACATCTTTTATGTGCTTTATATGAGTTTTTATTAATAAAGTGATTTCCTTAGGGATTATTATAGTATTTCGAAAATGCGTAAAAATGATGTGTTACCCTATGATATTTTTGCGAAATGAGGAAGTTAAAATATTTGTTTTATATATGCAATTATTGGTAAATTGACTTATTTGTGAATTTTTGATAAAAGTTTGAGATTTGGGGAAGTTTGTTTGACAACACAATAATTTTTTTACGAAATGGTATTTAATTTTATTTTGTTTCCTTACGAATATGTGAAAATGGTGAAATATGGTTTTATAAGGTTATATTTGGAAAATGATCTTGAGGCATTTCATGTATATGTATTTACTAGTAAATTGATCTCTTTATGATTTATTATGAATATTTGACAACTGTGAAATCTTGTTTTAAAATCTTGTATCTTTGAAATTGATGAAATTTAAATTTAGTGTACACTCATTAAGTAGAAATACTTAGCGCGTTGAATTTTTCACATGTAGCTTGAAATTTTAGGGGCTGCAGATAAGAGTTCACAAGAAGACATCTGCTGCATTTTTTTTTTGCGATTCACATTCACTCCATAATTGGGTAGTTCTATATTTAATATTATATAGTGGTGTTTAAGTATATGGAAAGACATGTACATATCTATGGATTTACAAGATTTTATAACTGAGAATGTATATCAATGGTAGAAAAAGGTTTTTAATTTGTAAAGTAATTTTGTAAAGAAAATTCTTATTTATTATTTGATTTGTTTTTAATTTGGATGGATATGATTTTGATGAAATATTGTGGTTATAAATGTTTGTATGACGAAGTGATTTTGGAGTCGGACGGAGAGTCCGAAATAGAAGTTGAGAAAAATGAATGCATTGTAGAAGTGTTTCTTTGAAATATGTAGGTTTTTAAAATTTTGGATTTTACAGAAAAACAGAGGAAACTCTGCCGAATTTTCGAAAAAAAAAAAAATTGTAATACATATATGTAAATTAATAACAAATAAACCGATTAAGATAGCATCCTTTGACTCAAGTTTCCATCCGAATGAGAATCAGATGGAGGGTGTTACATTAGAGGATAAGCCCAAGGCTTGACTGCAAGACAAGCTCGAGGTCAGCCCGTAGCAGAAGCTCAAAAGGGGAGCTCGGGGGAGAAGCATAAGGCCAGCTCATAAGAGAAACTTAAAGAAGATGCCCAAGAGCAGTCCATAGAAGAAGTCTAAAGGGGAAGCCCAAGGGATAAGCCCAGAGTTAGCTCACATGAGAAGTTCAAAAGGGAAGCCTAACAAATGAGAGAACGTCATGTGTCCCTAGTCAAAACAAGCAGTAAAGGAACGTAAAACGAGGAACATGAAAAGGATAGAATGACCACACTGTTAAGGAAAAAGAAAAGACTCGAGATTAGCCATGTGGCCTTTTGTCAGAACGAATAAATGAGAATTGACCATATGGCTCTATATTAAAAGGGACAATAAAGGGAATTGACCACTAGCTAAGAGGATATGAAGAGACCAGACATGTCAGTGGAGAAAAGGACAAGACTAGAGAAAGTTGAGAAGAAGAGATGTGAAAGCACCATGACCAAGCAAGGAGTCTATATATAAAGACACAGTTCTATCACCCAAAGAATGACATCTAGTCTAAAGACCTTATAAAACTTGAAAGCTCTTATAGGGGTTTCTTCTTTAAAATTCAAGAGATCTCAACTCCCTCTTATCTACAAGAGGGATATCTCCATGTCACCCATCCCTATGAAGGGCCAAAGGCTAGAGAAATAACTAAACCCTTACTTACTAAAGAAGCTGCATCACACCACGAAAAATCTAGGTGCTCCGAATCTACTTTTCAAATTTCTAAGGGGTTCATATCGCCTAATTGAAGTCCTAGTGTCTTTTCTGGCCAAAGGGAGCTAGGGAGACAGTAAGTCAATCTCTCACTACGATTTCTATCAAACAGTAAAGTAAGATTCATAAATACGTAGTACAATATGGTACAGTGCAGTATAGACCTTGCTGTGGTACAGTACAGTACACTTGGTACAATTTATATGGACATATATATGACAAATGATTAAAAAACAAAAACACTAATTTTTTTAAAAAATATATTTATTTTCATTTTTTGAATTTTTAATATTTATTTTGTGTTAAATAAATATTTATTTTTATTTTACTTATTTTTTCAAATTTTAATGTTTACTTAATTATATTAAATAAATAAAAAGCAATATTAATATATTTTTATAAAAAATTCAATTTATGAAAACACAAAAAACGAGATGTCTCACCTATTTCCCCAATGCTAGATGTCTCACTCATTTCTTCTTTATCAGTTTTCAAACGAAAAAAGCTACAACTTTATCACCCATTTCTTCTTCTTCTTCTTCTCCAATTACTTTTGCACCTCTCTAATTACTTTTCTTTCTCACCCATTTCCTCTTCTTCTCCTCCTCCTTTCCTCTACTTTCTATTTCCCTTCAATTCCATGTGTAAGAAGTCATCGAAAACCAGCTAGAAAGCTTCTACCGTGAGAGATCTCATCGGAAATGAAGCTTTAGTTGCCGGTGATAAGACAGGTTGAGAGAGAGGCAGCCGATCGAGAGGTATGAGAGGTTTAGGGTTGTTAGGCTTTATATAAGTTTTTTTCTTTTTTTTTTTACTCAAACCCGATCTGACCGTATATGTTCATGTATGACCATATCAATACAGTACGGCCATATATGGTTGTACTAGGTACACATGATATGGCCCAAAACCCATACAACCCATATGAATACATTTTTTGCTCGGTACGACAGTATAGCTATATATACGACCATACTGAGCCATATTTAGGAACACTGCGGTAAAGGGAAGTATATCTCAATCTCCACTATTCTTATATAGTTACATCATAATTAATCTTCATAAGGATTTATCTTCGTCCACCCCATCTAACTTGAGCGTTAAAGGGCCTTTGTCGCCAAACCCACTGGTGAGCCCCTGCGGTTTTCTTTGTCTCATAAGTATTTGTAGATCTAGGAATCATCATGCTTCAATGTTAAGCCTTCAGGATCCACCTCATCTCTTACTAAGGGCCATAACAAAGGTGGATCTAACTTGCTCTTAAGGACATTCCTGCATGATAACTATCCAATGAAGGAGAGTTGAAGGACCTCAAGGAATTACCTAGAGTCCCATGGTCCTAACATCCCTAATGCTCTTAAGGATGACTTTTGCCATTAGTTAAAAGACTAGAGACCACATTTTACTAGTTGGTGCAAAAGCCAAATTTTTGCATCAACATATACCAACAATTAATATATCAAAACGAACAAACCACATTAACACCAAGTCACCAACTGAATATTTTGAAGATTTAGTTGCTCTCTTTCAAAGACTTTATAGTTAAATACATATTTAAGTGTATCTTATAGGAAACGGATCATAATTTTAGGCAAAAGAGTAGATCTTCACGGTTGTCAACAGTCCCATAACAAAGCAACTGACTAAAAGTAAAACCGCCCATTCTTATGTTGTTCAAGCAAAAATTATAAAATTGTATAATATTAACAACAAAATTATCCTCCATATATTTAGGATCCCTAAAAAGTCCAAAATTTCCCTTTATTTTCAGTGGAAGCAACAAGTAATTATCTATGCTTAGAATACTTCCAAAAATTGGGAATATATATCTTAGAAAGGACACTAGCTAGCTACCAGCAGTATTACACATGCTTCTTATCTGTCTCTGAATCTGTCACTCTTTATGAAACACTAACAACCCACTTGTATATAATTAATAAAAGCCACAGAGAGAAAGAGAGACAAATGGGTTGTTCTTTAGCAATGGAGTTGTATCCGTTTTCATCGAAATCATTTCTTCTTATTGTTGTTGTTCTAAGTTTGGGGCTTGGTGAAGTAGGTTCGTCAGGAGCTGGTCATGAATGGAGTGAACTTAGTCATCAAGTGTTGGCTCAGCAAGAAGCAGACCGAGTGAATAGGCTTCCGGGGCAGCCTCCTGTGACGTTCAAGCAATATGCAGGATATGTTACTGTAAATGAAACTCATGGAAGAGCACTGTTTTATTGGTTTTTTGAAGCCTCTACAAAACCACAAGAGAAACCTCTCCTCTTATGGCTCAATGGAGGTATTATTTATATATTTATTTACTTTATAATTAAATTTTTTTCATTGGTTCATCGACCATACAAATTAATAACAAAATGCTTCTCCTTCTCCTCTACAGATTTAACGTTAATTTTAATTAATTATTTTCTTCAATATTATAGACAACATTTCTGAGTAAAAGCACTTTGCAGAAGAAGATATTATATATGAAAAACAGTATACCCTGATAAGTGCTTTCCCCGAAAGCACTAACATATGATCTACAACCAAAATCACTCTCAAACAGGTTAAATTAATTATTAAAAATTAAATAATTAATTATTTGTCTCTAGAAGGGGTAACAAGATAGCTCATGGGCTAGTAACATAGATGTTTAGAAGTAATTTTACTCAATTTTGATTTCTTTCTGTTACAGATTATATTTCAAACATTATTTTTATTGATGGTTTTTGAATAATAACGTAATTGAGTTGTGTTATCATTTCATTTTTCCTTTTCCACCACTCATTTGCCTCTTTATCTGATGAACAATGGTCCATACACGATTCCTATTTTATGTGCATTCGGTTGGCTATATGTGCATGGTCCCAAATGTGCCTTTCTTATTAATGCATCTTAAAGATATTGGCCTATCTCTTTGATATTAATATATATATTTTTTTGAAGTGTTCATTTTATTATTATCTATTATGGGCCCATACCACAATCAAGTGGTTAGTTGTTTACCTAAAATTTGCACAAAACAAGGTTTATGCTATTTAATTAAAATGAATCATTTGAAGTTCAAAGTTCAGACTCATAAAACCATGTAATTTTGTGAATCAGAAAACTGTTATGGTCACCGGATTGTAGAAAATCATTTTCGTAATACCTCCTCTATAAGCAAATTTATTTCAGAAATGAAAAGATTCCATGCACAGAAGACAAAAAGAAAAGCATGTTGGTTCTTAGTGTCAATTTGTCATATATAAGATAGAAGAATGTATATATATATATATGGTTCGAACCCTACATAGAATAAGCAGTTGAAACTTCCCTATCTCTATATTAGCTGTCATGCCTTAAAAATATGGACTCCTTGAATATTATTATTAGTTTGGTAAGATAATAATAATCCTCTTGACTTCAACCAAATTGGAATCCTCATCATTTAATTTCTTGACTGTTGATACTGAAACCCACTTTATTTTGTACCATGACTGGCATTTCCCTGTTAGCGCATTATTGTCTGCCAATTGTTTGGTTTTAATTATCTTGATGCAAAAGTCTTAAGCGAGGATAACTAAATTAAAATAGTTTACTTTTATTCATGCATTAACACTTTCTGGCAACCTAGAATTTATATGGAGAAAGGTTATCCATTTTATTTATAAATCTTTTTTTCTTTTTATATTCATATTTTATTTATAAATTAGTCATAAAAAGAAGTAAAAGCTTTTTTTATAACATAAAAGTAGTGTGGATTTTAGATTTAACAACAGACTATAAAACTTTTTCAGCATCATCTTTATTTGTAAACTATTGCCTTAGTGTGCGAATAATAGTTAATGAATATAGGAAAATAATTTACAAATTATTGCTTTTATTCACGAACGTAAATAAATATGGTATTAAAAAAACTTACTTTTATGTTTCAGTATCAATTTCAAAATTTACTCTAATTTTAATACTATTTTTTAGAATTTTTGTTGAAAGTAATTAATAAATTTACAGGTCCGGGATGCTCTTCAATTGGGTATGGAGAAGCAGAGGAACTAGGGCCTTTCTTGACCCAGAAAGGCAAACCTGAATTAAAGCTCAATCCTTATAGATGGAACCTAGGTATTGCATCCTGTAACCTTCTGTTATTATTATTATTATTTTGAAATTACAAACTTTCCTAAACACAAACTAGAAAAATGCAAGCTTCAATGACATAGTGCCACCTATTGACCTCTAAAAGGATAAGGTAAGAGAGGCCAAATTATGAGCTAGACAATTCCCTTTTTTGGAAATGACCTAACAACTCCCACCTCACTGCTTAGTGCCTTAAATATTATTTACAAGAATTCTAGCATCTCCACACTGCATAATACCCGAATTAACATCAACAGCAGCATTCATAACTTCCACGAATTATACCTGTACACTCAAACTTTTGGCTAGAATTAAGCCTTCTCTCAAAGCCACCAATTCTCCAATCGCAAGGGAGAAATAGCCTTTAACAAGCTTGGAGACAGTAGCCACAACAGGACTCTACTGATCTCTAATTACCACGCCAATACTGACATGACACATACCTAGGTAAACTGCTACATCATAATTTAGCTTCAGGCAGCCAGATGAAGGAGGAATCCCAGAGTGTTGATTACCCAAAGATGGTCTAACAACAATGGGGGATAAAGTTGTTGTTGTGGACTGGAATTCCTTCAACAACCTCAATGCCCAACTACTAACTTCTAGTGCATTCCTTTCTCTCTTTTCATGATATTTTACATTCCTGTTAGACCATAAACACCATAGGATCATACACATTTTGGTTAGGCTCTCCCTATTAGACTTCTTTCATACCCCAAACAACTCCTCTATTATCGAATAGTGCTGGAAATTAGGATCAGATTGCCTTTCTCAAAGCTGCTCCATGTATGTTACACATCAATACAACATAGGAGAGCATGAGCAATGGTTTCCAACACTGAATCACATCCATGGCAGTAACCATTCTTTACAGTATTCATTTCCAATAGATTGGCCTTAACTGGTAGGGCATTCTTATAAGCTCTCTAGATACAAACTTTAATCTTAGGAGGGACGTGTACGTTCCACATTGTATTCCACCAACCCTGTCTGTCAACACTTCACGAGGGAGAAACTGAAATTTTTGAGTCCATTGCCACACGATATCCATTTTTCACATCATAGATATCCTTTTATCATAATGCCACCTTTCGAAGTCCCGAACCTCCCTCACACTGATAGGGATAGCAAGGATTACCTTACGGTCGGTAGCAAGGAAAAACTGATTGATTGTCTGAGTGTTCCAATAGTGGTTCTCCTAGTAAATCAGATCTGCTCTACGTAGGCTTGGTTCAATACAAGTGGAAACCGGCTTGAAGGATATTGGTCTTGGTAGCCAAGGGTCAATAAAAGCCTTAATCAACCTCCCATTACCAACCTGTCACCTCTTTCCCTCACATTAGTGCACTCCATATATGAGAGCAACCTTGTTTCAAAGCAACCTAAAGGAAGTCACTTTCAGGTCATATTTTGCCTTCAAAAGGCTAGCTACCAAAGATTTTGGGGCTGTCACAGCCCTCCAAGCTTGTTTAACAAAGAGGGCTTGGTTAAAGAAGATTAAATCTTTGAAGGCTAGACCACCACAAGACTTTGGCAAACATTATTTTCCAACTCACCCAACTAACCTTCCGCTTCTCTCCCTTAGAACCCAACCAGAACTTCGAAGTCATGGCCCCTAATTCATTACACAAAATATTCGGCAAACGAAAGATACTCATCATATAAATAGGAAACCCTATGCTAATGCTTTCATTAAGATTTCCTTCCCCTTGCAAAAAATAAAATAAAATAAAATAAAAAAGGCTACCCTTCCAACCTCTAACTTGTTCTACACTTTTCTTTTATCGAATTAGAAGTTTCCCTCTTGATTCTTTACACAATATTATGTAGACCTAGGTACTTGTCATAAGTATTACTATCTCCCACTCCTAGAATGCTTTAAACCTCCCTTTTGATCAGTGGATCCACATTCGAATTGAAGGACATGGATGTCTTATCGGAATTGATCTACTGTCCCTAACCTCTCCCATAAGCCTTGATGATGTACATGATTTTTGTACATTTATCGGTTGTAGCTCTAAAAAGGGTATACTGTCATCCGTGAAGAACAAGTGACTTATAAATGGATTGCTTTTTCCACACCTAATGCCTAGCCACTTGCCTTCCTTCTTAGCCCCTTTGATCACCCTAGATAACGTTTCAACACAAAGGAGAAAGACATATGGCGATAGTGGACAAACTTGTCTAACTCTCCTTGAAGGTTTCACATTAGCCACCATAATGCCATTAAGAATGAAAGAGAGTTTGGATGTTGATATGCACTCAAGAATTAAGTTGATGAGACAGTTTAGGAATTTCATCCTTTTAAACACTACTTTTAGGAATCCTCATTCCACCATATCATATATCTTGCTTATATCCAATTTTAATAGCACTAGCCTTTTCTTCCTTTTCTCACGTTGACTGATTGAATGCAAAAGCTCGAATGAAATCAAAATGCTGTCAAAGATTTGTCGGCCAAGTATGAAGCTTGATTGATTTCGGGATATAAGTTGAGGGAGCACCTTTTTTAATCTATTAGCAATCACTTTAGTGAGTAGACAACACTGCTCAAACTAATGGGCTCGAAATATTTCAAGTACTTCGGGTTCTTCTTTTTCAGGATAAGGATGACATTAGTTCCATTAAAGTCTTGGATTGAACACTCACCTTTTAGAATTCTAAGACACACCTCCATAATATCTTTGCCAACCACACATCTTCAGGCTGAAAGAATATAGCATGGAAACCATTCCGAATCGGAGCTTTTGTAGAACCCAAGTCAAAAACCACTCTCTTAATTTCTTCTTCGCTATACAGTTCAGCCAGACCCTTTTCCTGTTTCTCATCCATGGTAGAGTCTATATGATCACATGCCACTGAGATATCAACAACACTCAGCATTGACAAACTAAAAATTTTGGAGAAATACTTATAGATTGTTTTTGTTGTGTCCTCCAGTGAATAATAGCCTAATCATCCTCAACCAACCTGAGAATTTCATTCTTTTTTCTTTCTAGTCGTTGCACGTGTATGGAAGAATTTTATGTTCCAATCACTTGCCAGCAATTAGTCCACTCTTGCTCTTTGTCTCTAATACAACTCTTCCTTCAAGAGAAGTTGCTTTAAATCCTCCTCTGTTTCTCGTATTTTTTCTATAACTCCTCTTCCAAAACAACATCGAAACAACCTTTTAATAAGTTTCTACTTGCTTTTAATCCTTCTTTGCACGGATTCTGTCAACGTACGAATCTGATCAACCAAAGTTTTTGATCCAATACTTACAATTAAAGAGAAAACAGAGACAAAAAACAAAAAAATGAAGGAAGAGGAAGATCTGCTACAAAGGGTTTTTATGTAGTTCAACCAAAAAAGATGTCTATATCTACGACTGCTCCTCTGATAATTTTTGCAGAGTAACAGTATGCTATTAAGTATTATGTGTTTATAATGAATTTCAACCCTCTATTTATAATATAAGGCGTCATATTTTTAATACAAATAAAATAGGAAAGAGTATAACATTAAATACAATTCCAAAACTGACGTCTATCAATTAAGAAATATACTCTGTCAAATCAGGAATTTAATTTTATCTTTAATTCTAGTAGTTGACTCATTTTCAATTTAAGTTGTTACCTTTATAGAAAGATTCCCTTAATGTGCTCTTCAAACTATGAGCTAAGCCTTGCTAAGACGATCTCGAGCTGAACATAAGGCGAGCTGAGTCGTGGCTGACCTGCAACCTGCATACTGCAATAGCGAGCTGATCACTTCAATGAGCTAAACATTGACGAACTGGACTTCTGCATGTTGAGCCAGTCCCTTGGATCAATTTATTGGGCTTTTATCTTTCGGGTTTATCCATTGGATCAACTTGTTGGGCTTTTACCAGCTCATTTATGCAGTTTGAAATATACCCATAACAGATCCAAACCTCTCCCTACTACATTTAGATAACTTATCACTACACTTAGATAGCTTCAGGTTAAAATGCTTTATGTTAGTTTTTCTCCTTAAAGCCTGACAAATTATGTTAACCAATTCTTTGCAATTTTCTTCCTTTAGCTAGAACAATTCAAATTTCAACCCCCTCATTTTTTGGGTTCAACCTTAAACCTTTCCTTGAACTTCAGTAGGATTAATTGATTATCCGAACCATTAAAACTGAGATGATCAACTCTTGTTCTTAGAGAAGGAGTCTATCCATAACTAATCCCTTAAAACGCGGTCCAACCTTTCTATACATTAGCTAACCCATCTCTTCTATTATTCCAAATAAAACAGGAATCATTAAAACCAAGATCCCATAAGTCGTATCCAACTAGAACTTGCTTAAACTCCACTTTATCTCATAAACAACTTTATTCGAACTAGCACTTTTCTTTGAGAATTTCAGAAGTTCATTAGAATCACCCCCAACCAGCCAGGGAAGTTTATCCACCTTCCTAAGTCTTTGAAGCAATTCAATGAATAAGCCATCCGTTTTGGACTCTAATTTCCATAAAAGCTAGTAAACCTCTAGTTGACCACCACCATTTATGTAGACCCTAAATACAGCTAAATTGTAATATCTACCTCTTCTTTCCATAACAAATCTAAACCTCTAATTTTTACTAGACTGTTAACAAAAAGAGCACCATGAATTCCTAAAAGATCCTTTAGCATTGGGGGTGAGTTGCCATGCAGTTTAGTCTTACTAAAAAAGATTAAACTGGAGGAATGGTGTTAAATAGCCCTTTTAAAGGTGAAACACATGTGGACATTCCCTAAACCTCGTACATTCCAACATAAGATATTCATGGCTCACCACCATCCACTTGACTATCTTTCAAATTCTTATTGTCTTTACCTTGTTCTTCCGCAAAGAAGAGTTTCTTCCTTTTCAGGCCCACATTACGTCTGTCGTCGTCTTTTATAGATTGGAACATATGAGTATTCCTTCCACATGAGTTCCCGTTTTAGATAGGTGATAAACTAACTTCTTTGCCCATCCTTTTCTTAGTTTATTCAACTGTTTGTATTTTCTATATTAGGCTGAAAACGTTCTCTAGTACAATCATTTATCAGGCTAGCCACTTCCATTTTCTACCATCGTTTTTTTTTTTTGGACTACCTACCATCTCATCTCTTTTTGTGGCCTCATTTGATCTTGGGGAGTTTAGTCACGCTTGACAATCAGTCCCTCTTACCCTAAAAAACATTTTCTCTCATTTGTATGTTTCTTCCACTTTGTGAAACTTAGTAAAAGAGACAATTTTTGCCTCCTAACTTACTACAACTAACTGCTTATTAATTTACTCATCTCCATTATTACCCTCGATCTCCATCAGGGCACCACCTCTTTAGTACTTTGAGTTATGCTTCCTTTCTCCTGCCCCTCTTTTTGTCTTTGTTTTAACATTTACTACCACGCTTATATGGGGTTACAATTGCAGCTCCTTGTTCAACTGATTTCCCCTTACCAAGATTCCACTCCTTTTCACTTGCATCTTTTTAAAAACTAGCTTCCTTAACATACATCATCTATTGATCCTTTTTATAAGTCCTTATGTTGTTCTTGTTGAGTTTAACTTTACAGCTCTCAATAGAATTAGCTCTAAGCCAAAAACCATTCGCCAATCCCCATAAAGCATTCTCCCTTGCCTCCTTATCTTGACACTCTCTACTCTCATGGCTAGTCCTTCTACACGTGCAATGGAAATCCAGTCAATGCTATACTTAAGTAGAACTGTTGTTACTTCCTCTGTCTCATCTAAGTTGAGTTTGAGTCCCTATTTCAACGGTTAGCATATATCTATCTATAGTTTCACCCTCAAAAACTTCTTTCTACAATCCCTTGGTATTACGGGGATTTCAACCACTGACCCTATTTGACTCACCGACACTCTTACTATCTTCCCATTCATACGCATTAGAGAGATATTATGTATTTGAACCCAGGTTTCCACTTTTTTAAACCTTAACTTTTTCAAATCTCCAATCCCACTAGGCTTCTTTACCACAACTAAGTTGTGGTCGAAATGCCACAATCGTTTGTTCCAAATGATATTGCAATCTTCTTTTCTACTAAAATAAAACATAAAAGTGTACTCTCCAAGGATTTCCACCTTCACTTTACCTATCACACCTCAAAGCTGCTCGATGACACATTTAAATGCTTCCCTATTAACTTTTTTCCAACCAAGATCCTACCCACAAGACAATGAGAAACATCTACCCTTCCTTTTGATCCTCTTTTTCAATCTTATGAATCTCCCCATCTTCATCTGACAAAGACAAGGCTTGACACAATCTCACTATTTCCCTTAATTCTATTTTTGCAAGCTGATTTTAAAAGAGCATGCAACCTCCTCCCAGCAGGGGAGACCCACTACTCTGAAGCATAAAAATTTCTACATTGTTTTACAAAGGAATCTTATTATAAGCCTTCTACTTTTCCTATAGAATTTATGATATAAAATTTTAAAAAGTTGAGATCAACGTATATTATTTAATTTTATGTCATATATAATCTCAATTCTTGCCTTCGTGTTTGACTTAGCGGCTAATTTATTGTTTGTGGAGTCACCCGTTGGAGTTGGATTTTCTTACACAAACACTAGCAGCGACATTAGAGAACTTGGAGACACAATAACTGGTAATTAATTTCCTCAATTTAATTATCAATACCTTAGCCAAAAAAAATTCTTCCGGCATTTAATCATTTAATTTATTTGGCTTTTTATGATTAGCTAAGGATTCATATTCATTTCTCATCAACTGGTTTCAAAGATTCCCGCAATTCAAGACCCATGAGTTCTTCATTGCAGGAGAAAGCTATGCAGGTACATTAGATATTCAGATTAGGTATTCATATACATTTATTTATTTATTTGGAGTAGGACAAAATGCATTGTCCACCATGACATTGAGATGTCACTATTGACTTTTCATACATAACACCCACTGTTCTTCATCAAATATTACGAGTCAAAGGGTATATTAATAATTTACAAAAACTACTTATCTATATGTATGCCCAAATTTTGAAGGGGAAGGCTCACGTGGTTAGAGAGGAAAGCTTGCATAAGCCTCCCCAAAGCTGTTTTAACTTGCACAACTTCCAATGTGTTGGTAGGGCTGTAGAGATTATAATAGGTCACTTTAGGGATGAGGAAGCGTTCCCCATCCCATCCTCATTCTTCCATTCTTTTCTCATTCCCCATCGAAATCTTTATTTTGAGGAGATAGGGATAAAGATAATTGGAGGTGGGTTCCGTCATCTCTTTCCTCTATTCCCTCTTTTTTTTTTTTTTCTCCATTTTTTTTTTCCCCATTTCACTCCATTTGATCTAAAATTTAATATATATATATATATATATATATTAAAAATGTAATTCTCAAATAATTCCTTGAGGTACAGATATTGTCACCATAAATATGATTTTCACACTTCAGTTATCAATACACTCATAAATTAAATTTAAAAGTTTGAATATTATTATGAGCAACCATAAATATACCAATCTTAACACAATTTAAACAACATTAATTATATTTATATAGAAATAAAATTTCTATCTTTATTCTTTTCTTATTTCTCTTGAACATAAATTATTGACTCTAACATTAATATTACACTTTATCAATAAGAAGAAGAATAAGAATAAGCCATACTTGAAGGTTAAAGCCACCAAATTTTTCACCATAATGAAACTTTATTTTGTATTTTCATCAATTTTCACTATTTAGATAAATAAAGAATAAATTTTGAAAATAGTGTTTTGCTCAGAAATGTATATATAAAAAATCATTTGATATATGTAAGATTTTTTTTTTTTTTCATATTTTCTATTAGAAATATTTATGAATTTTTATGTCTTTTGTTAACTTAGAATTAGAAAAGAAAAATCATTTCCAATTTTAAGAGTAAATAAATTGTTTTACTAATATATGTTTGTCATTCTTTATAATTTTATTTAAGGATAATTTTATCATATAAATATTTTTAGAAAAATTGGTGTTTAAATCATTTAATGGATGACAATACAATTATCCAATTTTATGACATTTTAATATACTAAATTTCTAAGACATTGTCTAACAATTACAATTCTCTTATATAAATCATAATACATAACAAAAATTCAAATAATATAAAATCATTACATATTTGAAAAAAAAAAAAAAAAAAAGGTCATATGTGAATTAATTAGGAATCCTGACTACTCATTTTTCAAAAATTGTAATTTAAGAAATTATTAAATATAAATATTTTTTTTACATTTTTATATTATAAATGAGGGATATGTGTGAAATAGAGATAAGGGTGGAATGAAATTAGGGATGGAATTCTATCCCCTTCCTAATTCTCTAAGGTAGTGTTTGGCGCGTGAGATTTGAGATGAGTTTGGAATTAAAAAATATCTCAAATTCTCAAATCTCATGTTTGGAGTAACCAGTTTGGGAATGTAATTCTAATCTTATGGGATTGTTGAATCCCCCTCTTCTTATTGTCATTCAATAAGAATGGATTCAATGGGATAAATTTTTGTCTCTCTCTCCTCATTAATTATTTCTCTACCAACCACATTTATTTCTCATTAGTTTCTGGCAGCAACCTCATTATTCTTCATTTACAACTTAACTGTTAACATTTTTCCATCTACATGTCTACTAATTTGAAGGGAAAAAAATAGTCTCTTCTCTCTATTTTGATCCATCTATCTTAAAATACAAGTAAGTAAATTGAAATCTCAAGCTAAAAATATACTATAGTGATGTATTTTGATTATATTTTTTTTCTATGTTTTATAAGATTTATAGGATTTATTTTATTTACAACATTATCAACTTTATGTATAATATAAACTATGCTATATAATAATATATTTAAATTAATTTTATTCCAATCCAAACCCAACCTATATTTTATTATTTAAAATTAATCCTTATAATTAAATTAATATAATATTTTTCTCTTTTTTTTCAGATTTTTTATAAAATTAATTTTAAGTATATAATAAAGTATTTAAATTAATTTTATTTCAATCTAATCCCTACCTACAGCAAACACAATATGGGATATTTTTAATTCAATCACAAGTTCTATCAAACATGGGACAATGATTTGTTATTCCAATATAATTCATTTTATTCCAATCCCGCGTATCAAATAGAGCGTAAGGGTATATTTGGCAAATGAGAATTAGAGTGAGTTTGGAATTCAAAAATCCCAAACTTCTTAAATATCGTGTTTGGAGACCAATTGGAAAGCAATGGGTTTGAGATTCGTTCTTTTGGGATTCCTCATTCCCATCCAAAACTATGACTTTTAGTGAAAATGAGACTTCTCAATTCTTATCTTCTTTCTCTTCTTTCCATCTGTCTCTCTTTGTCTTACATTCCCTCATTCTTTTATAACACATCCATGGAACCTATATCTCTACCCTTTTTCTTTTTTTTTTGTCTTCTGAGTTAGGATCCGGATTTAGGTTCATTGTCGAACCCAAAGCCATCTGGTTCTGGGTTTGATTAGAACTACCTGTTCTGATTTTTTTTTTTTTTTTTTTGGGATTTATGTTTTGGTGTTTTGATGTTGTTATTGTGGGATATGATGATATTGATGAATTGGATTGATGATATTGATAAATTGTGCATTGATGATGTTAAATTGTGGGAGATGATGATATTGATGAATTGGATTGATGATATTGATAAATTGTGCATTGATGATGTTAAATTGTGGGAGATGATGATATTGATGAATTGTAGTTTTATTTTTTTTAGATTTTTATAAAATTAATTTTATATAATAAAAGTTCAAATTAATTTTATTTCATTCAATCCCAACTTTTACCAACTATGATATGATATAATTTTTAATCAATTCCCAAGTTCTACCAAACATGGGACAATAATTTTTTATTCCAATCTAATCCATTCTATTTCAACTTAAATCATTTCATTTCATTCCAATCTCATATGCCAGACAAAGCCTAAAATCTCTGTAATAATGAGGATAGGGATTTGGGGATGAAGCCACGTTGACAACTCTATCAAAAGGCTTTTGTGAGCCTTCTTATGGTGGTAGAGTGTGCCTCCAACCTTTTTAAGTATAAGTTTATACTTTATTTTATTATTAAATATTAAAAATGAAGGAATATTTTTTTTCATTGCTATAATCTAACTCAGTCGACGAGTCCAGTCATTGTGTGATATGGGATTGTAGGTGTCAGTGTGTAATAAATCCCATTAAAGGCAACCCCCAATGTTATTAGGTTATCAATAATGGATTTTAGTGTATTTTGCCATTTTTAATAAGAATTAAGATAATTTATTATGATTATCTTTTAGCTAATTTAAAACAATTTTTTTTTTTTTTTTTTTTTTTTTTATGGTGGGGAAGTTGTCAAAGAAAACTACCTACATCTTATGTTTTAAGATAAATATAGGACTTGAACTCTTAACCTTCTAAGATCAAGGGAAATATTCAATCACTTTAATTAAGAAGTAATGTACAACTTAAAACGCTTATTAATAATACATTGTATTTGAAAATTAGGAGAGAGAAAACAACAAAATAAATAAATCACAATTGATTACACATGTCACTATATCCATATAGTTCGGTGAAAAATAGGAGAGAATCCAAATCGATTGAACAAAATGTACATTTGGACGTTTAACATAAAATTTTTAAATAAAGAAAAAACAATCATTTATTTTTAATCTAATTGGCTTTTCACTTTAGAAAATTTCAGAAAATGCATACTAATTAACATTGGTTTTCTAACATGTTAATATAAGATTCTATCCACATTTTATTTTTCATTTTATCAATGTCTATGTTAATTATTTGATATGATCTGTAATATATAATCCAGGGCACTACGTTCCACAGCTTGCGGAGGTCATTTACGATAGTAACAAGAAAGCTTCCGAGAAAGAATACATAAATTTCAAGGGTTTTGCGGTAAAGTTCATTGCCAATTAACATTGCATATAATGTCAACATCATGTTCACTTTGTTTCTCATATTTTATTAAAGTAAAAATCCCAACAAATACTATTAAAAATAGAGTGAATTTTAAAATTAACACCAAATTAACCATGAAACTAAATTTTTTTAGCACCATCATTTTGTTCACAACCTAACTTAATTCGCAAGCACAAGCTGTTCTTATGTTAGCGAATTAAGTATTAGTTCCTAACTTAGTCCGTAAACTGGTTTTTCTTTTGTTCGCAAATTAAGTATTAATTCGTGAGTGATAAAATTCATTTTTAAATCTAGTACTAATTTTAAAATTCGCACTACTTTTTTTTTTAAGAAAAAACAAGTCTATTTTAGAGTTACATTTTGTATTACAATTGACACAACACATATATTGTTGGTTTTGGAATCCATTTGCATGTATAATTTTCTTCTTGATTGTCATCTTATATGCTTCAACTAATATTGATTAGGCATATTTCCTAAAATTGCTTTTTAAATAGAGTCTATTTTTTTACTAGCACACTTTAGTGAGTGAGTTTTGTAAATGTCATCAATCAATAGTTTGAGTTTATACAGTACCCATTGCATGTCTTAGATATAATTGCCCTTATATTAAATAAAAACTCAACAACTAGTGTAGAGAGAGAGAGAGAGAACAACAAAAAAACTAGCGACCAGTCAATGGCAACGATGGAAGGTGACAATGAAAGGGTAATCAACGATGAAGATTTTATCGAGGGTTCATATTATGCTAGCGTTTTATGGGAAGAGCATATTGGAATGGATAGAGTTCTGGACCAATGGACCATGGTTTGGGACCTATACAAATAGGTCATTCATGTTAAACCTAACAAATAAATCATTCATGTTAAATCTAACAAATAGGTCTTAATTGTTACAAATTTGGGATCTATTTATTTTTTAGACCCATTTTTTTCGAATTAAAGACTATTTTTTCTTCAAATTAGGGATATATTTTTTCTGAATTCATAACCAATATTCTCGAATTTAGAATCTATTTTCAATTTTAGACCTATTACTTAATTTAGAATCTATTTTCTCAAATTCGAAACGTATTTTCAATTCAAGACCTATTCCTGAATTCGGGACCTAGTCTCTCAAATTTGAGAGCTACTTTTTTGGTGAGCATTCATCAAGGAAATAGGCCTCAAAGAAAAATAGGTTTCCAAAAAGAAAAATGGGTCTTCAAAAAAAAAAAAAGGGTCCCAAAAAATTATCATTTTAAATGCAAAACAAAGTTTTATCTCTTTAATAGCTTCATCACCCTCCATTTTTCTTTAATTTCAATAACTAAACTTATCGAATATAAATCCACCTTATTTTACAATTTTAAAATTCTATAGTGTCTTCAAACAAAAATTCCAAAACCCACAATAATTTTCTCAAATCATTGCACATGACAAAATGGTAGAGAGAATGAGAAGAATGGGGGAAGAAGAAGAAAGTGAGAAGGAGAAGAAAGAGAAAAACTTCTAGAGAGAAAGTACAACCAATGGGCTGAAAAACTTGAGACAAATAAAAAAGAGAAAGAGAAAAGAGAAGATGAGAGATGGAGTTTTGTCTTCATTCATTAAGGGTAAAATGGATATTTTTCACTTTTAAGTTCAATTAAAACTCAAATTGTTAATCTTAGTGACAATGATAAAAGGAAAAGAAGGCTTTCTTTTAATGTCATATTCTTAAGTTTGAAAAATATCACTTATTATGTGTATTTTCTGGACTCACCAAATGGGTTGGTAAAAGCCAGATAAAAGTCCAACAAGTCAACCCAATAAAAAGACCCAACAGATAAGGCCCGGTTTATCGATGCCAAGCCCATGCGAGCTCAACAGGTCGCACCAACGAGCTCGTATCACTCTTGTTCACAAATCGTTATGTAGTTCGCATCATGTACAGCTCGCTACTCAGCGAGGTCAAGCTCGAGATCATTTACAGTTCGTCTAAACTAGTTAATACAAAATCTTCCAGAAAATGCAGTTACCTAATTTGATCGTGATTCTTTCATCAAAATTAGAAGTTAATTCAAATTTGAACTCAATCAACGTAATCTCAAGATATACGGAGCAGTTTCCTGATTTTGCTCTAATTGATTAGGAAATGCATTCAATGTGAACTTCTTTTCCTTTTCTACTTTGACCTAAATTGTAACGCCTCTCCTCTATAAATAGAGACTGAATTCATTGTAACAGATATATATAAGCAATAATATATTGTCACTCTGTCGAATTATTGAGAGACAGTCGTGAACATAGGCACACTTGTCGAACCACGTTAAACTTTCTGTCTTCTTTGCGTTGTTTTTGTTCTCTGCCCATTTTCATCTTTCTCTTGTTTGAGATTGATTGCAAGTATTGGGATTTGAGCTCTTGTCAACCAGAAATCAACGTCAACATTTTGGCGCTAGAAGGAGGGCCCAGACTGTAATCAATTTCACTGCAATTTCTGAATCTTTAACAAACATGGCGAGAACAAGAATAACCAAATATTTTGGAAAGGCTAACCAAGCAGAGAGCCAGACCAGTCAGCATCAGCGTGATACGCAGCAAGTGGAAGACGCACCCATGTCTGCAGCAGGCACGTCCCAAGGCCAAACAGTAAGTGCTGCAGCAAGCATGCCGCCTTTGCCCCCTCGCCAACCCGTTCCAGTCGCCCTAGCCGATGGGCTACAACATGGTACCAAACACAGGAAGCGTTGGAGCTTACGGTTCGACAGCTTACAAATGCGGTCGATGAGCTAGTGCAGGCTCAAGCGCAGAGCATGCTCAGGATTGAGATTGAGGCTCCTAGGCAAGTATACCAGCAGTATGGAGTGCAGGTGCCAGAGAGGCCAGTTAGAGAGGTGCAGCGACCTGTTGGCTCAGCTCGTTCCTCCAATTTGCGCTCTAAAGCTAGAGGTCGCCACGTTCGCAAAGAAAGAGAAGTAGTGCGCCCTGTAAGCCTGGTGATAAGGGTAAGTCAGGATGGAAACAGACGGGTAAAAGTTGGTCATGATAAGTTCAAGCTGCATCCCGACATGAGGACGAGGTGGATGAACGACATGCAAGGTCGCAACGGGCTAGTGGTTCGTTCAGAGGGAACCAAAGATATGAAACAGAGCGTCGTTCTCCAGGTCGTGACCACGGAAGAAGGTATGGACCCCGAGACCCACAGGTTGAGGACCTTCTTCAGAGAGTCCAGCAGCTTGAAGCACGACTTGGCGCCCCGGACCAGCATGAGCACTACGGAGAGAAGACTCCGTTTACAAGGGAGATCGAGACGCAGCCTCTCCCTCAAAGATTTAAAGTCCCTAGCATCCAATAGTACAATGGAGACACTGACCCTTATGATCACCTTGATGTCTTTAATGTCCAGATAGATTTGCAGACGGACAACCCTATGGAGAAGTGTCGCGTCTTCCTAACTACTTTTGGGGATATTCCACTGACTTGGTTCAAGAATCTCCCAGCTCGCAGCATATGAAGTTGGGAAAAGTGCCAACAGAAATTCATTAACCTGTACAGGGCTTTGAGAAGGCAGCTCGTACCATCCTGCCATTTAACCACCATCTTTTAGCGTCAAGGCGAATCATTGAAAGACTACACCACTAGGTTCAGACGTAAGGTCGCCAATATTGAGAATCCATCAGACGAGAATATATTGACTGCGATCTCAGCGAGACTGCGTAAGGATGAAAAGTTGTACGAAAGCATTTACAAGTCCTCGGTGAAGGACCTAGGAGAATTTTACGAGCGAGTTGCGAAAGAGATTAGATGGGAAGAGACCTTCGGCTTGAAGAAGTCCAACCAGAAGAACAAAACGGGCAGTTCCAGCCAGTCGAAAAAGAGGAATAATGGTAGAAATGAAGGAGAAGTTAGAAACAGTGGCTCAAAAAATCAGATTGCTAAAAAGGCTAGGAGAAAGCCCAGAAATGAACGACATCAGTGTCAGGGTCCCTATGATGGTTATAACATCCTGTCAGACTCACAAGACATGATCTTTGCAGCGGAAGGAAATAGGGAGGACTTAGGAAAGCCAAATCCTTTAAAAGCCCATGTTCAGCACAGAGATATGAGTAAGCTTTGTGTCTATCATAATGAGGTCAGGTACGATACTTCCGATTGTTGGGCGTTGAAAAATGTCATTGAAAGATTAATCAAAAGAGGTCACTTAAGAGATT
Organism: Litchi chinensis; assembly: GCA_019925255.1. Classification (NCBI taxonomy): domain Eukaryota; kingdom Viridiplantae; phylum Streptophyta; class Magnoliopsida; order Sapindales; family Sapindaceae; genus Litchi; species Litchi chinensis. The sequence continues at coordinate 21,268,679 of CM034474.1, forward strand.
ATGCGGTGAGACCTGTAGACTCGCGACCTCCGTAACAACGACCTCAACAGTAGCAACAACCAACCCAACAGCAGCCCCAACGAGCTCTCGTGCCAAAGCACGAACCTGCGGTAAGGACAATTTTTACTATTCATAGTGGCTCCTATATCGCAAGTACTTCAAACAGGTCGCACGAGAAGTATGTTCGGGAAGCAAACCATACCTTGTAGGTCAGTGGATCGGAGAGACCTGCGAAGAAGGTAAGGACAACCTGGGATGAAATTGTGTTCACACAGGAAGATGCTAGAGGTGTGGTCTGGCCTCACAATGATGCACTGGTCATCCGAGCTAAGATCAGCAATATAGAAGTGCGACGCATCATGATTAACACTGGGAGCTTGGTGAATGTAATGTACAAGAGCTGTTTTGATCAGATGGGGTTGGGAGTAGAGCAATTGAGACCGTCCCTATAGCCTTTTTATGGTTTCACTGGAGATGTTGTTATACCAATAGGCCAGATTAAGATGCTGCTTACACTCGAGGAAGCAGGTCGCCAGACTACTGTGTTGGCAGATTTGTTTATCATTGACTGCCCATCAGCATACAACGTGGTCCTAGGAAGACCTTCATTGAACGACCTGGACGTGGTCACTTCAACCAGGACCTTCACAGTTAAGTTTCCAACTCCCAACAGCATCGGATGTGTTCAGGGAGAGCAGCACTTAACTAGACCCTACTATGAGGATGCTGTGAAGATGGGCGTAAGAGGAAAGAAAGTGAACGTGGTTTTGGAGGGCGAGCCACAACCTATGATTGAAAAAGGGGTTAGTCATGGTCTTAACCCTCGCGAAGTGGATGCAAAGCGAGCTATCGAGCCAGTTGAGGAACTGGAAGGTATTCAAGTCAACGAAGCAGATCCAGAAAGGTGCCTGAAGTTAAGAAGAGGCTTAGCTTCAGAAATAAGAGCCCAGCTCACTGCCTTCCTGAAGGCGAATCTGGACGTCTTTGCATGGAATCACGAGGACATAGTGGGGATAAACCCTAAGGTCATGTCACACAGATTAAATATTGATCCCCACCATAGGCCAATTCGCCAGAAGAGGAGACCGATGACAAGGGAGCGCTACTTTGCGTTGAAAGATGAGGTAGATAAGCTGCCGGCAAACAAGTTTATCCAAGAAGCTTACTACCCGACTTGGGTCGCCAACCCCGTGTTAGTGAAATAGAAAAATGGAAAGTGGAGAACTTGCATCGACTTCACTGATTTGAACAAGACGTGCCCAAAAGATAGCTTCCCCTTGCCCAGGATAGACCAGCTCATAGATGCTATAGCTGGTCACGAACTCCTGAGCTTCATGGATGCATATTCGGGTAATAACCAGATTCCAATGAATTCCAATGACGAAAAGCACACCCCATTTGTGACAGATCGCGGCCTATACTGTTACAAGGTGATGATGCCCTTCGAGCTGAAGAATGCAGGAACGACTTATTAACGTTTGGTGAACATGATGTTTAAAGAACAAATTGGGAGGACCATGGAGGTTTATGTCGATGATATATTAGTAAAATTCAAGCAAATGGGTGATCATGTGCACGAACTGGAGAAGATGTTCTAGATTTTGAGGAGCTACCAAATGAAGCTGAATCCGAATAAGTGCGCATTTGGAGTAGCCTCAGGCAAATTTCTTGGCTTCATGGTGAATATTAGGGGCATCGAAGCCAATCCAGAAAAGATCAGAGTATTGATTGACATAAGGTCTCCTGCTAGGGTGAATGATATGCAAAGCCTTAATGGCCAGGTCGACAGATAAGTGTATTCTGTTCTTCGACATCCTGAAAAGGCAAAGAACTTTGAGTGGACTGAACAATGTGAAATAGTCTTCCAGCAATTGAAAGAGTACATAAGACGAGTTCCACTCCTTTCTAAGCCCAAAGAAGGAGGAAAGCTTATTCTGTACTTGGGGGTATCTCAGCAGGCTTTGAGTTCTGCATTGGTGAGAGAAGAAGAAAAGACGCAGCTTCCAGTATACTATATAAGTAAAAGGTTACAGGATGTTGAAACCAGGTACTTGCAGATGGAGAAACTCACTTACTGCTTGGTGGTCGCATCGAGGAAGCTGCGACCTTATTTTCAAGCTCATACAACTGAAGTCCTTACCCAATATTCACTGAAACAGGTGCTCCAGAAGGCAGATACCTCAAGCCGCTTACTAAAGTGGGCAGTGGAGCTCGCACAGTTTTACATTCAGTTCAAGCCAAGGACAACTATTAAAGCCCAAGCCCTAGCAAACTTTATTACATAATTTACGGGGCCCGTAGATGATGAAGCCGAATCCTCTGAAGGTCCAACCTGGGAGTTATATGTTGACGGATCATCTAGCGAGCAGAAAGCCGGAGCTAGAATTCTTTTGATTAGTCTTGAGTGCCATAAAATCCTTTGTGCTTTAAGGTTTGGTTTCCAGGCTACAAATAATGAAGTCGAGTATGAAGCAGTGCTCGCAGGTTTGCGCCTAGTTAGGGAGATGCGAGATGAACAATTAAGGGTTTTTAGCGACTCGCAGCTCGTGATTTGCCACATATTAGGGGAGTATCATACCAGAGGACCGAAAATGGCAATGTACCTCCAGAAAGTTCATGAAATGTTGAGTACTTTTCAGAAGTGCGAGGTGAAGCAGACTTCGCGAGCTCAGAATTCGCATGCAGACATACTAGCTCGCCTGGCAACCACCCGAGATGTAGATTTCCTTAGGGCGATCCTAGTAAAGTTCCTGCCAACTCCAAGTACAAAGGACAGAGATTCGATGATGGTAGTAACTATGCAACCCAACTCATGGATAAACCCTATTTTGAGTTATCTGTGGGATGCGAAGCTGCTAAGTGATAAGTTGGAAGCACGACGCTTGTGAGCTAGAGCAGCCAGATATTGCATCTACGATTATGTGTTGTACAAGAATGAGTTTTCAGCTCCGCTTTTGAGATGCATTGATGGCCAGGACTGTGAGATCGTGATGAAAGAAATACATGAGGGCCATTGTGGAAATCATGCTGGGGGGTTGTCTCTAGCTCACAAGGCACTTCGACAGGGTTTTTACTTACCCACAATGAAGTAAAACGCCATCAACCTGGTCAAGAAGTGTGACAAGTGTCAGAGGTTTGCCCAAGTTCCACGAGCTCCACCAGCCTATCTCTAATAAATTGTGAGTCCGTGGCCTTTTGCAATATGGGGAATGGATCTGATTGGGCTTCTACCAACAGCTTGCGGGAGATGCAAGCATGTCGTGGTTGCAGTTGATTATTTCATTAAGTGGGCAGAAGCGAAGGAGTTGGCAGAAATTTCCACGACGAAGATTGAAAAATTTGTGTGGAATAATATTATCTACATGTTTGCGGTTCCTCAGCAGATCGTGATAGATAATGGGATCCAGTTCTGTAACGACCAGTTTCTTCTGCAACGACCTGAAGATTGTCAAGAGTTTCTCAGCAGTGGACCATCCACAAGCCAATGGCCAAGTTGAAGCTGTAAATAAGATTATAAAGCAGACCTTAAAGATAAAGCTGGAAGCAAAGAAATTAGTGTGGGTAGACGAGCTTCAGAAAGTGTTATGGGCTCATAGGACCATAGCTCGCAGCACCACAGGCAAGATGCCCTTTTCGATGATGTACGGATCTGAGGCCATGATACCAGCAGAGCTAGAATTAACCTCACAACGTAGAGCGACCTTCAATCCAGAAGACAATGACCAGCTATTTGCCATAAACTTAGACATGCTTGAAGAAGCAAGGGAAGCAGCACGATTAAGGGTAGCAGTCTATCAGCAAATGATTGTGAGGTATTACAACAGAAAGGCTCGAGTTCGAAGTTTCAATGTAGGAGACCTAGTACTGCGTCTTATTTTGCCCGGAGCTCGCAAAGCCAGTAATGGGTCCTTAGACCCAAATTAGAAAGGACCCTATGTCATCAAAGCGAACTTGGGAAATGGAGCTTACCGTTTAGCCAATATAAATGGGGTTGAAGTCCCTTGAGCTTGGAACGTTGAGCATCTTCATCCATATTATCGGTATCCTTTTTGTTACATGTATTTAATTTTTAATTCGATCTTATCATGATTAATGAAAGTTCTAGATTCCTCATGTTATGTGTTATTGATTACTCTTAATGATTCATGAGTTCAAAATTCACAAGTTATCAAGCCAGCGGGCTCCATCCTATTGGCTCGTTGTCATGCACATAACTCGCCAAAATAAGAAAAAGCAGGCGAAGTTGCGACCGCCTGCATAGCTTGCCAAAATAGAGTCAAAAAAGCAGGCGGGGTTATAGCCCCCTACATAGCTAGCCAAAATCAAGAGCTAAAAAAGCAGGGCGAGGTTACGACCCCCTGCATAGCTCGCCACAAATAGAGCCTAAAAAACAGGCGAGGTTACGCACCCCTGCATAGCTCACCAAAATAAAAGTAAAAAAAGCAGGCGAGATTACGACTCCCTGCATAGCTCGCCAAAATAAGAGCCAAAAAAGCAGGCGAGGTTACGACCCCCTACATAGCTCGTCAAAATTAAAGCCATAGCAAGAGAGGTAACGTCCTCTACTTAGCTCGTGAAAAATTATCACCATCACAGGAGAGGTTACGACCTCCTACATAATTCGTCAATAAAGCAGTCAATGTTTCAACCTACTGCTCATATTAGAAAATTTTACTATTAATTAATTAATTCAGGCAAGTACTTGAGCTATTACATCAACTTCAAGATTTCAAGCCAGTTTGTGTTACATATTAAAGCGATTAGCTTGCATAAAGTCTCACAACTTGGAAAATAAAAATACAATATATAACAGCTTAATAATTCAAATGCATCCAACATGGAAGATGTAAGAATGAAATTTTCATTAAGTCCAAAAAAAAAAAACGAAATTTCACTACAAACTCAGACCAATGAAGTACAAAATCTAAAAAGAAAACAAGGCAAGCTATGGATCTTGAAGAGAATTTGGCCCTAAAAGAGAGTCTTCGTTGGAAGACGAGTTAGAGAGTTCGGTAACATCAGTGGACTCGACCTGAGAGGTTGTACCGGGCATCTCCATTGCCAAAGGAACCGCATCAATTACAACTGGAGACGAGGTAGTCTCTGCCTTGAACCTCTTCACAGCTCGAAGTCCCTCATCACCAAAGATAGAAAAATTCAATTCAGGATGGGACATCCATAGCGTGTAAAGGAAGTTAATGTTCGTTCCTTCCTCAGCCTCATCTCTGGCTTCAGTAACCCGCATTTCTGTGTCCTAAGTAGATCTCTCTCTGAAGACTATAAAGTCTACACAAGTGTCATGTGCACGGCGATTGGTAATCTCAACTTCTCGCTGTGTGGCCTTAGCCCGTTTCTCAATCGCCTTAGCTCGCTGCACTGCAACCTCTACTTGTTGCCCGAGCACCTCAATTTGCTTCTCTACAATCCCAGCTCGGTGTTCGGCCTCCTCAGTCCGCTGCGCTGCAGCTTCCACTTGCTGCTCTAATTGCCTCAACTCATCTTTCACTTTGTTCAGTTCATCTTCACGATTATGAAGTAAAGCGATGAGATGAGACCTTGTAGCTTCATAATCGTTCTCTACGCGCATCAAAGCCTCCTCAGCTGTTTGTTTAGCTATATTAGCTGCCACCAGCATTGCCACGTAACCCTCCTCGTATTTTCTAGTGTTTTGAGCTGCCTCGTTCAAGGACTTAATCTCCCTCTTAGCCTTCTCCAGCTCGTTCTCCAGTCTCATTATGCGATTTTCAGATAATCTGGTCTCTCTCCTCCGTTTTATTGACCCAAGGGTAGCCTGAAACTTTACAAGTTAGTATTTAATAAAGTAAGGAAGCTAGGAGTTAAAGAAAAGTGAGTTACCAGCGTTGCATACCGACTTATGTATTCGTCTAGATTCAAGCCCTTCAGAGACCTATTTTCTAAAGCCCTCGGATGGGTCATCATGATATTCGACCAGTTGTTGAGGAGAGATTTTAGATATCTTCCCCCTGGTCCATCTTCAGGGTTTGTCATGGTTGACGAAGCAGTATCTTCAGCTGGTGCGACCTCAGGTTCCTTACCCTTATATACATGTTGCATGGTAGAGGTGCGTCTGCTTAGACTCTTTCTCCTTCCACCTCTGCTCGCACCAATGATGGGACCCCAGATAGAACCTCTCCTGCTTCGAGCTGGGAGCTGGGAGCTGGGATCGATAATGGATCTGCTGCTACTGTTGGAGGTGGCACCTTACTGGGAACAGCGATCGAATGAGCCTTTACCTTGGCAGGTCCCTTGGAAGGAGCAGCTGAGGAGGCTGGAGCCTCAGCAGATCGCTTTTGAGGGAATTGCAGAAGAGTGAGTTTTCTCCTAGTTAGAGCTCGCCTAGAGGTGGGAGTTGAAGCTAGAGGAAAAGCTATTTGAAATGCATCAGTTGGCGAGACACGAGCTGGAGCTGGAGCCGCTTCAACAGAAACTGGAACTGTTGCTTGAGTAGAAGCTACATTTGCTTAAGTAGATGAAGATGGGGCTGCTATAGTGGTTGTTTGAACAGGAGAGAGAGATGAATCTATCTGGACAGTTGGAACTGCCTAAGTTGGAACGAAAGCTGGAACTGGCTTTGCTTGCGATGTAGAGGCAAGATCCCGAACTAGCTTTGCTTGCGAGTTGAAGGCAAGAGCTGGAGCTAGTTGGGAAGCAGGAGTGTCTTCTTCTTCTTCTTCAACGGGTACTTCAAAAACAAAAGGGAGCTCGAGTTCTCCCCTACTTCCTATGTCCCTATTGCCGTCAATCAACGGAGAGTCAGCAGAAGGAGTAAGACCATGAGTTTGAAGAAGACGGTATCAAATTTATCACCGATGCTCGCTTCACTTGAACTCACGAGCACTCTGAGAGCCTTCTTCTCCTCATTGCTGAGAGGAGACTAGTCCACTTTCAGTTCTGCAAAACAAAATGTTAAAAAAAAAAATAAAAATCAATCATTGTTCGCAAAGTATTTTTCTCTGTACCTAGACTTAGAACGAAACTGAAGTTTTTAAGATCTTTGAGAGAAGGGCAAGAGACAAAAAAACCAGTTTGTCTTGTAAGCCCCTACATTAGACTTGCCCTTCGCATCTCCTCGGGGCAAGAGGTTCTTGTAGTCCGATTAACGAGCTGTGAGATAATAAATCTCGTCTAGTTTTCCATCTTTCGAACTACTTTTAGCATTGATGCTATAAAGATGTTGAATGATTTTTGGAGTTGGGAGAGGAAGACCGTTTCAAAGAAAGGCCAAAGTCAACGAGGTCAGCTACGAGTACAAGTTTAGGCTCAGCTGGAATGGTGCAAGCTTGACCCTATTCAGGAACTCAACTAGATAAGAAAGGACTAGGAACCTGCGCCCGTGCTCAAGATGTTAGGTACTGATAGCGATGTACCCACTTGGAGGATAACATGCGTGGTTGTCATCATTAGATGACATCACACAACAGCCCTTAGGGATATGATATTGAAGAGCAATCCCTTCCAGCTCGACAGAGTCCATTGTGGAAGAATGATGCATGAACACTTAGCGAGCTTCCCTCTCCTCACGAGCTTGCCACTCTGCTTCAAGACGACAAATCATTTCAGGATCAGCCCGAGCTGCACCGCTTTGGGTTGCCTCATTAACATTATGAACTCCACTTGAAGCCATCTACGTAAAGGAGGGTACAATCAGGTCGCAGCAAGTAGACTATACTTAAATGACTAAGTTCCCTACTCTTACAGATCGCTAATACAGTGGGGGGGCTCAACCTATGATGAAACAACCTATGAGCTAGTAATCTACCGGTGCCTAATCCAACAGTTCGCGTATATGGTAAGCCACAAACAGTAAACATGTCGTAAATAGACAAACAATAGGATCAAATCAACAGAAACTGAAGAGTCGTGATCGACAAGAAATGCAAAAAGCAGAGACTCGACATCAAGAACACAATGTGTTCAAACTCATTTCAAGCACAGAGAGCAGAATGCAAGTGCAACACAACCTCAATACAACAAAAATAAACCAAAAATTGAAAGCTTGAAGTCAGAAGACAGAACTTACCGTAAATCTTTGTTAAAGATGTGAAAAACGGCGACTGAGAGTGAAGAATCTGTGAAGAATCGGTGAAAGTGCTGTAACAGAAAACTTGGTGACTAGAAGAAAATGACAAATGAAAAAGAAAATGAAAAGGCTCCACCACTTTATATAGGTGGCCGAGCTCGAGCCTCAACCGTCCAATCTGGAGAGTGCGTAACCGTCCTGAATCCAACGGTGCAGCACGAGTAACGATTTTGTAATCATACCACTGTCAGTTGAAAGACGTGTGCCTTAAATACGCGTGACTCGAGATGTGCCAGTACTGGTTCGGTTATCGCCTTCATGATTGCCACGTGTTGAAAACTAATGGGATGGATTTCGAAAGAGCACGAAACAGCAATTCAAGATGTTAGCTTTTACTAATGAGCTCGAGCTCCCAATTCGCAAAACGAACTGAGAGCTAAGGGGCTGATGTTATGTGTATTTTCTGGACTCACTAAATGGGCTGGTAAAAGCCTGACAAAAGCCCAACAAGTCAACCCAATAAAAAAGTCCAGCAGACAAAGTCTGGTTTATCAATGCCAAGCCCATGCAAGCTCAACAGCTCACACCAACAAGCTCGCATCACTCTCGTTCACAGATCGTTATGTAGTTCGCACCATGTACAGTTCGCTACTCAACGAGGTCAAGCTCGAGATCATTTACAGTTCGCCCAGACTAGTTAATACAAAATCTTCCAGAAAAGGCAGTTACCTGATTTGATTGTGATTCTTTCATTAGAATTGGAAGTTAATTCAAATTTGAACTCAGTCAACATGATCTCGAGATATACGGAGCAATTTCCTGATTTTACTCTAACTGATTAGAAAGTGCATTCAATGTGAACTTCTTTTCCTTTTCTACTTTGACCTAAATTGTAATGTCTCTCCTCTATAAATAGAGACTGAATTCATTGTAACAGATATATACAAGCAATAATATACTGTCACTCTGCCGAATTACTGAGAAACAGTCGTAGACGTAGGCACACTTGCCGAACCACGTTAAACTTTCTGTCTTCTTTGCATTGTTTTTGTTCTCTGCCCCTTTTCATCTTTCTCTTTGCTATTTGCTTTGTTTCAAATTGATGGCAGGTATTGAGATTTGAGCTCTCGTCGACCAGAAATCAACGTCGACAGTACTAAACTATAAATTTTAATGGCATTAAAACACCATTAAACTTTTTTAAAGATAAAACTGTCCTATTCAAGCAACAAATTATGCAAATGGTCTCAATTGATGCAAACTATCTCTTCGCATGAATTATTTCAATTGACGTGAATTCTCTCTTCATGTGAACTATCTGTGTTCAAGAATTGTATTTTTATGCAAGTGAGCTTCAACGAGCAAAAGCGACAATGAGTGAAGAAGATGAGTGAGACAAGAAATAAAGAAGAGTAACTTAATCTAAAGAAATCTCAAAGAAGAGGGAAACCCGCTCAAAGAGGAGAGGAATCGGAGAATAGAGTAATGAAGTGTAAACTTAATAATTCACTCTTAAATGTCATTAAAACTCATTCTAATAGTTTTGCGTCATTTTCCAAACTCATAATTTTAACGTCATCTCGCTAGATTATCATTGTGAAATAATATTAATATATATATGGTTCAACCCATCCCTTTTAGCACAAGTTCAATTTCTATCACCACACGAGTTTTTGATTTAAATGATGTATCTCTGGGGCGGGGAGAGGGGGGTGTTGTTGGGTACGGGGATAGGGCAAAAACGATACTGATGGGATTAAGCCATTAATTTTCTTATCAACTATTATTTATGAAAACAACATGGAGTCATGAAAATGATGGATTGATGATATCAACAGATCGGGAATGCATTGTTGGATGATGAAACAGATCAAGAAGGAATGATAGACTATGCATGGGATCATGCTGTGATATCAGATGGCTTGTATGATAAAATTAAAAGCAACTGCAATTTCAGCAGTCCACATCCGTCAGAAGATTGTAACCAAGCTCTGAAGCAGTATTTTGCTGTTTATAGGATTATTGACATGTACAGCTTATACACTCCTACTTGTCATGACAATAGTAATTTCACCACAACCAGACAACTTCCTCGCATTCAAGGCAGTGTTGCTCCTAAATTATTCTCCAATTATGTAAGTTTTCTACATCATTAACATCTAAATTTTGATACAAGTGAGAAATGTTTAAGTCCACATCAAAGCACCTGTTACAAAAACACCTAAAAGGGTTGCTGTAAAAATATGTATACAACTGTGCACTAAGACTAGTGCTATCTATATCTCTAAGAAAATTGTGTATTTTTGAATTAAAAAAGACGATTGTTGCTATTATATATGATACTTACATGTAGGATGGTTGGCGGAAGAAACCAGCTGGTTATGATCCTTGTGCATCAGACTACACAGAAGTGTACTTGAACAGGCCTGACGTTCAAAAAGCACTTCATGCTAATGTTACCAAAATCCCATATCCATGGACTCATTGCAGGTACCTTTATGTTCTGCATTTGGTTTCTACAATCTATGAACCTTTTCACCTTTCTAAAAATAACATTCTATCAGATAAAAGTGGTTACGATGATTAATGTAAACCCTCCATTAATCATATTAAATTTTGATGTTTTTCCTCATCGGAAGATTAGTTAATTAATCTGTTAAATGTTGTCAGATTAAAGATATTTAATAAAATGGCATAATCAGAAACCATACTATAGCAAGTATTTTGTGTGTGTGCAGTGAAAATATATCATCTTGGAAAGATGCACCTGATTCAATCCTTCCTGTACTAAAAAAACTTATTGCTGGAGGCATCCGCATCTGGGTTTACAGGTATTTCTGTATTACAGATCAGATTACGTTAACATGTGCCATATAACAGAATCGCCTGTAAATAACTTGTATTAAAATATTAAATTATTTTTTTTGTTTTGGCAGTGGAGATACTGATGGGAGAATTCCTGTAACAGCAACTAGATACACCTTGAGAAAACTTGGATTGAAGACTATTGAAGAATGGACACCTTGGTACAGCAAACAAGAAGTATGTCTTTTTCTGCTTTTTATGTTTGTTTTAAATATACATATCCTGATACCAGATCAGATCCAGAAGACTATCCACTATTAGGGAAAATTGTTACTTTCTAAAGTGGCCCCGAATATTTTCGAACCTTACACTTACTGTGAAAGCAACGGGGCAACCCACCACGATCTTTTTCTGCATTTTATTGATTTTTTAGTAGTTAAATAATTCTTTAAGCTTGAATTTCATTATTTATTTTGTTGGTATATAATTAATAACAGGTTGGTGGGTGGACAATTGTGTATGATGGACTCATTTTTGTGACTGTTAGAGGAGCTGGTCACCAAGTTCCAACTTTTGCACCGAGGCAATCTCTCCAGCTACTTCAACACTTCTTAGCCAACAAGAAATTGCCCTCTGTCCCATTTTAATTCCTCATTTTCTGCTTATTGGATGTACGAATCTAAATTTATTTATTTGTTTCGAATATACAATAAAAGATAGCATTTTTTTTTTTTCTATTTATTTCGAAACGTTACTTTAGCAAATGAAATTTACCACCAAGGGCTTAGACAACTTATACATTAATTCTTTTTTCTTTTTTTTATTACACATATCACAAATATCTTATATACTATTTAGCTTGTCAAACATTCTTAATCAGAGTTTTTGAGACATTATTTGGAACTGAAACTCTCACAAATGGGTCCACTTCACTTGTAAAAATTGCCTTCAACTCAAATACTCCGAATGCAAATCAAACCATAAACGTCTGACTGAAATAGATCAAACTCCATGGATTGGATGCCACTATACCAAACAACCATCTACATTAATTTATTTGTTTATTCATAGAAATTTTGCAGTTTCTTATTATGTTATGTCTGTTTAGATCTCTTTTGCATATTCTAATTTTTGGTGACACTTAACATTTTCGGCTGAAGTATAAACTTCATCATCTAACCCTCTGATCCTTGACTACACATACTTCATAGTTTTTAGATACCAATTATTAATCTACACTTGCTTCTCAAAAATTCACAACGAATTTTTGGGTATAAAGTAAACTCTTTAAGTTAAAGCTTGCTTAGTTGCTAGAAGCGTCTAACTTTTTGGTCATGTGTTATTTGAGGTATTATACAACTCACTAAAGAGAAAGATGCAAACAAGTATATTTGTCTACACCCCTTCAAGAATGGGATAGAAAAATCACTAAATCATCAATAATGAGCTTGCCCATCCACAGTAGCTTCTAACCAATCTTCTAAGAACCAGGGGAATTAATAAAACTTCGACGGATTACGAGTGACGCTGAGAAATTCTACAAGTACAGGAATAATCAATATTCTTGCAACTTCTAATGAGTTTGAATCCTCTTCTGATATGGCTTTTTCAATAGGTTGTTTTTAAGAGTACTAGAATTTGAAGAAAACATTCAGCTACGTGAAAGAAAGAGAAATTGAACAAATCTTTTTGACCATGTAAAGTTTTTATACTTAGGTGTCATTGGCTAATGAAAAGACCATCAGAAAATCAGACCAGCAGAGAATCTGAACTTGATTCTAGTACCTCCCAATGATTCCTTTGAAAGTCTGAACCACTAGAAGCTTGTCTTCTCCATTAAGGTGATAATGTCTCTAAGCTGCCTTTTGAAGAAACATGGCTCCGGAAGCTTGAATCTCCATGCAGATACCATTCCCGTTATTCAAACCATACAGAAAATGAATCTACATCAACTCCAACAGCCTGCTAGAAAATTGTACTATTAGATCATGGAAATTGTCACACCCTAACCCGAGGGTCAGAGGAGTGGGCCTAATCCATCAATCGTAGCACTCAGTTAAAGAAAACTAAACTTGTGACTATATAATCCACTAATAAACAGAATAAAATCCTACAATAGCTTCACGAAACAATGCAGCTTGCATAGTCAATAGCCTAAGAATTATTCATGATAACCTACGAAACCAAGTTGCAATGATATTCTTTTACAACATATGTCAAATCCATTGTGCACTTTTATCCTTCTCTTAAGTAAATATCTGAGAATCACAATAAACTATAGTGAGTTTTAAACTCAGTTAGTAAGCTAGTTTTTCATTCCTATATATATATATATATATATACGTATATATATATAATACAACAAACCACACTCGAATTTTATACATACAGATGGCAACAAACAAAACATTCTATTTCAAAGGCTTTCACATCACAACATATCAAAACTTTTTGTTTAATTTTCTTTTAGGATTACCATCATCATGTACTATTAGTAGAACTTTCACTTTTAACACTTACATATAACCAAGCCACTTAAATCACCCATCGGTGTGACAGATGTATGTGACGCTAGTACGAGTGAGGCAATCACAATTTCAAAACAAACACTCATGTCCGAAGGTAAGAGCTACTTTCTTTCTGCGATCATCAACGAGCCCTCCCACATGTACATATATGTCTATGAACGAATGCGAAGACTCTTTTGGTCTCTAAGGCACCCTAGAGACCCTTCCCATCGTACCACACACTTAACACTTACCACTTATTGCTCCACAGTCACTTAGGTGCCTACTAATAGTAAATGAATTAAGGCTTTCCGAAACAATGTTTTACCATCATTGAACATGCTTGAAATACACATACCACTTATAAAGATCAAACATTAAAATATAGAAAACACAAAACGTTGTAATCATATATTAATATATTAAAATATAGAACCTGTGTCAAAAAAAAGTTGAAAACTTACTGTGACTTAAAAGTCTAGCTTAGTTACCTCTTCGCGGTCACGATGAAAAAACAATTTTTACCACATATAACATACTCATCAACCTAATATCAATAACATGACATTCAGGTGAATACCTCGATGTTCAAAACATTACATTCCTCAATGCTACAGTTCTTAACTAAGTACTTCAGGGCTGAAAATTAATATCCTAACTAATACAACACTGAAAAGGTCTGAATCTCAGAATAAAATCCATAAGTCAAAATGTTTTGAAAATTTACACAAACTAGTAGACATGTATATCAGTATATCAAATCCCAATGCAATAAAAATTGTAAAACTTTTATCATCAAATACTGTCAAAGACATCCGTTGGTTCAAGTATGTTCGAATCTGTCAGGCTGATTTCAGCAGTGACCTTCAGTACTTTAATAAAAATATAAAACAAATAGTGTATTTATCACAAAACCGTGAATATTACAAAATTAAACTAGACACACAAAGCTTTCTTCATACCAAATTTCATAATTTTTCAATAACAATAACCTTGTCAAAACAAGTTTGTAATCACACTAATCTGTTGAAACAGGGGAATTCCAGCAGCTTATGTCCAATTTCGAAAAAGCACAATAAATTGCATACTCAATATTTTTATGTGAAAAAAACTTTAAATTAAATGTCTAGTTTAACATCTAAAAGATTTAGTTAAAATCAAAACATAACAATTTTAAAAATTTTCGGATTTGTGTATTACACTGCAGAATCATGAGAAAAATAAAAAATCCTTGTTTCAATCAAGCCTATTCCCATACTTGTTTCAATCAAGCCTATTCCCATACAATCATAATTAAACCTCTAAAAAAACATGAATACTCATTTTTAATTCTTAAATCAGATCACTAAACTCTTTAGCTTCAATATAAAAAGGCTTCTACAACACCAAGGCTTGTACAATAATCATAGAATTGAAAGACTGGCTTCTGGTACTTAAATTTTCTTGAAACTCTTTGATCTCTTCAACATATGTTTCTTTCTTTCTTTTTATTTTCTAATCACTCATATACATAAGGGAAAACTATACTAATCCTTATCGCAATCAAACTCTTATCTTATCACTAATCTCATATCTCTAAAACTCTCCTACATAGAGTCTTAGCCATGATATAACTCAATAAATAAATTAATAATAGACACCAAATATTAAATCTAGTAAAATAAGTTCAGTATGATTTTTTTTTTTTGGGGGGGTATTACAGAAACATGTTCCCAACAATCTCAAAATGACAAATACAAACTACAAAGAAGCTCATCAAATTTGAATAATAACATAAATCCTTGATTGCTTATCATTCCATGACTGATTCCAACATGAATCGGTCCACCTATATCCATCACCAATCTACATTTTTATTGACAAAATCTGCCGTGAAATTTACTTTTGCACAAAAGATCCTAAAATCCTAGCTTACTTGGGCTTTCAATGACAATGAATAAATACAGCTCAACCAAACAATCAAAAAGAAAATGATAACAGTAATAACATCAGCACAGTGAAACCAAGTAAAACTGATCCAGTAGCAGAAATAAGCAAAATTAAAATGACTAGTGAGAAGTATGAAATATCAAATATAATTTAAGCCAGATCAGCCCATTAATCTTTTCATTGAATCAGATTTTTGAATAATTCTTATAAAAGAATATTATATCTCTGACTTCCAAAGAAAGAGCCCAACCGTTAAGTTTCACAAAATTGCCGACTTTAAGCCAATTATTCAATCTACTTGACAAACCATTTGTTTAAACATTTTTCACTTATGATAAAACAGAAAATAATATTCCCCACAAAGGCATGCTAGTGGTTGCTAAAATTATTCATAGCAACATAGTAGACAAAATGTTTTACTAATTTAAAGCAGAAAGTAATGTGTAAGTCAGTTCTTATTGAAGAGATAGAAGAGGAAAGATTTAAATAGTTTATTATAAATTTTGATTTCTTTTAGTTTAGCAAACCAAGTTTTAATTAAATAAAGAAACAATAGAACAAAATGCAACCCACAAGGTATTCAGTCAAGAAAGCACAAAATAACGAGCATTGGTAGGTTACAAATATTGCACACTAACTACACTACTTGCCAAAGAAATGACAAGAAAATTATTGATACTATTGTTGTAAAGATTACAATACCAGGATAACTACAATCATAGAACATAACAGGCAAGATCCCTTGGTCCAATAAATAAATAAGAAAGTAATAGAGTATTAATACCTCCTTATAGAGATTCTATAGATGAGTTTACGTGCATTAGCAGAGTAAACCTGATAATGAAAAATAGCAAGAGAGAGCACACATGCTCATTCAACTGAAAAATCTACAAAACTGAATAAGTCTTTCTGTTCTTCACAATTTTTTTTATAGGAAACTACCAAAATTTCATTACACAAAATACTGAAGTGAACAACAGTCCAAGCCTCCAAGGCTACCTACAAAGAGCTAAAAGAGGAAGAACCAGACATTACATACAACCAGAAAAATGGCTGTCCTATTCCCATATACAAAATCTATATTGAAACAAAAGGAAATCCCAAAAAGACCTATTGCACAACATCCTCCCAATTTCTAAGTACAAATGAAAAGGATGTACCTCTAAATCCTTCATGATGGAAATCCATAAGGATGCAAACAAGTGAAACACAAGCCATCGGCATTCACAGTTAACATTACAGATGTCATAAATTAAATAAAGATTTTAGAATGTATGTATCTATTTACTACAGCTCAGCCAACACAGATCAGAACCTTCAGTATGAAAGTAGCTTTGTGAAAAGAAACCATCCACAAACAAGATTTTAAACACCACGTGAGAGCCACAATCATCAATTTACAGGAACACCCAGAAATGTAATTTAGTCTTGGAAGAAACTTAAACACAAGACAAGGTTAAATGGATTTAAAGTTGAACAAGCTAACAAATATGTGAAAGGAAATGAACAATTCCTGGACCATAGTTAAATATTTTCTCTAACCTCACAAAGGGCAAAAGGGTTCAGTACAATGTCTTAATCATTAATTGTTGGCAGAATAGATTAATCCGACATCAACTAGATCATCAGCGTCACCAATTGTATAAATTGTTTCAAGAACCCGACAACATACAAGACTTTAAAATGATCCACACCTTGAGTGTTTACATGCAGAGGAGTTATATTACCCCTCTAACCCCAAAACATTGGTTCCAACTTCCAACTGCTGTAAGTCATGTCATAACTTCAAGCTTTCTGCATATTATTTTACTTTTTATTAGAAAATCCATTTTCTACAATTTTTAGAAATGAGGAGTCATACAAAAGTGTACTTACAGGTTACAGCGGTTAAGCCTCATTCACCTCGCAACAGAGGCTAGGATTCATCATTCTTCCAATGCCACTAACACCCAACATACCTTCCTATCTTCATCTCTCCGAGTTATGTGCATGAGTCTTGCTTATACCTTTCCATTGATGGGAATTGTGATTCATTCCACAAATAATGTTTTTAACTTATGCATGAGCTTCAGCATTGAACATGTAATTATTCGTACACAATTCTTGAAACCAAACAATTTCTAACCAATTGATATTAAATAGGCTTCTTAGGAAACTTCAGGAAATTGTTCAGGATATTGAATTCGTCTTTCACTGCAAAAGTTGCTGAAAGGAATAAATTCCCAAATACCCATTTGCGCAGGAATCATCATGCCCTTCAATTCTGTCCAATCCAGGGTATAAATTTGAATCCCAATCAGAAAAATTAACAAGGTGAAACCTGAATGGCAATAATATGGAGAAAAATAAAGAGATTTACCTGGTAAAACTTTGTGCAGCAGACCTAAGAATCCAGAATAATGCAGGCTTGCAGCAAGGGCCTAAGCGGACTTGTATAACTCATGACACCAAAACAGAAAATTTTATGTACTTCTGATTATTGGTTGTTAGATACAAGCACAGTATACCAACAATATTTACTTCCTTATGTCTTCTTAACTACAAGTCCATGCCAATGGTTACCATGTTAGAACCTGTTTTAAAACACCTAAATCTAGTGCTTTCCACCTATATGGTCTAGAACTAAAGCTTATGGATGTATGTTCATTTATTGTGCAATAAAAGCACACACAAACTTATGCACAAAGAGAGAGAGGGAGAGAGAATTTGACTTAATATTAATTGAAAGAACAAAATAATCTAAGCCTCACATGACTGAACAGAAATTTCTCGCTAACTTACAACAATCAAAATATTATTCTTAATGTTACAACACATAACAGCTCAGGAGTAAAATTAAATCATTTTATGCAACCCTGAAAGTTAAATCGTCATGACTGGAGTTTTTCTCCTTCTCCTTGCACTGTAGCTAAGCAACTCAACAATCAAAGAAGCCAGGGCCAGCCTGAGAAAGTAGTTCCTGGCCAGCATCCTTTCCCATTATAATCATATCTTTAAGAGCATGCGGACCTTTTCTAGAAGTTTCAAGTACTGAAAAACACAGACAGAAAAAAGATATAGCTATGTTACTAATTACTCGGTTTCACGAATGGATAAGCAGCTAAATAAAATTAAAAGAACTCTTTTCTGAATAAAGTATATCATACCACGAGTCCCATCAGGGGATGCCACCAACCCTTTAAATATACAATCACCATTCTCATCTTTGGATGCATATCCAGCAATAGGAGTGCGGCAAGACCCATCCAAGGTTTCAAGAAAGGCCCTCTCACAAGCAACTGCTAGTCTAGTTTCCTCATGATTCAATGAGGCTAAGTAATTTGCCTGAAAAGAGCAATCCAATGAAAGACAAACAAATCATAAAGACGGACATGATTTTGCAGAACCACCACAACATGACATAAGAGGCAAATGAGATCACCAGATGAAAACATAAATAAAATTAGAATTTACAAGCATTATTAAAATAATTCTAACCATAGTATAAATTAAAATGAACAAAAGGTTTCTCAAATGAAATCTGATGGATGGACACAGCGAGCAGTATACAAAAATGATTTAGTAAGCTAGGCCACCTTAAGTGCTCCTCAATTTTGTTTTCCCAAAGGAACCATGCATTTTATAAACTTAAGCAACAGCGTTTGATAGTGTCCATCTACCACCCTTATTTTAGAATTATTATCTTTTTCCTCACAAATTAGAACGTTATTAAGACATAAAAAATTAAGAAGTCGTAGAAAAAGAATAATTCACCAAGCATTGAATAACAATAAACTAGGAGAATAAATATTTCAGAAATTACTTTTGCCATGGCCACAAAAATCCAATTCAAAACTCTAAATTAATCTCACCCTATCATTCATATCTAAGCAAGGACAAGAAAGGCAAAACACTTGAGGCAAGCGTTCTTAACCAGCTAAAGATTTCCATTTTATCCCACCCTGATAAGGAATTCAGATTCAATTTGCATCACCCACTGCACCACAAAATCATAACACTCAGATCCCCTAGAACCAAAATCTTACCTAAAGAATATTTTACTTTATAGATACAAATCAACATCTAGCACAACTCCTTTACCCATTAAGTTAAATAAACAAGGGCCAAAATTTACATATGATGTTATAATGTCTAGCAGATCGATTTTCGGCCCTGATAGAGAACCATACATAAATTTATAATCAATCATCTTATACCAACTAGAAGTGAAATTATTTTGGTAGCATACTCCAGATAATGCATGGAATGTAAGCGTATATGTTACCCTTGAGACCCCTAAATATGCTGATTGTGCAAAACAATGTAAAACCATTATCTGTATATGATAAATTTTTAATTTTTTAAAACAAACAGAACTTAGTTAACAGATTGTTTAGCTTTGGCCGTAAGAACTGCACATGCTACTTATAATATAAAGTAAAATATCACTTTCAATAATAACAAGTTCACAAGAACACCCATTTCAAAACCTTTTGCATGCATCCATCACCAATGAGACCTCCCCAATCCCAATATTGCATAGGATACAGACAAGTGAACATTACAAATAGAAATTAAAATGTACATGCCCACAATCATCTAAGGTTCACATTTATAATCAAGTATTGTTGCGGCCCTCTACAATTGTACATGTAAAAGTTACTAGAGTAAAGTTCTTCTGGACAAACGTTGTTTGCTTTAGCCTTTTTTTTTTTTTTTGGTAATGCATCTCGTGTTTCCAATTGGGATCCCAAACCAATTTTTAAGTAGATTATTTGCAACTATCACATTATTAAATAAATATTCTCAGTTTTCATTATCTAAGTTTGACTTCAGCCATCCACAAAAGAAAAGAAAAGGTTTCAAATATAAGTTAAACCTTCATTAACTTGACACTTCAAACCTCTTAAGCCATATTGCATAACTTTTTTTCAAGTATGTTCAATTCATATGTTCTCTAATCTCCCTCATGAATACATCATCCCAATGTCTACCATCCATTAGCCCTTTATACAACATTTTGCAATCAGGTAGCGTAACCACATCAATGAGAACAACTAATTATGAAAGTATCTGTGTCAAATTAGATATAGTGACCAGCCAGAAAACAGACTGCCTTACAGCTGCATAGTTCAAGCATAATTATGAAGCAAAAAGCATGAATCAGACATTCAGACTTTTAGCCAATAATTCAACTAAATAAAAAAAATTTAATATAGAAGCCCAGGCATCGCAGTAAAATGTACCATCTTCTCATCATTGCTTCTACAGGCAATTCCTATTGCCCCTTGTGCAACAGCCGGAAGCATATCATCAATTGGAAGAATGTTAGTCACATTTTCAGTCATGTTTAAGCGTTTAAGTCCAGCTAGAGCCAACAATGTTGCTTGGACAACTCCTTCATTAAGTTTTCTCAACCTTGTCTGGACATTGCCCCTAAAATTCTCAAGCACCTGGATAAACAAAAATAAAAATAAAAACAAAAACACAGAATAAAAGCATAAACAAATAAAATAAAATAAAATAAAATAAAAATTATCACCAGCCCCAAATCGAAATAAAAAAACAAAATATATGGGCCTAAGAATTTTTGCATGTGTGTGTGTGTGTGTGTTAACAGGGAATTTCCCAACAACTAGATGATAATTCCTCCACACTGCTTTCACCTTATTGCCCCATTCACTCGTCTTGGGTTGGGGCTCCCTTGGTCTCTTTGTTGCAGTACTCATTTGTTTGGAAACAGTTTATATAGTCAAGTCCATTATCAAATTACAACAATTCTGATAACCAAGCATGTTATTAGTCAGTTATAATTACAGTGCTCAAGCCCTTATCATATTTTGACTAAATTATGAGGGCAGATGAGCTCCAAACCACAGAACCCATAGGATATCATCTAGTTCATCATCATAAGATGCATTCAAAGCTCAACCACCAACTCCCTCCCTTCACCTTTTGAGCATGTTCAGATCATTATAGACCTTCACTTTTCCTCATATGCCTCCTCAGCATATAAAGCATGACAATAATCTGTCCAGAACTCGTTAAATTTTGGTTCATTATATGGATTACACTTTTGAAAACTTCACGGTGGTCATGAATCTAAAGTACCTACTCTGATATCACCAGTACCCAAACACTGGCACCCCCCAGTGATTCACACACACGCACACTAATTCCCATAGTGAAAAGCTGTTCCATAAGAATTCATGGTCTAGGTCACTGCCTCAGTATCTACCAATCAAGAATTATACGTATAACAGTAGTAAAATTGAAGTAGCATGTCGGTCCTCCTAAGGTTATATGCTTTGGAATACAATTCTTTCAAAACCTGTTAGTTCCCATGAATGCAGTTTTCCTTAAAAGGAAATAACTTATTACATAGTTTTGCAATAATTGTAACAGATAAACTACATAACAATGTATAAGAACTACTGAAAAGCCACCTCTCAAGATAAAGAGATCTTCCCTACAACACAGCCTTTAAAAGTTTATCATGCATAATTTTTTTGTGTGTGCATGTGTGCGCGTGCGCATGTGGACAAGAGTGTAACGATAAATACATGTGTATGCATCTGTGCACGCATGTTATCAAGTAACTAAAAATGTTCAAAGTATTTGTAAGTGTGCGTTTATAGTTTAATTTTTGTGTAAAGAAAATCTGAAGCAGTTGTTATTGAATGTAGTTTTAGCAGATTCATATTATTACATTTGACAAAGTATACCAACTTACACTAAGTGATGGATATCTATGAAGTATTTGAGACTTTCTTCTGAGTGAAGCAGTACCAACAACACTACCGGCCGGTAGCTCAGCTAGTGAAGCAGCACTCAAGGAAATGAATGCATCCCGGACATCCTCACGCTGAAGATTGCAAGGCAAAATTGTCTTATCAGGTAAATACGTGGGAACATCTTTCATTGAATGCACGGCAATGTCAATTTCTTCATTTATAAGTGCCTCATCTATTTCCTTTGTGAACAAACCTTTCCCACCTATGTCCGCAAGTGGTTGAGTCAGTATCTTATCCCCAGTCGTTTTAATTATTACAATTTCGATGGCCCCTTCTTCAGATAGCTCCGGATGCAAAGCCATGAGTTTGTCTCGCGTCTCATGTGCCTGAGCAAGTGCTAGTGGGCTGTCCTCCATACAAGAAGAATGTAAATAACCATAAAAGACAAGGAAAAAAGAAAAACAAAATGCTCAAGAATCAGAATTTAGAAAGAGAAACAATTTGCAGCCCACAACCTAGGACAAATTAAATAAAAGTTGGAGGACATGATTTAGCAGTGGAAGAGACAACTGATCCCATAGCCTACATACCATTTTTCAACTGATTTTACCAAAGTAAACCATTTATCCCCTTTCTTTTTTTTTTTTTTTTCTTTTTGACAATCCAAAAATCCCTTGAAATCGCTTCAAGTTCGAAACTGGATTTCCTACTGAAACCCTTTAATCTTTGGAGAGCAGCAGACTACAATAACTTTTGGCCATATATGCCTATAAGGGCCTAGGCCTTAGAAACGACAGACCCAACCAGTCTTACTAGTCACTCAAGGGTAAAGTAAACCATTTATCAGGTCCAAATTAAAAATGCATTGCATCTTATGAACACACAATACACATCCAAATTTAAATCAGCAATGTCTATTTTGAAAAATGGAAGTCTTGCTTTGCATCACAGTAGATGAATAAATCAATTATCACAAAAAGAGAGAGAGAGAGGTTCAAAGGCTCTAAAGCTTTAACATCAATGGATGATCTAACAATAAAGAAACATGTTAAAAGAAAAAGCGAAAGAGAGATTGCAATTAACATTAGAAGGGTCTACATTTATCCAACTCAACAAGAGAAACAAAATACTTTTGAGGCAAAATTATTAGAATTCATAATAGTCAAAGCCTCAACAAGCCACAGAGAGCAAGACCCAATCAATGAGAGATAAATTGGAGAAAAAAAATGAGAAAGAAAGTACCTGCCGCGGGTGCCAATTCTGACAATAGCAACCTTGGGTTCAACAGCAACAGAGGCTTTCGTAGTAGTGAGCCTAGGACGTGCATTTCTGTTAAACTGAAGCAAGGCTTGATGATGACGATGATGGGAAGAAGAATGGCGCGCCATGAGAACAGCCTGGTTTGTTGTACAAAGCTCCATTGATGGATTGACAAACAAACAGTTTGGTTTGGCTTCCAAGGGAGGCTGCTCTCTCTCCGCTCTGGATGGATAGGATCTTGTAGTTATAATATTTACTTTTTCCAACATCTCTCTCTCTCCTTTCTATCCTCTGCGCTTCTCTTAATCGCAGCCGTCTAATACTCAACCAACGGCCACGATCATCGTTGCCGGAATTCGTTATTTGTCTACTCTCCCTTGATTCTAACTTTCGATATTGCTGGAATTTGTCCACTCTCTTTCACCCAACCTCATTCTAACTTTTGTCTCTCCGTGGTAATACATGTACTGTTTAGGCGTGGCTATCGAAAAAACCAAACTGTAACCAAAAAAATATGTTTTCGAAATTATAAAAAAAAAAAAAAAAAAACTATATACCCCAATTTTTCATAATTTCAGTTTGGTTTTCAAGTCAAATCAATTTTTTCTTCCCAAAATCGAAATGAAACTAACAAAAAAAAAAGTTGATTTTTGACACTAAAAATAGAACCAAATGGCATACAAATTGAAAACCCATATTTTCGGTCCATTCCAATTTGGTTCGATTCCTTTTTTTTCTGTGCCCACCTCTAATGCTATTTACACATCCCACCCTATTCCACTTGTTTAGATACCATTAGGCCCCGTTTGTTGGCCAGGATGGAACTAGGTTTGGACAAAAATTTTGTCCAAACCCATGTTTGGTGCAAGCAGACCCCCTTCATTAATTTATCCAAAGTTTTCCCACCAGTCATTTTAACCCACTCCAATGGGTTAATTGAAACCCATTCAAACTGGTGGGTTAATTTTGTCTCACCCCTTACCTGTCTGCTGTCACTCCTCCAACTTCGTCGTTCGCCGTCGTCCCGTTCTTCTTCAGTCGTTCTCTTTCTTCTCCGATCGAATCGTCATTCTTCTCGTTCTTCTTCGGTCGTCACTTTCTTCTCCGATCGTCTTTTTCTTCTCCGATCTTCTCTTTCTTCTTCCTCTCTTCCATCACCGGTGATTCTCCAAGTCGACGAGATCGAGATATGATTGATTTGCAGTTGGGTTCCGTGTCGTCTTCACCGCCGTTCCAAGGCATTAATGCCTCCGCCGTCTCCATCACGGGTCCCGTCGCTGGAAACGGGATAGGTTTGGGATGGATTTGAGATGGGGGTGTGAGAGAGGGAGGAGAGTGGTGGTGGCGAGCTGGAAATGGTGAGGAAATGAAAAAAAGTTTGGGGGTGATGATAGAGGAGGAGAGTGGCGATGGGGAGCTTACAATGGTGAGGCAAATGAAAAAAAAAATCAAATATCTGTAAATTTACATTTTAGTCCTTGATAAATTTCATTTAAATCCTATCTCATCCTAATGTCATAAAACATGAGATAACAATTAAAATAATTCAATCCAATCTCATCCAATCTAATCTAATCCAATCCCATATAAATAATTCAATCCTATCCCACGTAACAAACGGGGCCTTATAGACATGTTTATAAAATAGGAATCCAGGGAAATAAAGAAAAATGAATTCTATATTTACTAAAACTTATGGAAATTTAATTAGATGGACTCCATATCTAAATTAGGAATTAAGTTCTTGTTGGGAAGGGAATTTGATTATTTCCTCTCAATGTAAGAATCAAGTTCCCTTTATAGATCAAAAAGGAAATTTATTTTGTTTTACAAAAATATTTTCCATCAATTTTAATAAAAAGAATTGTAAATATATTTTTTTTTATATCGTTCTCTTCTACTTTGTTATTCCCTGTAATTTTTTTTTCTCATTCATTATTTTCTTTATATCTCTCTACATGTATGTGAATTTAATAATGCAACTTATTTTTTTTTTTTAAAAAAAAGTACATGCTTGATTTTATTTATTGTTTTCTCTTTCAACATCATTGTATGAATATAATTTTTTGGCTTCCTTTTTTTTTTTAAATTCTCTTTTCAATTCAATATAATTTTCTGTGAATTATTTTATGTTTAAAATCACAAATTAATTTTGTTGAAAATTGACAATACAAAATTGATCAATTGATCTTATTGATTTAGATTTAAGGTGTGTCTTGGGATTTCTCCAATATGATAATGATTTTGAAGGTTTGAATTACAGTTGAGTTTATGGATTCAGAATTCTCACAGTTTCTTGCTTTGATTTGTTGTTTAAATTAATACAAAATAAAACTACACAGGGATAAACTCAAATTTGGGTGAGTTTTGGTTGTTTAAGAGTTTATAAATATCATGAAACTTGAAAATTAAAATCTATTTTAATCTAGTGGGTATCAATTTTATTTCATTCCTATTCCTTAATTTAGTAATCAAGAGAAAAGAAATTAATTGAGTTCCATCTCCAAATCCTAAAAGTTGATAAACACTTGAGTGAAAACTTTTAACTTAATTTTAATTGTTATCCATTCCCTTTCCATTAGAACTTAATTTCGTTTCATTTTTTATTCTTGATCTTGATGAGTAAAATCACGCTGTAAAATTTGTCTCACTAGTTCTACCACTTATTACAAAATTAATTATTTTTGTTATGAACCTAGATATCGAGTTGTATTAGTAGTGATAGATTTCGACAAATCTCTATACTATTTAGTTTTGAATTAATAATAATAATAATAATGATGCATGCAATGTTTGATTTATTCCTTTTTCATTAGAATTTAATTCCCTTTCATTTTGTTCTTAATTAGTAAACACACCTTGTAAGATTTGTGTCAGTTCTCCCACTTACTATAAAATATATTATTTTTTATTATGAAACTAGACATCGAGCTATATTAGTAGTGATGAATTTCGATAAATATTTATATTGTTTAGTTTTGAATTTAAGAAAAGTATATGTAATATTTTATCGTACATAAATTTTTATCAACCATTAAGACTTTAATTCAATACATTAAATTATTATATTATCATACTAAATTTGATCCTTTTCGAAAATCCTAATCTTAAGGTCTCAACTTAATTTAAAGGTGTGATTATTGCCTGCATGCTACAGCCATGATTGCATAATTCATTTAAAATTAAAACAAATTAATAAGTATAAGGCTAAACAGAGGTTCTTCAACGACCATGAATAAGTATCCTTCACACTTCGCAAAAAGAATAATTAAAATATGTGCAGCACAAATAATTTAATGAACTCAAATTGAAAAGTGAAAAAAGCATGCCATGCACAGGCTGAGGTCTTTGGGTATAGTTATTAATAAATTATCTAAAAATTAAAAATATGTATTCTTATTGGTCTAGGTGTCTAGAGGTGACAAAATTTCGGATCCGATCCAAATCCAAGGGAACCCGATCTATTCGAGACGAGTTTAGAGTAAAAAGTAGCGACTCATTTTATGTATGAATAGAGTTTTTGGCACCCTTAAAAAAATTCGGATTAGATTTGGGACGGACCAACCCAAATCTTCATTATCATTCTTAATGATTATGTAGTAGTACTACTTTGAATTGTAAATGAAATTTGATCATAAATAGAACAAGTCTTTTGATATTTGTAAAGAAATATTTATCCGATAATAAGTATATTGTATTTGCATTTAACGAACGTGAAATAATACAATATGGAAATATATGAATTTGATTAATATGGTAACAAGTTCAAAACATGTTTTTACACTCTATCCAAAAATAAAAGTGTAAATCAATGAAAACAATAAACTGATGCATCTAGCTTTATAAAATAAAAGTGAAAATTGTGTTTTTTTGTTTCGCTGTTTTTCATTTGAAAACGTACCTAACGAACGCATTTCACACTATTTTTTAATTTCAAAAATAGAAAAAGCATGTGCAAAAACATTAGGGCCTGCTCGTTAAATTTAATAATTTATTTTACTAATACATTTCACAAATACGTCTTTTAATTTTCGAAATGAAAAACAGTAAAAATACATTTGCAAAATTAAAAAATAAAGTGAAAACACATCATGCGGATTTTTTTTTATTATTAATTTTTTATTTAACCAATTGGGTGACTAACTTGTGAGATTTATTAAAAATGGTACTCTATTTGTCAAAAGTAAAATTATTAAAATTTCTGTATTATATATGTAAATTATATTTATCATTAAAAAATATACTTTTCTCAATATTAACAATATATTTTTATTTAAAAACCATATTTTTATTATAGTTTTTCCAAACATGAAATGATACCATTCAATTTCAAATTAATTAAAATTTCCAAATATAAATATAATTAATAATAATTAAAAAAAGGCCAGCAAAAATTGGATATAGTAGTAGGCCGACAGCGCGGACTGCAATGGTTTAAGCATTTTTTTTTTTTTTTTAATACATGAACTGTAACTGGGACAGGCCCAGGAGACATCCGGGACCAACCGAGATAGGACATTAGTGGCACGGCCCGGGAGACTACTCCCAATTGGGAGATCACTACCCACACGAAGGTGGAAGGGAAGACCCACACTAGGGTGGGACAGCTACCCACACAATTGATAAGGACTAAATACTATTATATATTATTATTATTATTATTATTATTATATAGATTATTATAGTATACATACAGGGTGTCGAACCCTGCCCCCTTACAAAGGGAGGCAGGGCTGGCTGCTGGCGCTACCACTGCGCCAGCAGCCAGTTGACAATGGTTTAAGCATATTGATCTCACAGTTTTATACCCTACAATTTCTCTCTCATTAAATAATTATGTGGATTGTTTTTTCATCAATGCGTGAGATATGCTCTTTCGTACGAGAATTGCTCTCAAATCGTATCTAAAGTTAAATATCTTTTAATCTTTATTTATTTTGGAGTTTGAATGAACCCCAGAAACCCAAAACATATATATATATATATATATACTGATCTAACACACACATAGAGTAAGTGGGCCAGCGAAATAGCGTGGAAATATAGGGCACAGACGAGCGGTAGTGGAAGGTAGTTCTGGAGGCTTCGTGAGCGTGCTTTGAAACTGAAAACTGAAATCTTCAGAGACGAGGAGAGAGAAAAAAGATGTCGTACTTGCTACCTCATCTGCACTCGGGATGGGCGGTGGATCAGGCCATTCTTGCTGAGGAAGAACGCGTCGTCGTCATACGATTTGGTCACGACTGGGACGATACTTGTATGCAGGTAATTTATTTCTTTCTTTTTAGTTTTCTCTAAACACCAACCCATGTAAGGTTGGCAAAATGCGGATCTGGACCTGCACCAGGCCCAGACCCGTATTGGACTCTCATTTTTATTTGAGGGTTCAGACCCTACCCATACCCTCAAATAAATTTGAGGGTCTGGTCCAAATCCGACCCGTATATTTTACGGGTCTATTTAGACCCGCGTTAGACCTGTATTGACCGGGTCAGATCCGGATTGACCGAATCAGATCCGAATTTGACCGGATTGACCCGAATTTTTTTTTTCAAAAAAGTTTTCCAAAATTTTTCATAAATTCTCTGTAGACCAATAAATTCAACGGATCAAAAATTTTAACCTGATTTGTTTTAAAATAAATATATCAATTTTTTCTTCTAAAACAAATTAAACTAATTTCACATCACATAATTCATTCCACAATCATTTTTATCAATTTTGAAAAAAAAATATGCCACACTCAAAATTAAACAAAAAATAACATTAAAAGTTAAAATTTATCCATAATTTACATCCCAAAAGTAACAAAAAAAAATTATAAATACAAATATAAGAAATAAAATCAAGATGTTGATGACTCTTCTTTATCTTGTTTATGACATATTTCTTCCGGAACGCCACCTAATAGAATAAATCAAGTGAAAAATTAAAGATTAAATTATAGATTACAAATAATATACATAATATAATCAAACTTATTACTACTTTCATACCTCGAAGTGGAGCCCATATCCAATTTTGCGCACACATTAATGTTTCTAATGTGTCCGGATGCAATCTCCTACGATGTGGACTCAAAAATCTATCTCCAGTACTAAAAGCGGACTCAGAAGCTACGGTAGATGCTGAAGGGAAAAATCGATTTTGGATTTAATGCGGAAACGTGGATTTTAAAAATTTTTCCAAACAAAAACATACCCGATCGATGCTAGTAATAACGATTCAATAATTAAATTAATAAGATCGAATCTTACCTTGCATGAATATTGAATTGATCCCTTTTGATTCGCAAATTCTTCACCACTCAATCTTCCTTGCTATGACTCTTTACAAAAGAAACTGTGTGTGGGCACAATATCGAAGAATTAAATCACGAAATCTTTTATGAAAAATTATTATGTGAGATGGAGTAATTTGGTGTTTTTAATTAATGGAAGTTTTTGGTTCAAGTAGCCAAAAAAATTCATCCTCCTTTTGTTATCAACATAAAACACCCTTTTATAATGGTAAGTTAGAGTTTTCCAATTTAACAAGGAATACAATTTCCTATTTAAATTAGAAAACATAGTTCATATCTAATATGGAATCAAATTCCTTATTAGTCAAGAACTCTTTACTTTTAATTTAATATGGAATCTAATTCCTATTAAAACTTCTTTAATTCAATTTAATATGGAATCTAATTCCAATTAAATTAAATTACTATTTCTATTAATTAAAAGATTGTTCATTAAATTAAATGATTCTAAATCATAAATAATTTAATGACACCATTAAAAAATTGAACTCATAATCTCTACAGATAATAAATAATTAACATTTAATTAAATAATTACATATATTTAAATAATCAAATTATTTAAATAATGCGTGAACATGTCCATGTGACATTAATAATTGGACAATCCAATTATATTATTTCATTTATTTCTTTATGTGGTTGTGAGCTAGCAAGGGGACCGAATGGACCTACAATTTGAGCTCCAATAATATCGGAATTATTAATTAAACTCTTTAATTAAATAATTCACTATTATTAACCTTAGAGTTACTCCACTAAAAACCCAAGATTGCACTCTCAAGATTGTAGATGTTTTACACAATCTGATTTTTCAGTGTCCATCGATTTAATCATTTCATATGGTTTGATCCTCCACAAATAGTTCATAATTAGAGCTAGGTCATTAAAGTCCGTTATACCTCTCTAATTATATCTTATTCCAATAAGTACCATTGATTCTCTAATGAACAATATATCCATAATAACTTATGAATTTATCTTTCCGTTTGCTCATAAACAGAAAGTCGAACGCTCTTATTGTTCAAGACCCGAATCAACACTTTAAGGGAACTACTCATCTACTTCTCGCAAGAAGGAGTGGATTCCATTATTGTATAGAATGTCCCCAGCCATTTATTAAATCACATCTCCAAAGTATGAAGCTTATTGACCGTAAATCTATAACAGTCTCACCCATGTAAATCAAAAGATATGACTCAACAAATAGAAGTCCATAAAACACTCAGGATTAAGATCAATCCATATATGATCATCTAGTCGATAAATATAAATCTCTAAGTTTAACGGATATTAATTAGAGACTCATGTTTATCGTGGTCTAGTCCTATATAATATTTATTATATAAGATGCCTCCATTTTCATGTCACTACATGAATAGTCTCGGATAAAACTATTGTACCGAATACAAAATGGACCGCAACTGTAGATTTACCACAAACAAAGTACCCAGCTTCGTTTACTTTCTACGGACTCTTTAGATTACTTCTCTCAAACTAAATCCGCTTGTATATAACACTTATATACTTAGTTTAAAAATACATTAGTAATCAAGGATGTTTCTCATGACATATATAATTTTTGCAAAATATATAAATTGAATAAAATGAATACTTTATTATTATTTATTAAAACCGTTTACATAATTACAAGCTCTTAGAGCACAAAACCCAACAATCTCCCACTTGCCTTAGAGCAGATGGGACATATCTCGTAATCCTAGACCCTCTAGATGACCTTCAAACACTTTAGCCGTTAAGGTCTTGGTAAACGGATCAGCAAGGTTGTCTTGTGATGAAATCTTCATCACGTTCACATCTCCTCTTTGTACAATCTCCCTAATAAGATAATATTTCATCTCTATATGCTTCCCTCGCTTATGGTTTCTTGGTTCTTTGGAATTAGTCACTGCACCACTATTATCACAATAAAGGGTGAGTGGTTTATCCATATCTGGAACAACTTCCAGATCATTCAAGAATTTACGTAGCCATACAGCTTCTTTAGCTGCTTCACAAGCTGCTACATATTCAGCTTCCATAGTGGAGTCAGCAATGCAAGATTGCTTAACACTCCTCCATACAATGGCTCCACTACCGAGAGTAAATACTGATCCGGACGTGGATTTTCTAGAATCCTTATCCGATTGAAAATCAGAATCTGTATATCCTAATGGAATCAAATCCTCTCCAGAATACACTAGCATATAGTTTCTCGTTCTCCGAAGATACTTAAGAATATGTTTTACAGCCACCCAGTGATCAAATCTTGGATTAGATTGATAACGACTAACTATTCCCACCGAATAGCATATATCCGGTCTCGTGCATAACATACATACATGAGACTGCCTACTGCAGAGGCATAGGGAATCTGTCTCATATTCTCAATTTCTTGAGGTGTCTTAGGACACTGTTCCTTAGACAAATGAACTCCATGACGAAAAGGTAAAAGCCCTTTCTTAGAGTTCTGCATCGAAAATCGCATAAGAATCTTATCGATATACGATGCCTGAGACAGCGCTAACAGTTTGTTCTTACGATCTCGTATTATTTGGATCTCAAGAACATAACTGGCCTCTCCCAAATCTTTCATTTGGAATTGGCTAGCGAGCCAACTCTTTACATCTGACAATACTCCTATATCATTCCCAATGAGTAGAATATCATCAACGTAAAGTACAAGGAAAACCACTTTCTTATCGATAATCCTTTTGTATACACAAGGTTCATCGATATTTTGCTCAAAACCATAAGACTTGATCGAAGTATCAAACCTTATATTCCAAGATCGAGATGTTTGCTTAAGTCCATAAATGGATCTTTGCAACTTGCAAACCTTTTGCTCTTGACCTTGGGACACGAATCCCTCTGGTTGTACCATATAGATACTTTCATCAAGACTACCATTCAAAAATGCAGTCTTGACGTCCATTTGCCAAATCTCGTAGTTGAGACATGCGGTAATGGATAGAAGAATCTGAATGGACTTAAGCATAGCTACTGGCGAGAAAGTTTCCTCATAATCAACTCCCTCTTTCTGGGTATAACCCTTTGCCACTAGTCTAGCTTTAAAGGTCTCTACCTTTCCATCCACTCCTCTCTTCCTTTTGTAGATCCACTTACAACCTATAGGTTTTATCCCATCTGGTTGATCTACAAGTTCCCAGACTGAGTTAGAGTACATAGACTCCATCTCGAGATTCATTGCTTTAAGCCATTCCTCCTTATCAGAATCCTCCATTGCATCTTGATATGTCAATGGATCATCTATACTCTCATCGGAGATAGCGATTTGTGCCTCTCCAATCTCTCTGTAGCGAACTGGTGGTCTAATAACCCTCCCACTACGACGAGATGGTAGATGATTCTGATGAGAATCTGTCTGACGTTCAGAAGTGGTCTGAATTATGTCTTTGTTAACAACTGTTGTTGACGGGGTACTGTTTGACCCAGGAAGTAACTCCTCAAGTACAACTTTACTTCGAGGTTTGTAATCTCTCATATAGTTCTCTTCAAGAAAAATAGCGTTTGTCGATACAAATACTTTGTTTTCTTCAGGACTATAAAAGAGGCCGCCCCTAGTTTCTTTAGGATAACCTACAAATAGACAAACTTTTGAACGTGGTTCCAGCTTCCCAGTCTTGTTCTTCAGCACATGTGCTGGACACCCCCATATGCGAAAATGTCGTAAACTAGTTTTACGGTCCTTCCACAACTCTAAAGGTGTTTTTGGAACTGACTTAGATGGTACGACATTCAAAATATACATTGCAGTTTGCAATGCATATCCCCAAAATGAACTAGGTAATGATGAGAAACTAAACATAGATCTCATCATGTCCAAAAGGGTCCGATTTCTCCTTTCTGCAACACCATTCTGCTGGGGTGTTCCAGGAGCAGTCAATTGGGATAGAATCCCATGCTCAAGCAAGTAATCCTCAAACTCTGTATCAAGATACTCGCCTCCACGATCTGATCGTAGAGATTTCAATGTTTTACCTAATTGATTTTCAACTTCAGCTCGAAATTCTTTGAACTTTTCAAAAATTTCCGACTTTCGTTGCATTAGGTAAACATACCCATATCTTGAATAATCATCAATAAAAGTGACGAAATATTCATAACCGCCTCTAGCTTTAACATTCATAGGACCGCAGACGTCCGAATGTATAAGCTCTAACGGTTTCTTAGCTCTAAACTCTTTTCCAGTAAAAGGTCTTTTGGTCATTTTACCTTCTAGACATGATTCACAAACAGGTAAAGTACTGATCTTTAACTCATTTAAATGTCCGCTCTTTACAAGTCTGTTTAATCTGTCAAGGTTAATATGACCAAGTCTTAGATGCCAAAGATATGTGTCATCGTTTTGAGAAATCTTTTGTCGTTTTGTTTTTGGTTTTTCAACCTTAAACATTTCAATATTAAGCAGTGATTTATGCATTAACGGTCTTAACACATATAAATCATTTTCTTGCATCCCTGAACAAATATCCAATCCATTTCTAGAAATAATAATAGATTTATTATAAAAAGAAACAGAATAATTAAATTCCAAAAGTTTAGATACAGAAATCAAATTTCTCTTAAAACCTGGAATAAAATAAACATTGTTCAATGCAATGAAACAATTATTATTGAAACTAAGTCTAACTTCTCCCACTGCCTTTGCTGAAACGACTTCCCCAGTCCCGACTCGCATGTTGAACTCACCCTCATCAAACTGCCTATATGAATCAATCAACTGCAAAGAAGAACAAACATGATTAGTGGCTCCTGAATCAATTATCCAAGGGGATGAGTCATCCTCCACTAAACAAGATTCAATGACTAGTAAATCACATTTACCTTTCATCTTCTTCTCTTTGAGCTCTTTGAGGTACTTAGGACAGTTCCTCTTCCAATGCCCATCAACACCACAATGGAAACATTTTCCTTTGGGCTTGGTGGTCTTGGAGCCCTTTTTGCTCTTATTCTGAGTAGCTTGCTTCTTGGGCTTAGCCTTTTCCTTAGCCTTTCCGGTGTTTCTCTTCCTCTTATTCTTGCCAGAAGAAGAAGTCTCAGCAACATTTGCTTCACCGGACTTATTTTTGTCCTTACTCATAGACTCATAAGTAGTGAGCTCATTGAGCAACTGCGTAAGTGAGTAAGTCAATTTGTTCATAACATAATTGCTCTTAAATTGCATGAAACTCTTCGGAAGAGTCTCAAGTATCATACTCACTTGACTACGCTCATCTATAGCCCCACCATGGCTTTCAGCTGTATTGAAGTGGGTCATCATCTTCAAGACATGCTCTCGAACAGATGTACCCTCCTTCATCCTAGCAGTCATAACAGCACGAACAGCTTCGTGCCGTTGCTGCTCAGAAGGTTGCCCGAACATGTCCTGTAATGACTCCAGCATCTGAGTTGCTGTTGTCATTGTTTCGTGCTTGGTAGCAAGCACCTCAGACATCCCTGCTAACAAGTAGCAGCGGGCCTTCTCATCAGCTTTGACCCATTTCTCATAGGCCTCGCGCACAGCGCGTGCAGCATTTTCTGCTGGCTGG
Source organism: Litchi chinensis (assembly GCA_019925255.1). Taxonomy (NCBI): domain Eukaryota; kingdom Viridiplantae; phylum Streptophyta; class Magnoliopsida; order Sapindales; family Sapindaceae; genus Litchi; species Litchi chinensis. The sequence continues at coordinate 21,303,787 of CM034474.1, forward strand.
GGAGGACAAGGCTGAGTCGTGACAAATTTAAGGTCTTTACAGACCAGGACTGCGTTCATGTTACTTTTCCATTTGACATAATTTTCCTCATTAAGCTTATCATTAGCTAAAATAGAAATCAACGGAGATACCATTGCTGAAAATAAATAAAATACAAGACATTTAATATCATTTTGCAAAAATCAATATCATGTGACTTTGGCATAAAATTAAACGTGATGCATGATACACGAATAATGAATTAGAAAATACCCTAAAAATAATTACTATGCCACGATAATCTAACATTCCACAAATAAGTGCCGCCGTAGGGTAGGTCAAATATTTGTATGTTAGACTGAGACATTCTCAATTAAATAATATAACAAAATAACTCTTATTCCTATATTATTTAACTACCGTTTTTTGGTCAGGAAAATAATTAACAATTAATTATTTCCTTTATGAGTGTAACCCATCATTTCGGATTCCATTGACTTAACTCGAGAATTGTCGTCGTAGGGTAGGTCAATCCCAAGATACATCTAGGAATCCTATCTATTAGGAAGTCAACCTTGATCAACTTAAATGGACACCACCCGTAGGGGGACGATAACAAAGCCGTCTTGAGGCGCCTTTAAGTTTTACGGTGTTGAACTAATGATGGAGACCGTAGGATATATTGTCATATATCCCTCTCCCACTCACTATTTTAGGATTAGGGTTTTCTATTAAAAATTCCTAGTAATCATCTTAGATTATTAACGGCTAAAAAGATAATCTAAATTACTAAGAATTTATGAGTTACTAAAGTTCATAACTTATTAACACTTAATGAATTAGCGAATTTTTAACACTTAAAAATCGAATTCAATTTATAAATCTAATCTAAATAATCAAAATTATAAAGACTAGATTTAATATGAAGTTACCAGATTTTAACTAATTAAAATCTAATCCACATTATGAATGTCAATTATTGAAATCATATTTCTAATTTGAAACCTATGATTTTCCACTAAAATCAATTCAAATTATTTAAGGGGCATTCTATGTATTATTCTACTATTTATACTAATAAACAATTTAATAGTAAAATAAAATAATACATATGATGCATGTCATGTTATAATGCAACGAGTAGGCACTCTCTATTCTATATGACATATTTTAATGCATGACTATGTTATCAATAAATCATTCATTCATTGCATGATAAATAATTTAACTAAACAACATGTGATTGACCGAGTTCTTTGACTTTTTTTAAAAAAACTAAAAACTAAATTTAAGGTTACAAAAAAAATAACCAAGGCATTCCTTGGTCTTCACTTGTAGTCTTCATAGTCTTCAATGTCTCCAAGGGCTTTATTGGACTTATCATTAAATCTAATTTAACAATCAAGAACATCCATCAAATGGATTGGATTTGAGGCCCATTTCTTGATTTGATTTTTTTTTTTTTTATCGGTGCTAAATAACAGCAGCTGCGCCAATAATCTATTTAAGCTGTCCAAAACAGCATTCTGCGGTGCTGGAAACAACATACTGCAGTGCTGAGCTGTTCAAAACAGCATGCTGCAGTGTCAAAACAGCATACTGCAGTATTGAGCTGTTCAAAACAGCATGCTACAGCATCCTGCAGTGTCAAAACAGCATGCTACAGCATCCTGCAATGTTAAAACAGCATACTGCAGTATTGGGCTGTTCAAAACAGCATACTGCAGTGTTAAAACAGCATACTGCAGTGCCATAACAGCATACTGCACAGCAAACTGGTTTAAAGCCAGTCCGCTTGCGTTGCTGTCACAGCCGCACACACCAACTTATTTCCGCACTGCTCATCATGACTGCACACTATACTGGTCACATAGCTTTTGCACGCTGCTATCCAATCACATTCTAGCGCACATGAAACTGGTTCAAAACCAGCCCGCACAATCGATCAAACTCAGATCTAATTCAGCAGCTTGTTTAACGAAAATATAAGAACCCTAAAACTATAAATTACAACAAAAAAATTGCCACAAACGGCTTACAAATTAATCGAATTAATATTAGCCAAAGAACCATACAATTAACGATCAATCCATGCAAACCCAATTCATCAAACATGAAAATAAAATATGCACATCAATAATTAGTGCCTACTCTATGACATACAATGAATCATAATCAAAAGGAAATTCACTAATTATTGAATCAATTATTAAACTAGCGAAACCGGGCTCTGATACCAATTGAAGGGAAAAATCGATTTTGGATTTAATGCGGAAACGTGGATTTTAAAAATTTTTCCAAACAAAAACATACCCGATTGATGCTAGTAATAACGATTCAATAATTAAATTAATAAGATCGAATCTTACCTTGCATGAATATTGAATTGATCCCTTTTGATTCGCAAATTCTTCACCACTCAATCTTCCTTGCTATGACTCTTCACAAAAGAAACTGTGTGTGGGCACAATATCGAAGAATTAAATCACGAAATCTTTTATGAAAGATTATTATGTGAGATGGAGTAATTTGGTGTTTTTAATTAATGGAAGTTTTTGGTTCAAGTAGCCAAAAAAATTCATCCTCCTTTTGTTATCAACATAAAACACCCTTTTATAATGGTAAGTTAGAGTTTTCCAATTTAACAAGGAATACAATTTCCTATTTAAATTAGAAAACATAGTTCATATCTAATATGGAATCAAGTTCCTTATTAGTTAAGAACTCTTTACTTTTAATTTAATATGGAATCTAATTCCTATTAAAACTTCTTTAATTCAATTTAATATGGAATCTAATTCCAATTAAATTAAATTACTATTTCTATTAATTAAAAGATTGTTCATTAAATTAAATGATTCTAAATCATAAATAATTTAATGACACCATTAAAAAATTGAACTCATAATCTCTACAGATAATAAATAATTAACATTTAATTAAATAATTACATATATTTAAATAATCAAATTATTTAAATAATGCGTGAACATGTCCATGTGACATTAATAATTGGACAATCCAATTATATTCTTTCATTTATTTCTTTATGTGGTTGTGAGCTAGCAAGGGGACCGAATGGACCTACAATTTGAGCTCCAATAATATCGGAATTATTAATTAAACTCTTTAGTTAAATAATTCACTATTATTAACCTTAGAGTTACTCCACTAAAAACCCAAGATTGCACTCTCAAGATTGTAGATGTTTTACACAATCTGATTTTTCAGTGTCCATCGATTTAATCATTTCATATGGTTTGATCCTCCACAAATAGTTCATAATTAGAGCTAGGTTATTAAAGTCCGTTATACCTCTCTAATTATATCTTATTCCAATAAGTATCATTGATTCTCTAATGAACAATATATCCATAACAATTTATGAATTTATCTTTCCGTTTGCTCATAAACAGAAAGTCGAGCGCTCTTATTGTTCAAGACCCGAATCAACACTTTAAGGGAACTACTCATCTACTTCTCGCAAGAAGGAGTGGATTCCATTATTGTATAGAATGTCCCCAGCCATTTATTAAATCACATCTCCAAAGTATGAAGCTTATTGACCGTAAATCTATAACAGTCTCACCCATGTAAATCAAAAGATATGACTCAACAAATAGAAGTCCATAAAACACTCAGGATTAAGATCAATCCATATATGATCATCTAGTCGATAAATATAAATCTCTAAGTTTAACGGATATTAATTAGAGACTCATGTTTATCGTGGTCTAGTCCTATATAATATTTATTATATAAGATGCCTCCATTTTCATGTCACTACATGAATAGTCTCAGATAAAACTATTGTACCGAATACAAAATGGACCGCAACTGTAGATTTACCACAAACAAAGTACCCAGCTTCGTTTACTTTCTACGGACTCTTTAGATTACTTCTCTCAAACTAAATCCGCTTGTATATAACACTTATATACTTAGTTTAAAAATACATTAGTAATCAAGGATGTTTCTCATGACATATATAATTTTTGCAAAATATATAAATTGAATAAAATGAATACTTTATTATTATTTATTAAAACCGTTTACATAATTACAAGCTCTTAGGGCACAAAACCCAACAGATACTGGAATGGCTATGATGTCTTTGGCAATTCTAGCCATAATCGGATATTTCCCTTTGTTTCCTTTCCACCTTGTCAAAATATCAAAGTCGGGAGAATTATCTTCAACTTTTTCATCTAAATATTTCTCTAACTCCGATTTGTTTAAGCCTATAGCTTCTTCACAATCACGGTTATATCGTTCAAATTCAGTCTTATCCTCATCCCCATCCCCAAGGATATTAATGGAATGAACAATAGAAGAATCGCCAACTTGTTTAACCGAAGTTGCATCAACATATTTCTCCTCATACTCTTTTATTAATGCCTTTAGAAGTTCAAGCACATTTTCTTGTTGACGATTATTCTTTCCTTTACAAGTTACACTACAGAGTATAGACTACGGCAGTGCGACTTTTCATTTGAGTTTCCAACATTTTAGTACAGATTATAATACTTGATGCCCACAAACGATCGTTTATTTACCAAACTCATACTCAAAATTTACAACTGAACTCACTCAGAGTCAACAATCATAAGGCTAAGACTCTAGATACTCCCATTGAACGATAGGTAGTGTAATCGAGCTCCGAAAACAACATATTTTTCTTATCTTGATTGTCCAACTGCCCTTCAAGAAGCGTGGATTATAAAACTATTGATAAGTATCCAGTAGACTGCCTAAGCTTAAGGGAGACAAGCAGGAAAGCGGCTCGACAAGGTTCCCTGCATCTAAATTCCTACAAAAAATTAAAAAGAAAAATTAACATCTTGATTTCTTGTCTATCTTCCTCTTATATTTTAGTCTACCAAGGATCAAGACTAGTGGATACCAAAAAGGTTGCATTATCCTATAATCCAAACAACGCTCAAGTATGCATAAATGCTGTACACTAATCTCACTATGATGGAGAGCATTGTTTTTCGTATGACTACACCAAAAACCGATTTAAGCAGTGCTTCAGACTTCAGATTCCTCTCCTTAATTTCCAATCAAGGGGACAACTTTATAGGTCTGTCTAAAGGACTCTACGAACAGCTCTAAACAACTCCACTAGTAATCTATGTCAAAACTGTTAAATTACCAAATCAAAACATTGGATTTCTTCAATAAACATTTTGTGACATCAACTCCAGCAATCCGATTGTATTGCCAGAATAACACCGGAAGCACCATAACAGGGGGAGAAAGAAACAAACAGATTCTAAAAACAAAAACTTTCGTAATAAGGTAACTTCACCACATCTAAGCACTACTGCAGAATTCATAGAAGCCTAGCCTGACATAGACAACAGCACTATGCTCTAAAAACAACCCAAAAACTCATGGAATCGTTAATTGATTCTAAGCTACACCCAACAAGTTTAGTACCCCACCCAAATAGTCCACACTAAGATGCATAAAAACAAAGTTCACCAGAACGAACTCATTCTAAATAAAGAAACATGGCAGTTTATTCAATAAATAACCAGATAATATATCATAGAAAATGCAAAAGGCACAAAACCCAGATGCAAAACAAGCTATGAAGGAAATGGGAGGCATGGATGAATCGAAGCAAGACTCAGATGCGAAAGATCCGGAAAAATTTAAAAGACCTCGGGTTTTTTGAAAACAGACCTTGGTTTCGTTGGTCGGCGATGGCTAGAGAGAGACGGAGATGTTCCGGTGGTCGGAGATAACACGGTGGCGATGGAGAGAGAGAGGCGCAGTCGAGTGGAGCAACGGCGGCAATGGAGATTCGAGAGATAGACCTGGGTTTTTTGGTCAACGATGGAGAGAGAGAGACGAAGATGCTCTGGTGGTCGGCGATAACACGGCGGCGATGGAGAGAGAGAGGCGCAGTCGAGTGGAGCAACAGTGGCGATGGAGATTCGAGAGAGAGGGAGAGAGAGTTGAGAGAGTTGAGAAAAGTTAGGGTTTTTCAAAAGGGAACCGGGTAGGGGTGGGGTATATAAACAATGGGTATTTTGCGGGTCTGATAGAGACCCGCAATCAGATCCATATCCTACCCACAATTATGCGGGTTTTTAAGATCCGATTCTTTTAAGGGTCTTTAAAAAAACGGTTCGGGTCTGTACCCGAACCGCATTATCACGGGTAAGGTTCGGGTTTGAAAACCCTATCCATTTTGCCAACCTTAAACCCATGCATGCATGCTCCATCGTCGTAAAGGTATGGCTGGTTCTACTAGCTTCTATATTGTGTGTAATACATTACTATTTTGGTTTCAAATTATTATAGTTCTAGTTAATAGTTATATTTATATCTCTGAGCACAGAATTACAAAAAATAGGGGATATCTGGCACCAAAAGGTACGTGTTTAAATTCGTTGGTTGTCTTGATTATTCTTCATTACTCATAAAATTTAATTGTTGCTTACCAAAAGGTTGTTAGTGATTTCGTCCATTTCATAAGCATGTATGGGTGTGTTACGAGAGAGCAAGATTCTCTCTTGGCTTGTTATTTTTCTTGAATTTTTTACGAGAGGAGTTTAAGATTGAGTGAAGTATGAAAAAGAAAAATATAGCAATCTTGGACATCCACTGATTTTTATGCTCATAGGTGACTAAAAAAAAAAAGATCATATATTTGACTTTGATAGATCTTAGCAGATTTTTAATTTTTTGGTCTTTTATATGTAGAAGAATAAAAATAACGCTGAATGCTGCACATCCATCCCCTATAATTAATAGAAAAGTAATTCACATGCTTGGCCTTACTCCACTTGACAAAAATTAGTTTGAGCAATGAAGAGAGGATAAATATGTAATAATCTTGATCGTCCGTTATTTTTATACTGACGTGTCGTTTGATTATAAAAGGTTTAGAAAAAAAATTGCTAATAAAGGATCATTACTCGAGGAGCGCAATTGAAGATAGGAGTGATTTGATCCCTTTTCTTTTTTCACACCAAACTCTAGTGTCTAGTTTGTTTATTTATTTTTTTAAGTGTTCTTTTTATTTTGTTTTATTTATTTATTTATTTTTTGAAATAGATGGACGAAGTGCTGGCATCTGTTGCTGAGACTATAAAGAATTTTGCTGTGATTTATCTGGTTGACATCACGGAGGTGCCTGATTTTAATACTATGTATGAACTTTATGATCCATCGACAGTCATGTTCTTCTTTAGGAACAAGCACATTATGATTGATCTTGGTACAGGAAATAACAACAAGATCAACTGGGCTCTCAAGGACAAGCAGGAGTTTATTGATATTGTTGAGACTGTCTACCGCGGGGCTAGGAAAGGTCGTGTTCTTGTCATTTCGCCTAAGGATTATTCCACCAAATACCGCTACTGATTTTATCGTCCAACCTCTAATCAAACTCATTTGAAAACCTGTTGCATATTACTTGACGAACTAATAAGATACATAGTTGGATATTTATTGGTGCCTCTTTTTTTATGCAGCTTCTGTCACTGAGATAGTGCAAATTAGTGTCTGCTTACAAGTCGAAAATTGATGGCTTTAATGCTAGCGAAAATTCCGTAACTGGGGTGTCTCTAAACAAGGTAGGAATTGGTTTTCCAGTCACAAAAGGATGTATCGATTAATATTAGTAGTAAAAATAAAATGTATTCGTAAAGCTGCATTTTGCTTACTGAGCATTTTTTTATTTTTTTCTGTTTTAAGATTTTCCAAGTTAAAAGAGGGTTGTGTTCGATCTTTTGCTTGATGTTTCTTACGTTCTCAATTCTAATTCTAGTCAACTAGAGATTTATTGTGGTTTTGAGGGATTGATTTTGTTAAATTGGGTCAATTGAATTTCAGTGGTTGTATTTGTAATGGTATACATATTTATACTTTGCATAATTTCCTTGCTAGTCAAGCATATCATGCATCTGTTGTTGGCAATGTTGAATGAAAATATATGTAGCAATTTCTTATAGAATCCGGTGTTGAATATGGTCCTGTGTGGGTTTATGTGTGGGTTTATTAATGTGAAGCCTTGAGATCAGATCTTTTTTTATTTTTTTCTTTTTCTTTTCCCGAGGTATTAGGACGAACTTATGAGACAATTGAGATGAGTTTGTAAAATCCTAGTGGCACGGCCCAAGTCAGCGGCTGTCATATGATTGGGAGCTATCTATACCACGATGGTAGACAATCTATATGCATGAAAGAAGATACCACCGTTATTAGGTGAGGTGGGGTGTCAAACTTTGGTTTTGAAATCAAAGCTGGCCTGTATGCTTCCACTATACCACAAGGCCATTGACGCCATGAGATGAGATTTTACCATTTTGATTTTAGAAATTAGAATGCTGGAGCTTAATGGATGGGCTGGTAATGCTTTTGTCACCCAGGAGTAGAACTTCTTTCTCCAAATCTGATTTCCATAGTTGCCAAGTTGGCTTCAACTGGGAGAAGTACTGAATTAGACTTTTTGCATTGAGCTTACAAATTATGAATTGAGCTTATAGATGTACTTGGAATCAGTTGTATGTGACAAGTGAAAGGAAGTGTACATGTTTTGAGTTTGTCTATTCTTGCCTATTTCCTATGACTTCAATGACTTCTACAATTGCCACTCCAATGAAATACCATATAATCCCAGCCAAAGTAACTTGTAACCAAGAACTATTCACAATGTTCAATGCCAATGATCCACCCACATGTTCCTTTAATTCACCCACTGCTTCTTGACCAACATGCAACTGTACTACTGCAGCTGCAATGGCAGCTGTTACCACTGGAATCCCCATTGCAATCGGGTTCCTTGTGTCGGTTTTCAGTTCTTCTTGACGCTTCTCGTTTGCTTTCTTCCAATTTCTATTCTGTGGAGGTTCTGAGGAATTGGTCTGGAATTGAATTGAAGTTGGAAGAGCCTGAGTTGACGGAATCCAATATTCATCAGAAGATGAAATTCTGTGCATGGTTTTGGTTGCTTGTTTTCTAGCAGCAGCAGCAGCACGAAGCTTTTTAATAATTGGTTCGGTTGAGGATTGGGTGGTATGAGTGAGATCTTGGTGAGATTCTGAAGTGGGTGACTGCCAATACAACCAGTTTGAGATTGATCTGATACTTTGAATTGCTGCAATTCTTGCTTCCCAATTCGTATCACTTTCCTGAAATGAAAGTTGTACGCATTTGATTTTCAACCAAAGAGTTTGTCATCCGAAAGTATAATACCATGCTATCCAAGTAATTGGTCTAAAATTATATTGGAATGACAGTGATGTATGATTTTGGATATAATTTTAGACAAATTATTTAAATAATATAACATTTTTTTTATTATAGAGATTGACTCCGAAAACAATCGAGGCTAGTGGAAACGGACTGGTAATATAGCATTATTCTGACATAAATATTTATAGATTAAAGTACTCAACAAATTGACATTTTGTTGTACTATATAATCTTTGACTTTGAGTTTGTAGATCATACAAAACATCCTAACCATATTCCTTGTCATTTTTATGTGTCCATTGTTTCTAACAACAATTTAGAGCTCCCTTGATTTCTATTGCATAGTTTGGCTTATAAATTTAATGAAAAGCACGTACCTTAGCTGCTGCTTTATTCATGGCATCATTAAATCTGGTTTGAAATTTCTTGACATCCACGAAAATATTTGAGACACGTGTACCGGCAGAATTGCCTGCACCCACTTGTACATTGCCACGTGGCTGCTTTGTCATTAGGTACTCTAGCGCTGCTAAGTCCGCCCTCTCTACAATTCTTGATGCAGGAGGATCAAAAATGAAATTAATAAAAACGTTTATTATTTTCTTTCTTATAAATTATTATAATGTATAGATATGAGAGACAAAAAAGTAATAATCTTTAGTTATTCACTATTTTTTGTGATTATATATCATTATATTATAAAAAGTTTAAGGAAAGAAAAAAAAAAGCTAGTAAAGAATCCTAACTCTGATAGGATATGGAGCAAATTGGAATCCACGAGCAAGGATTCTTTGCTAACCCTTTTGTGTTAGACTTTTGATAATTTAACGATATATTAGCATAAAGAATATTAGACTTATGATAATTTAATGACACTTTAATATGGAAAATAGTAGATAGTCAAGATTCTAGGCGTTTTTTGTTTTAATGCATCACTCAAAAAATACTTACGAGATGCAATCAACGGGGCAAGTTTCAATAGCTTCGTGGATCTTGTGTTCAGGATCAGCCCACTGAGCGACAACTCGAGCTCTTCCATAAACAGATTCAATAGCAAATGTGTTTTGGGCAAATAAGGCACATTTTAAGCAACCAACACATTTCACTTCATCAACAAACACTGCTCTTTCTTCGCTTTCTGATCCCAACCACACTGAGTATATCGGCTTTCCTGTGTACCCTCGCAGTTCGCCAATCTTTGCTTGTTCCTGCAGTGATCATTGTCAAATTATAAAAATGAACCAACAAAACTTCGCTTCTCATGCATTTTACAAGTTTGAACTTCTATTCAAATATACTTTTTTAAGTCAAATTATGTAGCAAAATGTTCATCATAGTTATATAGATTATAGAATAATGCGTTGATGATAGAATAAATAGATATTTACAAAACCAAATATGACATATTATTTGGACAATATTTTCTGATTATTCAAAAATAGTCTACCATTTTAAACTTTGACAAATTATTTAAATAGTATTCTAAAATAAAAACCAAAGAAAATAAAAATTTCCCTGCAAATTAAGCTATATAGTATATACCATGTAGAGCTTAGACCGTGTAAAATACAAGCTTATTTGAAGGTTTTATGATTTGTATTAATGATATATCAGTTACTGTCGTATTCAAAAATTTAAGTGAATAAAAACTAGTACAATTATTATATTTAAGATTTAAAATTATAATACGTTAACAACGCCTCTTACGTGAAATATGAACAGATGATGGATGTAATATATGTAATCAAAATTTCAGATAAGAGCAAAGAAAGGGTTTAAACTAAAAATCTTCAAGCTACTATATTAGTTACTATTATTTTTAAAAACTTAATATTACAATGCGTTAATAATAAATGAGATATTTTATCTATGCATAGCATATAATAAGTCTTGTACATAAAGAAGAACAGAACCTTATCATAAGCCAAGCGAGAAGTCGGATCGGAGAGAAGGGAGTAAACTTCATTGAGGATAATAGCCATGTCATGTCCAGCAGGGCCGGCAATGTCAGGATGGCACCTCTTCTGCAGTCTACGATATGCAGTTTTGATCTGAAATTGATCACAACTACTATCAATGCCTAAAAGATCATACAGGTCAAAATCAATATTGCTCATCATTGAACTACTGTTACTAGCAGACGACGAGGCTTTGCATGTTGTGCAAATATTGTGTCGCAGTACCCTTGCAGGAGGCGAACATGAGGTTCTTGGAGTTGTTATTGAAACAATAGGCGTTTTTAGATTCAGAAGACAGGCATATGCGGTTGCCATTTTTGTTTTTTCAGTGAAATTCGAAAGGATAAGAAAGAGAGTGGTGTGCGTGTAATAGTTGGTAACAAATTGATGAGGCCCTTTCAGATATTTTGTGTTCATTGTCTCATCTTTGTGGGATATTCCACTTTTGGGCCCACCTTCACCTAATTCGCCTAAAATATCTACGGTTTCGTGGAAGCTTCAATTTATGTGCGGGCAAGCCTCTCCATCACTTCGGCAGCGTCCTAATTCCTAAATTTTAATGTTTGACATCGGTTCAGTAAAAGGCTCAGCAGCACATGACAAGGATCATGGCTTTGGAAAGCAACTCTTTTTGGTTCACTTCAAGTAATTAGGTTATCGCACTTTATGATTTTCTTTTGTAAATAAGGAAGAGATTATATTGCCTTATATTAATAGATGTATCAAATAAATATACTTATTATTTGAGTTATTAGTAAATTTATCACTTTTGCATATAATAAAACCTTAACCCATTAAGAAAATAACCATGATACATACATACATATATATATATATATAGTGCTTCTATTATCAGTATCTTATAATTTTAAAATGTTAGGACAAGTAAATCAAATTCATCCATTGTATTCTCTCTTCTAAAACAATTTCTATTTCCTATTTAATTTAAATGTAATTAACAAATTTGATTGATTCGTCTTAACTTTAAAGTTAGAAGGCACCAATGATAGAATTAAGAATGTAATCATCATAATATTTTCTATAATATAAAGTATTTTTAACCAAAGTAACTAATTTTAAAAAAAAATAAATATATTAATAAAATTATGGAATTTAGCAAAACTACCCTTTCTACTTGTATCAACTTTTTCCTGGTATTGATATGCTATAGTGTTTTTAGTATAAATACACAAGCAAACAATTATGGAAACTATGTTGGACTCCAATTTGCATTAGTTTTCAAGAAACTAAATCAATTTTTTAAAAACTAAATAAGTTAGATGGTGTTTGGTTCCATTTTCAAAAATAGTTTTTCATTTTTGAAAATAAAAAAATGAATGAAAATATATTTGGTAGCCTATTTCCAAAACAATGTTTTTAGAAATGCAAAACATGTTTTCAAAAATGATAATGTGGTGGTGTTTGGATGCATTTTTGAAAATGATTTTTCATTTTCAAGAGACAAAAATATATGATAAAGTTGTTTGGTAAGTTGTTTTTGAAAATGTGTTTTAGAAAATAGAAAACAATTTCTTTTTAAAATGATAACTAAAAAGCAAAAAACAACATTTTTAAAACAAATAATTACTTTTCCCTCAAAACAATTATTTTACTCATTTTCAAAAACAATATCAAACATCTTTACATAAGTTTCTGTTTTTGAAAATAACTTTTAAAAAATTTTACAAACACATTATATTTTAAAGAAAATCATTTTTAAAACATGTTTTTCATTTTTAAAAATAGTTTTCAAAAATATATTTTAAAAATGATTCCAAACACATTTACATGATTTTTCATTTTTAAAAATAACTTTTAAAAAATTTTACTAAATACGTTATATTTTCAAGAACATAATTTTTAAAATATGTTTTGCATTTTAAAAATCAAATTTAAAAGTATTATTTTAAAAATGATTCTAGACGCGGCCTTATCGCCTAGGAAACTTACATGTACAAGGAAGGAAACAATGGTGGAAACAATCAAATGTTCAACTCCAAGTCTCATATCCACTCCCAGCGTGGCCTTTTGGATGATGATCCCCTACTCCCGCCCCCACCAGTCACCAGCGTGCACCGCTGCTCTATTTTCATGAACTGCATCACGTGATCACGGTTCGTAACTAGCTTCTCCACACTGCCCCTCGACTCCTCCTCCTCCACAAATTATATAGGGGTGTTTTGGTCATTACACAAAAGTCAAACAGTCAATGTTATTTTAACGCTACTATTCAACTCCAAATCCCATACATATCCGCTCTCTCTACAATTTTTCTTAAATGTTATTTTAACGTCACCATAGCAAACCTCTCACACTCCCTCTCAAATCGCCCTTTATGAATAGTTTTTCTGTTCTTATTGAGGAAAACGCTCTCTCAGCGATAATGGCATTTCTGGTTGAGCATATATTCCAACCCAACGACAAACAACTAGTTGATTACTACCTCTTCAACAAGTTTTTCACACAAACACTTCCATTCAGTGACGATGAAAAATCTTTGGTTAAAGATTTTGATCTCTACGGTTCTTTAGAGCCGTGGGAGATATGGCAATTGCATGAAGGAGATGATTTGGAAAACAAGCAGTCCGTTTACTTTTTCACTCCACTCAAGAAGGCTTTTGTTAATGGTTCAAGAATCATCAGAAGAGTCGGTTCCAGCACATGGGCAGGAGAGAAGATTCTGACGACAATATCAAAGCCGACAATGTTGTTGCCTTCAAAAAGCGCTTTGGTTATGAGAATAAGCATTCCTGGTATAATGGCGTCTGTATTACGCATGCGTTTGCTATCCATTCAGCACATGATCGCGTCATTCTTTCTCAGATCAAGAAGAACTCGAGAGCTTCAGACAACAAACGAAAGTTGAAAGATGCTACTTTTAAGCAATCAAAACGCTTTAAGATTATGGTTCTAGTTTTCGTTAAACCGTTATATCACACACTGGTTCGAGTGATAACTATATTTGATGCCCAAGATAACATGCTTAAAACCCCGTTAAGAACACCACAAGCTGAATCAGATAAGAATTTGGTTGATGTTGATGATAGTTTCTTAGCGTATATGATAAAGCTTTCACCATTGCCATTATTATCTAATGCAGAAAGGTACTTGGTTGATGAAGAATGTGTGCTTTAGTCAATAGTGATATCATCAAGACCTGATGTTGGTGATTGGTGCTGCGAGGATATGATGAAGAATATGTTATTGCCTAACTAAATCACTGACAAGACCTTACTTGACTTCTATCTCGAGTTTAAAAGATCTTGTAAAAACTGAACTCTTTTTTATTGAAATCTAGATTTAATGAAAATCCTTAAAAAAAATATTGTAATTCTTAGACTTGCTTTATAAAATTTAATATGAACAAATAAAAAATCTGTACGTTTCTCATGTTGGACTCTTGTACTAAATATATAAAATATTCACAAAATATATTAAAAGATATTTCATTTTCAAAATTATTCTTGAAATACATTTACAAAATCTGATTAATTAAAATTAATATACACAGATGTAAAATATTTCTACTTAAAAATAATATTGATGCATTTGGTCATCACCATGTGACATTTCTCACGATATACTTTAATGGGTTTTTTTTTCAAATATAGCCTCTTTTTTAAGTTCAAATTAAACACTAACCTTTTTTTTTTTTTAAAACATAGTATTAAAATCTGTTTCTGGACTTAACTACACGAGGTAGAAATAAGTCATTTAAAAAAAAAATTATTTTTCAACTCCAACCTTCAAAAGAGGTCATTTTTGCAATTATTTCTACATTAATTTACATGAACCTATGACAAATATCTTAAAAAAAGATGAGTTTTATAAAAGAGTGAACGTTACGCCCAGTAAATGGATATAACTTTTCTAAAATATTTCTAATAAAACTAAACATATTACTAGTAATAATAAATAATTCTCATATCATAATGAAACTATAAATCTGTATGAATTATCATTATATCTTTAGTGAAATATATTCTGAAACTGTTATCTATATAAAACTTCTCTGAAAACAATAAGAAATCATTCTGAATTTGGTTTATAAAATATAAGCTTATCTTTTCAAAACCCTTTTGAAATCTCTTTCGAATACTATATAGGCTTCTCTAGTTTGATCACCATACTTCAAGCCTCCATTGATCTCTCATCCATGGACTTCTGGCTCTTATATACATGTGGTCCCCAGTCTCATAATAAAATTGTAAACATCTGTAATTTAAAAATCTACATCAACTAGTACTTAGAGAAATCTATCATACGTGGTAGAGGTACTCAACATACATGCGGAGTGAGGGATAACATCTGTCATACATGTGTTAGGTGACTCTATGACTCCCTAGACATCTATTATTTACGTGTTAGGTGACTCTCTCGGACTTATACACATAAAGTCTACTTGATTGTTAGATAGGATGGTACAACTTTGGTGTTTAGAAAACATTTTTATTTTCTTTTCTCAAAACATAAATCACATTATTTAAAAGAATAAATTATTCATTTTCAATAAATGATAAACACTGAAATATAAGTAATCAAGATTTAATAAATTAATTTACAATAAAAATAATCCACTCATATAACTTCTTTGCTCAAATCTGGATGTAAAACAAGTTCTCATCTAATTCCTCATAAACTTGGATCTACCCTAAATCACATAAACGAAATATAGAACTTATGAAAATTAGAGGTTGTTTGTTTTTTGCCCTTAACATTTAATGGTACTGAATTAGGTTAATTAAGAGATTTTTGTTTATTTTTTTTAAGTGGTCAAACCACTTAAAACAACCCAAAAATCACTTTAAAAAAAAAGTTAAATTTTTAAAATTTTCATTTAATAAAAAATTATTGAATGATTTTATAAATATATTATTCCAAGTTTATCATTCTCAAAATAACATATTTCTAAGTTGATCTTAGTTTTACATTATACAAATTTCTTTTAATGCTTCAATAAACAACATTGGAAAATTAAAATTCTAAACATCTTATCATTAAATTTTCCTATAGCTAGATTACTATATTTCTCCAATAAAATTTCGATAAGAATCGTTATTAATTTTCTTTATCAATTTAATTGTGAAGTAGCCCATATTGTGTTTGGCAACCAAAGAAATATTATGATAGCATGCATGACATTGCACAATTTTGTTGATTTTATTTGAATATATAAATTTAATTTACTCTACTATAATAATTAATCTTATTTTAATTATGAATAAAAATATTATATATATAAGTGTTTTAATATTTATTAAATAATTTATTGTAATTGTTTGTATCATATTAAATAAAGTTACTTAACAATTAATAGTAAAATGATATAAATGTCAAATTGCTAATATTCAGACAATTTTAACTTTAAAAAATAAACAAATTTATCATACATTCAAAGGTAAGAGAAAAAAAAAAAAACATATCATTCAGATTTCAGATTTCAGTCACTATTCAGTCTTCAATCTTTAACAACATTATTCAGTCTTCAGACAAAAAAGCAAATGACCCCTTAACTTATTTCCTAGATTCCAAATCTCATTAAAAAAAAAAAAATCGTTTATCTTGATAAATCAAATGCCTAATTATTCAGACCACTAACATGAAATTTTTCTCCTATTTTTCTTTTCTCTTCTTCTTCTGTTCTCTCAAATATTTTTTTTTCCCTTGTATGTTCATCCAATATGTGTGTGATTGTTGCTATGTGAAAGCTTATATATATATATATATATATATATATAGATATATAATTGTATCATCTCAATCATTTTCATTAACAACTTCTCAATAAAAAATATAATAACACTACGCTACCTCTCTTTGGCTTTTACTCCTATACACTCACTCTTTTGTCTCCTTTGCTTTCAATTTCACATAACATATAGTCTATTTATTAAATAAAAATATTGGCAATCATGCCTCTCTTTTCTTCTTCATGCACGGTTATCAATTATTGATTTCTCAACCATTAATTTTGTCTTGTCTTTTCTTAACTTTATGTTAGCTTTTGTTTGTCTATTGTTTTTATATATATAAGAAATGATCACTATCACTATATATAATTGTACCTCCTCACATCACTTATTCTCATTGATCTTCATTAATAAAATAATTGCCACCATCTTATTTAATAAATTGACGTTCTTGACACTTGTAATTTCTTATAAAAAAAATATGTCAACTATCTTACACTCTCATTCATTCTTAGCCACCTCCTACTTTCAAGTATAACTTATTATTTCTATTTAAAAATTAAAAGCAACCTCACTATCTCATAATATCATTTTTTTTCCTCAAATGATGCATAACACTCACACAACCAACACTTGTCTCCTGCCCTTTTTTCATAAAAAATTCGTCTATTTTACTTATTCGACCCACTCTTTACTTCTTTTATTTTATTTGTTTTTTCTAACTTTTGACTGTTTGACCTCCATTTACTTCCAATGGCACTATTTCGACTTGATCAAGTCTATTTCAAACCCAATGTATGTGCGAAATGAAATATCCAATTATCTGGAGAAATTGAATACCTAATTATTCAAACCACCCATACGAAATTTTTCTCCTATTTTTCTTCTCTCTTCTTCTTCTTCTTTTCTCTCGCTATTTTTTTTCTTGTATGCTTGCTTAATATATGTGTGATTGTTGCTATGTGAAAGCTTATATATATATATATATATATATATATATATAGACATATAATTGCACTACCTCAATCATTTCCATTAAAAATTTCTTAACTAATAATATAATAACACTTTGCTATCTCTCTTTAGCTTTTACTCCTATACACCTGCTCTTTTGTTTCTTTTGCATTCAATTGGGCATAACACATTGTCCATTTTCTCAACAAAAATATTAGCAACCATGCCTCTCTATTCTTCTTGATGCACATGTCACAAAATTATTTATTTTTCAACCACTAATTTTAACTTTTCTCTTTCCAATTTCATATTAGCTTTTGTTTGCCTATTGTTTTTATATATATAAGAAATGATTACTATTGCTACATATAATTGTAACTCCTTACATCATTTATCCCATTGATCTCTAATTAATGAAATAATTGCCACAATCTTATTTACTAAATTGATGTTATTGAAACTTGTAATTCCTTATAAAAAAAAAAGTATGTTACTATTTTATTCTCTTATTCATTATCAATTACATCTCACTTTTATGTATATCTCATTATTTCTATTTAAAAATCAAAAGCAATGTCACTATCTCATAGTGTCATCTTTTGTTTACAAGTGATGCATAAAACTCACATCACAAATGCCTGTCTCCTCCCTTTTTTCATAAAAAATTCCAATGTCATCCTTATTCGGCCCACTCTTTACTTCCTTGATTTTATTTTATTTTTAGCTTTTGACTGTTTGACCTCTATTCACTACCAATAACATTATATTGGCTTGATCAAGCCCATTTTAGACCCAATGTTTATGAGAAATGAAACATCCAATTATTCATACCATCCATATGAAAGTTTTCTCCTATTTTTCTTTTCTTTATCTCTCTTTTTCTCTTCTTCTTCTTCTTCTTTTCTCTCGGCTCTGTTTTTTTCTTGTATGTTCGTCCAATGTGTGTGTGATTATTGCTATGTGAAAGCTTATATATATATATATATATATATACATATAATTGCACCGCCTCAATAATTTCCATTAAAAATTCCTTAACTAATAATATAATAACACTCTACTATCTCTCTTTTGCTTTCTCTCTTATACACTCACTTATTTGTCTCTTTTGCGTTCAATTTGGCACAACACTTAGTCCATTTTCTCAATAAAAATGTTGGCAATCATGGCTCTCTTTTCTTCACCATGCACGGGTCACCAAATTATTGATTTCTCAACCACTAATTTTGTCTTGTCTCTTCCTAACTTCATGTTAGGTTTTGTTTGCCTATTGTTTCTATATATATAAGAAATGATCACTATCACTATATATAATTGTACCTCCTCACATCACTTATCCTCATTGATCTCTAATTAATAAAATAATTGCCACCATCTTATTTAATAAATTGATGTTCTTGACACTTTTAATTCCATATAAAAAATATGTCACTATCTCACTCTCTAATTCATTTTCGGCCACATCCCACTTTCATATATATATATATCCCATTATTTTCATTTAAAAATTAAAGCAATTACACTCTATCATAATATCATTTTTTTTCCTCAAATGATCCATAACACTCATACCACCAACACCTGCCTTCTCCATTTTTTTCATAAAAAATTCATATACCTTCCTTACTCGGTCCACTCTCAACTACTTTGATTTTATTATTATTATTATTATTATTATTATTACTATTATTATTATTACTTTAGATCATTTTATCTCCATTCACAACCAGTGACACTATATTGACTTGATCAAACCCATTTCAGATCCAATGTTTATGTGAAATGAAACACCTAATTATCTCGATAAATTGAACATCCAATTATTCAGACTACCTATACAAAATTTTTCTCTTGTTTTTCTTCTCTCTCTCTCTTGTTCTTCTTCTTCTTCTTTTCTTTTATTCTCTCAACTATTTTTTTTTTCTTCTATGTTTATCCAATGTGTGTGTGGTTGTTGTTATGTGAAAGTTTATACATATATAAATATATAATTGCATCATCTCAATCATTTCCATTAAAAAATTTTCAACTAATGATATAATAACACTTCACTACCTCTCTTTTGCTTTTACTCTCGTGCACATGCGCTGTTGTCTCTTTTGTGTTCAATTTAGCATAACACATTGTCCATTTTCTCAATAAGAATATTAGCAATCATGCCTCTATTCTTCTCCATACACAGGTCACTAAATTATTAATTTCTCAACCATTAATTTTGTCTTGCCACTTTCCAACTTCATGTTAGCTTTTTTTTGCCTATTGTTTTTATATATATAAGAAATGATTAATGTTACTACATATTATTGTACCTTCTCACATCACTTGTGTCATTGATCTCTAATTAATAAAATAATTGCCACAATTTTTTTTTAATAAATTGATGTTCTTGAAACTTCTAATTCCTTATAAAAAATATGTGACTATTTTACTCTCTCATTTATTTTTGACTATATCGTACTTTCATGTATATCCCATTATTCTATTTAAAAATTTAAAGCAATGTTACTCTCTCATAATGTCTTTTTTTTCCTCAAATAATGCATAACACTCATATCACAAACACCTACCTCCTTCATTTTTTCCATAAAAAATTCCCCTATTTTCCTTATTCGGTCCACTCTCTATTTCTATGATTTTATTTGTTTTTCCTTGTTTCTAACTACTTGACCTTCATTTACTATCAATGGGATTATATTGATTTGATCAAGCCCATTTTAGACCCAATGTTTGTGACAAACGGAGTACCCAATTTTTCAAACCATCCATACGAAAGTTTTCTTCTATTTCTTCTCTCTCTCTTCTTCTTTTTCTTCTTCTTTTCTTCTTTTCTCTTGGTTATTTTTCTTTCTTATATGTCCGTCTAATATGTGTGTGATTGTTACTATGTGAAAGCTTATATATATATATATATATATATAGAGAGAGAGACATATAACTACAATACCCCAATCATTTCTATTAAAAATTCTTTAACTAACAATATAATAATACTTTCTATCTCTCTTTTACTTTTACTCTTATACACCTACTTATTTGTCTCTTTTGCGTTTAATTTGACACAACTTTTAGTTTATTTTCTTAATAAAAATATTGACAATCATGTCTCTTTTCTTCACCATGCACGGTCACCAAATTTTTTATTTCTCAACCACTAATTTTGTCTTGTCTTTTCCCAACTTTATGTTAAGTTTTGTTTATCTATTGTTTATATATATATATATATATAAGTATTGATTACTATTACTACATATAATTATACATTCTTACAGCACTTATCCTCATTAATCTCTAATTATTTAAATAATTTCTACTATCTTATTTAATAAATTGATGTTCTTGACATTTGTAATTCTGTATAAAAAATATGTCACTATCTCACTCTCTGATTCATTTTCGACCACATTCTACTTTCATACATATCTCATTATTTTCATTTAAATATTAAAAGCCATTACACTCCCTCATAATATCATTTTTTTTCTCAAATGATGTATAACACTCATATCACCAATACCTGGCTTCTCATGTTTTTTCATAAAAAATTCATATATCTTCCTTATTTGGTCCACTCTCTACTACTTTGATTTTATTTTATTTTTCTTGCTTTTGATCATTTGACCTTCATTTACTACCAATGACACTATATTGACTTGATTAAGCCCATTTCAGACCCAATGTTTGCGTGAAATGGAACACTCAATTATCTAGATAAATCGAACACCTAATTATTCAGACCACCCATGTAAAAGTTTTCTCATATTTTTCTTCTCTCTCTCTCTCTCTCTCTCTCTCTCTCTTCTTCTCCTTCTTCTTCTTCTTCTTCTTTTCACTTTTCTCTCGACTATTTATTTTTTCTTGTATGTTCATCCAATGTATGTATGGTTGTTGCTATGTGAAAGTTTATAAATATATAGACATATAATTGCATCACCTCAATCATTTTCATTATAAATTTCTCAACTAACAATATAATAACACTCTGTTACCTTTCTTTTGCTTTTACTTTTGTGCACCTACTCTTTTGTTTCTTTTGTGTTCAAATTGTCATAACACATTGTGTAATGCCCGAATCTAATTAGATCTAGTAGAATATTTTTTTTTTCATTAAATAAGTACAAATAAAGTTTATATAAATAAGTCAAGAAGCTCAATTAAAAACTTCCAATTTAAAGAGTCTAAATTGGAGTGATGAAAAATAGCTCAATTAATTAGTATGGAGCCCAAAATTTAAATAAGCCTAAATTTGGAATTAGTATTATCTATTTCCTTTTTGCTAAGTGCACTCATTAGTGTTGAGAAAAAAATAGATATAAATATACAAAAGGGTGAAATTTCGGGTAACATGGAAATGGAAGAGAAAGAAAACAAGTTGGAGATAAGGTTATCACATTGGACGAAATAGAAAAAATTAAATAAAATAAAATGAAATAAATTGAATGGTGGGGTCAGTAACCAAGACAAGAGAAGGTCGAATGGCTATCAAATACATGAGACAAAAGAAAAAGCAATGAAACAAAAAGAGAAAGTGGGACTGATTCATCAACTTAAAAACAAACACAAACAAATAAAACAAAAATGAGATAAGAACAAGTAAGAGATAAGAGAAGAACAATCAGATAATAAAGTGAGATAAATGTTAAGTGTCAATTGGATGAATTTGTTATGCAAAAGAGATATGGAAAGTGGTGTGTGTGGAGGTCAATCACATGAGAGCTAATATATATATATATATATATATATATATATGTATGTATTTTTACAATGAAAAGCTTATTATACACATACAATCAACTCTAATAGTAAAGCAAAAGAAAAGAAGGAGAAGGAAACCGTGAGCAAGGAGAAAGAGAAGAGAAAAATAGAGAAAATTTCGCATGAGTGATCTGAATATTTAGATATCCGATTTATCCAGATCAGTGATTTTTATTTCAATGAGATTTGAAATCCAGATAAGTGATTTTTACTTCAATAAGATTTGAAATTTCAAGTAACATGGAAATGGAAGAGAAAGAAAACAAGTTGGAGATGAGGTTATCACATGGGACGAAATAGAAAAAAATAAATAAAATAAAATGAAATAAATTGAATTGTGGGGTCAGCAGCCAAGACAAGAAAAGGTCGAATGGCTATCAAATACATGAGACAAAAGAAAAAGCAATGAAACCAAAAGAGAAAGTAGAACCGATTCATCAACTTAAAAACAAACACAAACACATGAAATAAAAATGAGATCAGAACAAGTAAGAGATAAGAGAAGAACAATCAAATGATAAAGTGAGACAAATGTTAAGTGTCAATTGGATGAATTTGTTACGTAAAAGAGAGATGGAAAGTGGTGTGTGTGGAGGTCAATCACATGAGAGCTAATATATATATATATATATATATATATTTACAATGAAAAACTTATTATACACATACAATCGACTTTCATAGTAAAGCAAAAGAAAAGAAAAGAAAAGAAAGACAAGGAAACCGTGAGCAACGAGAAAGGGAAGAGAAAAATAGGAGAAAAATTCTGCATGAGTGATCTGAATATTTAGATGTCCGATTTATCCAGATAAGTGATTTTTATTTCAATGAGATTTGAAATTCAGATAAGTGATTTTTATTTTAATGAGATTTGAAATTTCAGGTAATATGGAAATGGAAGAGAAAGAAAATAAGTTGGAGATAAAGTTATCACATGGGATGAAATAGAAATAAATAAATAAAATAAAGTAAAATAAACTGAATGGTGGGGTCAGTAACCAAAACACGAGAAGGTCGAACAGCTATTAAATACATGAGACAAAAGAAAAAGCGATGAAACAAAAAGAGAATGGGACCGATTCATCAACTTAAAAACAAACACAAACAAATGAAACAAAAATGAGATTAGAACAAATAAGAGATAAGAGAAGAACAATTAAATGATAAAGTGAGACAAATGTTAAGTGTTAATTGGACGAATTTGTTATGCAAAAGAGAGATGGAAAGTGGTGTGTGTGGGGGTCAGTCACATGAGAGCTAATATATATATATATATATGTATATTTACAATGAAAAGCTTATTATACACATACAATCGACTCTCATACTAAAGCAAAAGAAAAGAAAAGAATGAGAAGGAAACCGTGAGCAAGGAGAAAGAGAAGAGAAAAATAGGAGAAAAATTTCGCATGAGTGATCTGAATATTTAGATATCCGATTTATCCAGATAAGTGATTTTTATTTCAATGAGATTTGAAATCCAAAAAATTAGTTAATTTTTTTATAAGTTCTAAACTGAGTTTTATGTGATTTTAGGATGAATCCAGAATGATGAGAAAATCAAAGAAGAACTCGTTTTAAATCTAGAAATAAGCAAAGAAATTATGTGAGTAGATAATTTTATTTTTAATTAAATTGATTGAGTGATGTTTATTTATATTTTAGATTTTATTATTTATTTCAAATATAATTGTTGTGTTAATTGATTTTATAGATTATAAATTATGTTTTATGATTGAAATAAAAGTTTATTATGAATTCGTATATATACTTATCATAAATTCCAGTAAAAATCGTATGTTTTCAGTTTGAGTTATTATTAGAAAAATTTCAATATGTTTTAAATAATATGATTTTATGCTTTGAGAAAGAAAAGAAAAATAAATATGTTTTTAGAACACCAAGGTTGTACCATCACCTCAACGGTCAAGCAGGTTTCATCTGTGTAAGTCTAAGAGAGTCACCCAGCACGTGTATGGTAGAAGTCTAGAGTCATTGAGTCGCCCTGCACATGTATGACAAATGTTATCCCTCGTTCTGCGTGTATGTTGAATATCTCCACCATATATAACAAATTTCCATAGATACTAGTTGATATAGATTCTCATACTACAGATATTACATTTTGAGTTTGATCAATACAAAAAGAGATTTACAGAACACAAGTTTTACAAAAAGAGATTCCAAGAAAAGTTTACAGATTATAGATTTTCATATTTTATATGATTAAAATTATAAAGATAATTTATGTAGAAGTTTAAAGTTTTACAATGATACGAGATTTATGTTCAGTTTTAGTTCTAGATATGATTGTTTATAAATCATTGAGAATTGTTTCTTTTTACCAGCGATAATTTTAATGTTTTATTTAGAAATATTTTTAAAAAGTTATATTCACTCACTGAGCGTTAGCGCTCACTCTTTTATAAATCCATTTTTTCAAGTATCCACCATAGGGTTATGTAGATTATTGCATATTGTGATAATGGTCATATGATGATAAACAATTGAATTTGTGTATATTATTTCTTTATTTATTAGATTTCGTAAATGTATTTCCAAAATAGTTTTATAGATCAGTAATCATTTTACAGATATTTTATGAATATTTTACATATTCAATCCATAGGTTCAGCACAAAAAATTTTAAAGATTTTAGATTTGTTCAATTTATATTTCAATCAAAGTGATTATCAGAATTATGATAATTATTTTAAAATATTTTTAGCAAATCTAGATTTTAATCAAGAAGACCCCGATTTTCACAAGATCCTCCCAAACTCAAAATAGGAGTCGGGATGGGTCTTATCACATTGTCCATTTTGTCAATAAAAATATTAATAATCATGCTTCTCCATTCTTCTCCATGCACAAGTTACCAAATTATTAATTTCTCAACCACTAATTTTGTCTTGTCCCTTCCCAACTTTATGTTAGCTTTTGTTTGCCAATTGTTTTTATATATATATAAGAAATTATTACTATTACCACGTATAATTGTACCCCCTCACATCACTTATCTCATTAATCTCTCATTAATAAGATAATTACCATAATCTTATTTAATAAATTGATGTTAAACTTGTAATTTTTTATAAAAAATATGTCGCTATTTTACTCTCTTATTCATTCTCGCCACATCTCATTTTTATGTGTGCCCCATTATTTCTATTTAAAAATTAAAAGCAATTTCACTTTCTCACAATATCATCTTTTTTCTCAAATGATGCATAACACTCATATCACCAACACTTGTCTCTTTCCCTTTTTCATAAAAAATTCCTCTATCTTCTTTTATCGGCCCATTCTTTACTTCTTTGATTTTATTTGTTTTTTCATACTTTTGACCTCTTGACCTTAATTCACTACTAATGGCATTATACTGACTTGATCAAACCCATTTTAAACCCAATGTTTGTGAGTAAAGGTGGGCAAAAAAACCAGGATTGACCCGACTTGACCTTACTCGATTCGGCCCAAACTGAACTGACCTGACCTGACCTAGCTCAACCCGATAATTTCGATTTTTAAATTAATTTTGGGTTGAGTCAGTTTTAAAAGTAGAAAACTGAGTTTTTTGGGTTTCGAGTCGAAAAAACTGCCCAAAATCAAAATTGAATTTAAAATAAATAAATATATATGTATATATATAAACCCTCAACCACAAAACACACATACAACCCTAGCCATTATTGTCAAGATTCAACCAAAAACACCTCTATCCTTTCCAGAAACACCTCTATCTTCTCTAAAGTGCTCTCTTCATCACCATTCTTCTTCTTCTTCACACTTTAACTTATTCTTCTTCAGTTATTATTTTATTTTCACTTCCAATCGTTCTTATTCCTGTCACCATTGTTGTTGCCCCTGCACTTGTCGTCACTACCGTAGCCCTTGCAGTTGTCGCCGCTGTCATTGCCCTTCAGCTGTTGCCGTTGTAGTCGCCTTTCACCTATTGCCATTACCCTTCATTAGTCGTGATCGCTCTTCATTTGTCGCCATTGTAGTTTCCTTTCATTTGTCGTCGTCACCCTTCATCTATCGTTGTTACAGTCACCTAAAAATTTGTCGTTGTCACCGTCGTTTTCACATGTCCCTGTTACTGTTACCATTTGCCAACTTGTGGTAGTGGGAATTTCAGTTTGTGGTGACGAGTTTATGCTTTGTGGTGGCCTGGTAGGTTTCTCCTCCATCGTTGTTTGCTCAACCTCTCACCTTTGACTTCATCTTTTTCAAGTTCAAATGGTTCTAATTTTGGGTTCACCTCTTATTTCTTTTGTTTTGTGTTAGCTTATGCTTCTAGGCATCCTCTGGGGTACTAGTAACAACCTCTGGGGTGGCCTCAGCATCCTATTGCATCACTGCAAATACCCTGGTCTGTGCACGGGGTCTCCTTGGCTGTCATTTGAATGGAGCGCCTCTACCTGCACCTCTGCCAAACTGACTGGGAGTAGGAGTCCCTGGTCCTTTCAACTGTGGACCTCTCCTCTCCTGAGACTGAGCCCTACTAGTCTATCCCTGAGTCATAGATCTCGACTCACCACTATCACTAGCAACTCTCTAAGGGCAATCTCTCATGTAGTGATAGCTTATGCTTCTAGGCAATTAAAGAAACATGAGCAGAATTACCCAACCTATGATCTGGAGTTAGCTACTGTGGTATTTGCATTGAGGAGTTGGAGACATTATTTATATGGAGTTCCATGTTTGATATTCACAGATCATAAGAGCCTCCAGTATTTGTTTACTCAGAAAGAATTAAATATGAGACAGAGAAGATGGTTAGAATTAATCAAGGACTACGATTGTACCATAGAGTATCATCCTGGAAAAGAAAATGTGATAGCAGATGCATTGAGCAGAAGACCCACCAGCTCAGTGTCGCATTTAAGAGTGGGGTACATTCCGTTGTTGGTAAAGATGAGATCATTAGGAGTTGAGTTGGAAACAATGGATACAGGTGCATTGCTAGCTACATCTCAGGTTCGACCGGTATTGGTAGATCGTGTCTGAGAGTTACAAGTTCAGGATCCTCAGTTAGTGAAGATCAGACAGGAAGTAGAGATGGGTCACCAGGAAGACTTTTTAGTGAGAAATGATGGTACCTTGGTGATGGGACAGAGATTGTGTGTACCTGACCTGACAGAACTCAAGAAAGAGATCTTAGATGAAGCCCACTCCTCAGTTTATGCTATGCATCCAGGGAGCACTAAGATGTATCATACCTTGAAAGAACACTACTGGTGAAAAGGTATGAAGAGAGAGATAGCTGAGTATGTATCCAAGTATTTGATATGTCAGCAGGTGAAAGCAGAGCACCAAAGACCAGCAGGACTTACTCAGCCACTCCCTATTCCTGAATGGAAATGGGAGAATATCACTATGGATTTTGTGGGAGGATTTCCGCAGAGTCAGAATGGATATGATAGTATATGGGTGATAGTAGATTGACTTACGAAGTCAGCCCATTTCCTACCCATCCGAAGTGCATATTCTGTGGACAGACTAGCTAAGTTATATGTGGATGAGATTGTCAAGCTTTATGGGGCTCCAGTATCCATTGTATCAGATCGAGATCCAAGATTTACATCCCAATTTTAGCCAAGTTTACAGGGAGCTTTAGGCACTCGGGTACACTTCAGTACAGCATTTCATCCGCAAACAGATGGGCAATCTGAGCGCACTATTCAGACCTTGGGAGATATGCTCCAATCTTGTGTGATCGAATTCGGAGGAAGTTAGGATAATTACTTGCCACTAATCAAGTTTGCCTATAACAACAGTTATCAGGCCAGTATTGGTATGGCACCATATGAGGCACTCTACGGAAGACGGTGCAGGACGCTAGTATGTTGGTGTGAGTTGGGCGAGAGAAAGTTAATTGGACCAGAGCTTGTGCAGATGACTACTGACAAGATCAAGATTATCCAAGATAGATTGAAAGTCGCCCAGGATCCACAGAAGAGCTACGCGGATAAGCATAGAAAGGATTTGGAGTTCCAGGTTGGAGATAAGGTATTCCTGAAAGTATCACCATGGAAAGGGATCATTCATTTTGGACGACGTGGTAAGTTAAGTCCACGTTACATTGGTCCTTATGAGGTGATCGGTCGAGTGGGTAAAGTGGCATACAAACTCAAGTTGCCAGCAGAGCTGTCCAAGATTCATAAAGTATTACATTCTCGATGCTCCGCAAGTATTTACCAGATCCTTCACATGCTTTGACAGAGCAGCCAGTGGAACTTAAAGAGAATCTGTCATATGAAGAGGTACCAGTTCAGATTCTTGACAAAAGGGAGCAGGTTCTTTGTAATAAAGTCATTTTGTTGGTAAAAGTGTTGTGGAGGAACCAATCAGTGGAAGAAGCCACGTGGGAGCACGAAGAGCATATGCGCAGCTGACATCCGCAATTATTTGAGCTAGGTATGTTATTTAAATTTCGAGGATAAAATTTTTTTAAGGAGGGGTGAATTGTAGAACCCAGAATTTCATTTCCCTGATAGAAATAGTGTTTTCCAGATAAATAGTTTTTTCTGACGAAATAGAGATTTTGAGTGAATAGTGATTTTCAGGAAACAAAAATCTCCTTAAGTTTCGTGAAATAAAAATTTTTCGGTGAATAGTATCCATGTGAATAGTGATTTTTTGGAAAACGGACTCAGGACATCATAAGCCCCAGAATATGAATTAGAGTTATTAGAAACTGAAACGGAGTAAAAATGAGTTCGTTTAAATGGATTTTAAAGGTTCCGAATATTTATCGATAAAAATGCCTTCGTGAGAAACGTTGTGAATTTTAATGAGTTTATAACCGATTGAATTTTTTTTGAAGCATGGAATTGGAAGTTAAGACACACAATTAGAGTATTACATGATCAATTTGATGATAGGATGATCATGGAATATTTTTGGAATTTATTGATATTAAATGAGGATTAAAATTTAAGTTAAATGCAATGTTAAATGTGTAAGAGAAAATATGCATTAAAGAAGCACAATCCATGTGCTTGTGTGAAGACCAATGATGTTGAGACACATTAAAGTCAAAAAGCAAAGTGATTAGTTGCAATGGAATTAAGAAATGGGATGAGTTATTAGTGATTAAATGGATGAAAGATGGTAACCAATCAAATGCATTCATCCATGACTAATGGCAATTAGGTGATTTTAGAATTAGTTTAGAGGCAATTTGGACATTGATAAGGCATTAGTATATAAAGTTGAGAGGATTGAGAGCTGAAATGAGAGAACATTCGGTTGAGAGGAGAGGAAAACGTGAGATACAAGCTGAAATTGAGAGAGAGGGCTGGAAGCCGTGACAAGCTAAAACCATGACAGAAGAAGAAGAAAATTCTACAGCCGTGAAGAAGGAGGAGAAGAAGAAGAAGAAGAAGAAGAAGAAGGAGAAGAAGGAGAAGAAGAGAGGATCCAACCTTTACAACCTCTCAAATCCATCAAACTTCTATAAGAAAAAGTGAAGGTAAGTGGAAGTGATTTCATGTTTGGTTGATGGACTTTTAAAGTTGTTGATTTATATGAAGTTTTGATGAGTTCTATGGACTAAATCAAGATTGATCATCATTAATCTAAGCTTGGAAGTGAAGGAAAGAATCAAGGATTCTTGGATCAAGAGTTTGGAAAGGTAAGGGTTAGGGTTTGGTAATTAAAGTTGATGAAATGGATTGATTTTTTTAGTTTAAGGTTGTAGTTGATTAACTGATGGTTTATTGAAGCCTTTATGTGTGATTATTTGGTTTGAAATGAAAAGGATGGATGAAGTTGTCATATATTAGTATGTGATTAAATTAGAAAAGTTTAAGTAATGAGATTATTTTGATGATTGGATAGAGTTATATGTGAGATTTTATGATGATGGAAATGAAACTTTGAAAAGAAACATCAAGTGATTGAGTTATTGGATATATATATATATATATATATATTAGTGTATGGATCATTGTGTTTTTGCATGTATTTAAATTGATTTTAATATTTGAAGAAGTGGTACAAGGTTTGGGAATGAATTTAAGTTGATTAGAGTCAAAAGAATGCAAGAAAAATGGAATTGGAAAAGTTTGGATGTTAAGGTGTTTAATGTAAAGAATTGGCTCCTAAAGTGTTATTCAATCTTTTTAATGCATTTTGATGATGTTTATAAGGTGTTTAGGTACTTTAGTGCCAAAGAAATAAATTGAAATTGATGTGAGAGTATTAGTTGGAAAGTTGTTGGAGTTGTGAAATTATTGAGCAAATACATTGAAAGTTAAATTAAATGATTAGTTAGTATTTTTTTAAAGAGTTATGTGAGTGAAGGGTTGAATTCTTGAATGAATTATTATATGTAAAGTTGATGGTGGAAATTTGATTATAGGATTTGGAAGCAAAAGCATCAAAAAGGGAGGTGTGGAACAAGTGGTAGTGGTGAAGTAAAATAGTGAGTGGTTATATTTTTATTTAAAGTGTTTATGAGATTTATTGAGCTACAATGAATTTATTTAATTGTTGCTTTAATGAAAGAATTTATTTTGTGATTGTAAAGTTACTTTAGCATGTGATTTATTTTTATATGAATTGCATTAAATTTTAAGATTATATTGTAATTGTAATTATTTTAAGTAAAGTAAATTAGTAGCTTTTGATATATATATACATGCATAAAATTAAGTTGATAAGATATTTCGAAACTATTTTCGATTATAAAGTTGAGATTAGAAAAGAAAGTTACAAGTATATGAAAGAATTTTAGATGCCTTTGGTTTACCTTAAACCCTAAAGATTACCGGCCGAAGCACCGTATGCGTGTATGACAAGAGTAGTTGGGAGAGTCAGTCACTAACTTGGGGGGGTGAGTAGAGTCAGTGAGTCGCCCTCTGCACGTATATGGTAACGTAGGTCTGCCTGATGTTAGGAGGGGAATCATGACCCCAAGAGTTTCCCACATCTGCAACTATGCATGGTAGCATTCCCGAGCTCTAACGGTGATGAGAAATTCCGTCACAATAGGGCTAAGTTTCCCTAAGTTGCCTTTGGCGAGATAAAAGAGAAAAATCACGTCAATAGACGTAAAGTTTATTAAATTAGAAATTATTTCCAATTACGAGTTTATAAGAATTAATTAATTTTTGTAAATTTCATAAAGTTATAACAAAATGTAGTTTTATGAATTATTTCGGGGGGACATATGTATGTATTTTAGAAAAGGAAATTTCAGTTAACAGTTAGTCGCTCACTGAGTTTTTATACTCACCATTCTTTCTCTATGTTTTTGAAAAATCCTCCCCAGGTGTAGGAACGAGCCGTCGATCAGAAGAGGCTCCTTCGGACGCGTAGGTGGACGAACGCAATAGTATCACTGCATAATTTTATTTTTGAAAGCGTATGTCATGCATTACATTCAATTTTTGATGAAAATGGTTGTAAATAATATTTTGGGTTGTATATAGCTTTTTGTTTTTATAAAATTAAATTATATATTTATGTTGACTGAAAATGAAGTATATTTATGGATTTTGAATTGAAAAATGTTTGTGGTTGGATTGTGGAAATGATTTGAGGGCCTGAAGCCCAATAGTAGAGAAATGATTGTCATAGAAGTGTTAAATTTTGAAATTTATAGGGTGGCATGTTCAAGAAACAACCATTATGTTGTCCAAATTTTTATAAATCCGTTTTATAAATGTTTAAAATAAAAAGAAAAATTTTCCCACGTTCCCGCATTAACAGAAAGTTTTGAAAAGTAAACAGCGTAGTTTTACGGGAACTTTCCAGTTGGATCAGATATCCACTGGAGGGCTACCGTAAGGCGACTGGCAGGCCTAGTAAGGAAAGGGGTCTGTCATCTTTTGTGTAATTTTTTAGGTTTTAGTGTTTGTAGATCTGGAAAGTGTTTTCATTTCTCTTGTTTGGTGTTTTTGTTTAGTGTTTGGTGTCCATAGATTTGAAAAGTGTTATGTTTTCTTTTGTTTGTTGTTTTTAGTGGAAAACCAACCTGAACCAATCTGATTGCAACCAATCTAAGTCGATTTTGCACTTTTAATTAGGTCAGATTGGTTTTGAAAATGGAAAACTGATTAAAGTCAGTTTTCAGTCGGTTTTGGCCAAAGCCGACCTGACTTGACCCATGTCCACCCCTATTTGTAAGAAATGGAAAACCTAATTAACGGGACAAATGAACACCTAATTATTTAGACCACCCATGTGAAAGTTTTCTCCTATTTTTCTTCTCTCTTCTTCTTCTTCTTCTTTTCTTCTTTCTATTGACTATTTTTTTTCTTATGTGTTCGTCCAATGTGTGTGTGATTGTTGCTATGTGAAAGCTTATATATATAAACATATAATTGCAACATCTCAATCATTTCCATTAAAAATTCCTCAACTAACAATATAATAACACTCTACTATCTCTCTTTTACTTTTACTCCTATATACCCACTTATTTGTCTTGTTTACGTTTAATGGCACAACTAGGGTGACGAGACCCTTCCCGAATATCTTCTCTAGACCCGAGAAAGACCCCGTAGCACCCCGAAAGAATTCCCTCGAACCCTATACTCAGCCTGGAGGAATCCCGTCAGGGCACCGGAAACTCATCTATTTAAATATTTTAACTTCTTTTACAAGGTGACAGTGATAAAAGTTTTTCGCTTTTTCATAAAAATTTCGGCAGCATACCGTCTGTTTTCTGAACTATGTCACCCTGCAAGTTTCAAATACAGTTTATAAAAACACTTCTATGAAATTCATTTCTCAACTTCTAGAGCCTCCTGCTCATTTTCCACAACACAACCACAAACTTGTAAATAAAATATGAAAATTGAATTTCAGAAAACTTTGATAAAACATTTTTAACTAATGCATCCACTATTTCTTCAAATTATTTACAATTATATATATAAACATATACATGATCAAAATAACAAAAAATATATATGTAGTACGTGTCGTTCTATTCGTCCGCCTGCACGTCTAACTGAACCTCATCAGCTGGACGACTAGCTCTTGCGCCTGTGAGAGAATTTTTAAGAAAGATATTTAAAGAAAACTATGAGTATAACTCAGTGAATGGTATAATTTATATAAACTAAAACTCATTTCTGGATAACATATTCTCCCAAAAACAATTTTTAAAACTAAAATGCTTTCTAAAGTTCTTTTCTAAAACACTTTCTGAAATCTTTTCTTAAAATATTTTCTAATACTCGCCTAAATGGTAACCCAGAGAATATCTACTCCTGACATGGTAGCATATGAAATCTAGCTAACCACTAGGAGTGGGGATCTACCATGTGTAGTCGCCGAAAGCGGGTCCACGCTGCGGACCGACTACACTACTCTATACGTGTATATGGATCACTTGAGTCTCGCTCACACAAGAGTCGACTAGACTCAAATCTCACTGACTGACTTCCTCTCATCTACCGTATCACGCATAGGGCATTCAGCCGGGTACTAAACTGGGGCTAGGGTAAACCATAGGCTATTAAAATTTCTTTTTCTTAATACACTAAAATATTCTAAATCTCAAGGCAATAAGCCTAAAATCTTTAACTCTAGCACATTCTCATATACATAAATAATAAATTAAAATCTTTATGCTAGAATTATAATATAAATTCAATTAATAAATGAATAACTATTTATAATAAATTCTTTTAACTTTAAACAAACTTTAAGAAAATATAATCTTTAAAAACTTGTATTTCCACTCACAACACGTTCTCGGATAGAATCCGATTCTTCTCCGTATACCTCTGGAGCTCTCTGTTTTTACCCTAAAACATCAAATATTCATTTAGGATCACTTAACTCATTCAAATAACATTCAAAATCAATAAAAATCTCATTTATCTCTATTAATATTTTTTAACGTCTAAACTTTCGAATCTTAATTTCTATTCAATCGGGGTTTTCAAAATCCGTTTTCTCTACATAAATCCTACTTATTCTTTCCTAGGAATACCTCAGTATACTCAATTTCATCGTCAGAAACTCGGAACGAAATTCGCTCGATTTCGCTTACTAATAAAAATTATTTTTCGTTTCGAACGTTCGACAACTTCAATAATCAATTCTCTAGTGTTCTAACATCCAACTATGATTAAATAAACGGTTTCGAATGTTAAACGAACGCGTTTAGAAGGATTTTGGAAAACACCCTTCAACTCGTCCGTTTAGCTCCGAAATCGATCCTAAACTTTTCGTTTTCAAAATCTAACTTCATAAGATTATTCTCTAACCTCTAAATCATCAATCTAATGCCTTAGAATCGAAAACGAACTCGGATCCCACAAACCCAATTTTTTGACCGTGACTTTCTCTCTCTTTCTCACCCATTTTTCTTCCATCAATTCACTTATAAATTACACCAAAATCATCCTCATAAGTCGTTCTTATCATCCTTAAACTAAAATTTGAAAAAGAAAGAAGAAATATAATGGGTTTGCATTTGAAATATCAAACTTTAAACTGAAATAACTCACCAAATAGGTTATCTTTTCGCTTCAAATTTGGGGGTTAGTTAGAGAAGATGACAAATAACAACTTTCGTGAAGGAACCACGGCAAAATTCGGATCGGATCTCTCTCTTTTCCCTCTCTCTCTCTCTCTCTCGCGCTCTCGGGTCTCTCTCTCACCCAATTTCCTCTTTCTTTCTTTTCTGTGTTTTGCACGACCAATTTGTCTCAAATGAGACAAAATCAACATTTATATATATTATTGCTTAATTACAATTAAGTCCCTTAAGAAAACTTTATTTAATTACCTCAAACTTTCAATAATCTCACTAATGCCCAAAAATATATAATTTTTAATTCTATTGGTCCACTTGGCAATTTCTCATCAATTTATCTCTTCAACCAATCATTTGATGACACGTGGCACATCCATAGCCACTACTTT
This sequence comes from Litchi chinensis, assembly GCA_019925255.1. Classification (NCBI taxonomy): domain Eukaryota; kingdom Viridiplantae; phylum Streptophyta; class Magnoliopsida; order Sapindales; family Sapindaceae; genus Litchi; species Litchi chinensis. The sequence goes on from CM034474.1 coordinate 21,339,230, forward strand.
TCAAGCAACTTATCTCTTTTCTTATTGGTTGATTTAAAATATCTTTTACTTTATTCCGTGAGCTCACCTCGTTTGATTAACATATAATTAATTCCTAATCATTTTGTAATCTTACCGGAGTCAACCAGACGACATCCAACTTGCAATACGAAAATATAATAAACTTCAGATAACACTACTAGAGGCATATGATTCGACCGTAACTCAATTCGAAAATTTCTAATACCATAAAATAATAAATTCGAATTCTCATTTCAACAAAACTTTCAATACCTAATCTTTTCTAAAAATATTCCATAAATATTCTACACATATCTTATGGCCAATTTAACTTTATAAACTTCAATTTCAGCCTAATACCTCTCATATATACTTGATAAAAAAAAAGTTCCTAACCGAAATTCGGCTGAATAAACCGATAACTTTTTTATACGTATCTATAGCTTAAATACTCGATTTTTATGCATATTTTCTTTAACCCATTCTCATTCACTTGGATTACACTCCTTGAAACTTCTGCATATTATGCTCATGCGTGATTCATACATACTTAACTTAAAATGTCCATTTTGCCCTTTTTATAATCTAATTTCACTTCGATCAGAAAATATTCTGAAAATATTCTATGGTCATCTAATCTTCAAATTGACCATGAAATACTTTAATTGGGTGTCTTATCTATCAATCTCATGCTTCGAAAAAAATTCAATTGAGTTTAAATTCATTAAAACCCATTAATCTTTTAAAATGGTAATATCGTAATTTTCTTTGGATCGCTTAAAACTGACTCAAATGGTCTTCTTTTTGATCCGTTTCTGTTTCTCTATACTCTCCTACTATTTTCGAACCTTTTCGACTGTTAAGGTCAATATCTGAAAATTTTACTATTCATCCGAAAATTTTCGTCCGAAAAATACTATTCATTGAAAACTTCTGTTTCCCGTCGAATCTCAATTTATGACCCTAGACAATATAACCGAGTCCAAATTCGGTCTTAAACACTAATTTCGGATCTTTTTCGGAAAAATCACTATTCGATCTGGATACAAACATTATTCACAAAAAATTCTCATTTATTTCTAACACGACACTCAGGGTCTTATAAATATAATCGAATTCTAATTGGGCCCCTTACACTATTTCTGGACTCTTTATTCTCTATCCGATCGTCGGAAATGAATTCTCCGAGGAAACTAGGATCGGGGATTATCATAGGGCTTGCAATTTGGAACTTGACACGATGGGTCGACACAAAACTGATACGATTATTACGAATTAGGGTTGAGTATAAATGAGTTGGATAAATAAATTGGTTAATCTGTCCAACCCGTTTACTAATCGTGTCAAGTTCGTGTTTTCTTAAACGGATAACGGATTGACTCATTTAATAGGGGTAAAAAAGTAATTTCATATTAAAGAGGTATTTATGTAATTTTAGTGGTAAGTATATATATTTTTATGTTTTGAATTGTATTTATAGATGATTGTATTTTTTTAGGTTTTGATTGTATTTATAGATTTAAGAGATCTTATATATTTTTATTTTAATTTTGTTTTTATTATATCTATATTAAAATTTAAATATATTAAATATTATTAAACGGGTCATAAATGGGTCAATAAAAGGGTCATTAAACGTGTCAGCTAAACGGGTCATTAAACGTATCAGTTAAATAGGTAAATAAACAGGTCATTAAATGTGTCGGCTAAATGGATCACTAAATGGGTCAATAAATGTTTAATAAACAACCCGTAAATAAATGGGTTAATCGTGTTGTTTCTGTGTCAACCCATTAATAATCGTGTCGTGTTCGTGTTGAAGAGATTCGACCCATTTATTAATCGTGTCGTGTCAAAAATAATCGAGTCGTGTTTGTGTCATGTCCAACCCGAATTGCCACCCCTAGGCACAACACTTAGTCCATTTTCTGAAAATATATATATATATATATTGGTAATCAGGCGTCTCTTTTTTTCTCCATGCATAGGTCACCAAATTATTAATTTCTCAACCATTAACTTTGTTTTGTCTCTTTTTAACTTCATGCTAGCTTTTATTTGCCAATTATTTATATATATATATATATATATATTTATAAGAAATGAACACTATCATTATATATAATTGTACTCGCTCACATCACTTATGCTCATTGATTTGTAATTAATAAAATCATTACCATCATCTTACTTAATAAATTGATGTTTTTGACACTTGTAATTCCTTATAAAAAAAAAAAAAGTCATTATCTTACTATCTTATTCATTCTCGGCCACATCCTATTTTCATGTATATCCCATTATTTCTATTTAAAAATTAAAAGAAATCTCACTCTTTCATAATATCACTTTTTTCTCAAATGATGCATAATACTCATACCACTAACACCCGTCTCCTCCCCCCTTTCATACAAAATTCCTCTGTCTCCCTTATTCAGCCCACTCTATTTTTTTTTATTTCATTTGTTTTTTTATTGCTTTTTACCGCTTGACTTCCATTCATTGCCAATGATACTATATGATCAAGCTCATTTCAGACCCAATATTTGTGAAAAATGAAACACCCAATTATCGGGACAAATTGAACACCCAATTATTCAGACCACCCATACGAAAGTTTTCTCATATTTTTCTTCTTCTTTTTTTCTATCGACTATTTTTTTTCTTGTATGTTTGTCCAATGTATGTGTGATTGTTGCTATGTGAAAGCTTATATATATAATAGATATAGATATATAATTGCACTACCTCAATCATTTCTATTAAAAATTTCTTAACTAATAATATAATAACACTCTGCTATCTCTCTTTTGCTTTTATTCCTATATACCCACTTGTTTGTCTCTTTTGCATTCAATGCCACAACACATAATCCATTTTCTCAAGAAAAATATTGGCAATCATGCCTCTCTTTTCTTCTCTATGCATAGGTCACCAAATTATTGATTTATCAACTACTAATTTTGTCTTGTCTGTCCTCAATTTCATGTTAAGTTTTGTTTGCCTGTTGTTTATATATATAAGAAATTATCACTATCATTACATATAATTGTACCTCTTCACATCATTTATCCTTAGTGATCTCTAATTAATAAAATCATTGCCACCATTTTATTTAATAAATTGATGTTCTTAACACATGTAATTCCTTATGAAAAAAAAAAAAATGCATTATCTTACTCTCTCATTCATTCTCAACCACATTTCACTTTCATATATATCCCGTTATTTATGTTTAAAAATTAAAAGCAATCTTACTCTATTATAATATCATTTTTTTTTCTCAAAGAAGCATAACACTCATGCCACCAACACCCGTCTCCTCTCCTCTTTCATAAAAAGTTCATCCATCTTTCTTGTTTGGCCTACTCTTTACTTTTTGATTTTATTTGTTTTTTATTACTTTTAACCGCTTGACCTCTATTCAGTTCGAATGACACTATATTGACTTAATCAAGCCTATTTCAGGCCCAATGTTTGAGTGAAATGGAATACCCAATTATCTAGACAAATCGAACATCCAATTATTCAGATCACCTATACGAAAGTTTTCTCCATTTTTCTTCTCTCTCTCACTCTCTTCCTTTCTTCTTCTTCTTTTCTTCTTTTCTTTCAGCTATTTTTTATTTATTGCATATTCGTCTAATATATGTATGATTGTTGCTATGTGAAAGCTTATATATTTATATTGATATATAATTGCACCACCTCAATCATTTCCATTAAAAATTTCTCCACTAATAATATAATAATACTCAACTATCTCTACTTTGTTTTTACTCTCATACGACCACTCTTTTGTCGCTTTTGCTTTCAATTTGACACAAAATTTAGTCTATTTTCTGAATAAAAATATTAACAATCATGTCTTTCTTTTCTTCTCTATGCACCATCACCAAATTATTGATTTCTTAGCCACTAATTTTGTCTTCTCTCTTCTCAACTTCATGTTAGTTTTTGTTTATCTATTGTTTTTACATATATAAGAAATGATCACTATCACTACATATAATTATACCTCCTCACATCACTTATCCTCATTGATCTCTAATTAATTAAATAATTTTCGCCATTTTATTTAATAAACTGATGTTCTTAACACTTGTAATTTCTTATAAAAAACATGTCACTATTTTACTCTCTCATTCATTCTTAGCCACATCCTATTTTCATGTATATCCCATTATTTCTATTTAAAAATTAAAAGCAATCGCACTCTTTCATAATATCATTTTTTTTTCTCAAATGATGCATAAAACTTATACCACCAACACTTGTCTCCTCCCATTTTTCATGAAAAGTTCCTCGATCTTAGTTATTTGGCCCACTCTCTACTTCTTTAATTTTATTTGTTTTTTCTTGTTTTTAACTGCTTGACCTCGATTCACTTTCAATAGCACTATATTGACTTGATTAAACCCATTTCAAACACAACTTATGTGTGAAATGGAACATCCAATTTTCTGGATAAATCGAACATCCAATTATTCAAACTACTTATACGAAATTTTTCTCTTATTTTTCTCCTCTCTCTTCTTCTTCTTATTCTTCTTCTTCTCTTCTTTCCTCTCAACTATATATATTTATATATATGTATATATATTTATCTTGAATGTTCGTCCGATATGTGTGTGATTGCTACTATATGAAAACTTATATATATACATATATAATTGCACCACCCCAATCATTTTCATTGAAAACTTTTCAACTAACAATATAATAACACTACACTACCCCTCATTTGCTTTTACTTTCATTCACTCATTTTTTTGTCTTTTTTGCTGTCAATTTGGCACAACACATAGTCCATTTTCTCACTAAAAATATTGGTAATCATGCCTCTTTTTTCTTCTCCATGCACGGGTCACCAAATTATTGATTTCACAACCACTAATTTTGTCTTCTCTCTTCCCAACTTCATTTTAGCTTTTGTTTGCCTATTGTTTTTATATATATAAGAAATGATTAGTATCACTACATATAATTATACTTTATTATATCACTTATCCTCATTGATCTCTAATTAATAAAATAATTGCCACCGTCTTATTTAATAAATTGATGTTCTTGGTATTAGTAATTCCTTATAAAAAATATGTCACTATTGTACTCTCTCATTCATTCTTGACCACATTCCACTTTCCTCTATATCCTATTATTTCTATTTAAAAATTAAAATCAATTTCACTCTCTCATAATATCATCTTTTTTTCTCAAATGATGCATAACACTCATACCACCAACACCTGTCTTCTCCAATTTTTCATAAAAAATTCATCTATCTTCCTTATTTGGCCCACTCTTTACTTCTTTGATTTTATTTGTTTTTTCTTGCTTTTGATCGCTTGACCTCCATTCATGACCAATGACACTATATTGACTTGATCAAGCCCATTTCAGACCTAATGTTTATGAGAAATGGAACACCTAATTATTTATACAAATCGAACACCCAATTATTCAAACCCCCCACATGAAAGTTTATCTTATTTTTCTTCTCTCTTCTTTTTCTTCTTCTTTACTTATTTTCTCTCGGCTATTTTTTTTTTTTTTTGTATGTTCATCTAATGTATTTGTGATTGTTGCTATTTGAAAACTTATATATATATATATATATATATATATTTATATATATCGACATATAATTGTACCACCTTAATCATTTCCATTAAAAATTTCTCAACAATATAATAACACTCCATTACTTTTTTTTTGCTTTTACTCCTATGCACCCACTCTTCTGTGTCTTTTGCTTCTAATTTGGCACAACACTTAGTCCATTTCTGAATAAAAAAATTGGCAATCATGCCTCTTTGTCCATTTCTCAATAAAAATGTTAACAATCATGCCTCTCTTTTCTTCTCCATGCACTATCACCAAATTATTATTTTTCAACCACTAATTTTGTCTTATCTTTTCTTAACTTCATGTTAGCTTTTGTTTATCTATTATATTTATATATATAAGAAATGATCACCCAATTATCTGGACAAATCGAACAACTAATTATTCAGATCACCTATACGAAAGTTTTCTCAACTTTTTTCTTTCTCTCTCTCTTCATCTTCTTCTTTTTCTTTCCTTTTCTTCTTTTTTTTGACTATTTTTTTTTTTATATGTTCATCCAATGTGTGTGTGATTGTTGCTATGTGAAAGAGTATATATATATATATATATATATACAGATATATAATTGCATCATCTCAATTATTTCCATTAAAAATTTCTCAGCTAACAATATAATAATACTCCAGTACCTTTCTTTTGCTTTTACTCCTATAAACCCATTCTTTTATCTCTTTTTCTTTCAATTTCACACAACGCTAAGTCCATTTTCTAAGTAAAAATATTGGCAGTCATGCCTTTCTTTTCTTCTCTATGCACTGTTACAAATTATTGATTTCTCGACCACTAATTTTGTCTTGTCTCTTCTCAACTTCATGTTATTTTTCGTGTGCGTATTGTTTATATATATATATAAGAAATGATTACTATCACTACATATAATTATATCTCCTCACATCACTTATCCTTATTTTTCTCTAATTAATAAAATAATTGTCACCATCTTATTTAATAAATTGCTATTCTTAACACTTGTAATTGCTTATAAAAAAACATGTCATTATCTTCCTCTTTCATTCATTTTCGGTCATACTCCACTTTCATGTATATAACATTATTTCTATTTAAAAATTAAAAGCAATCTCACTCTTTCATAATATTATTTTTTTCTTCAAATGATGTATAACATTCATATCACTAGAGTTGCATTTTTTGAAAACTAATTTTTTTCAATGAATAATGTTTCCAGGTGAATAGTATATGTGGGAATAGTGATTTTCGAAAAATAAGTCGTAAATATTAAAAGTCCTGGAATAAGTATTAAAGTTATTAGAAAGTGGAATGAGTCAAAAATAAGTCCATTCGACCAAATTTTAAATGATTCGAAATTTAATAGACGAAAATGCTCTTTTCGAAAAATAATAGAAATTGATGATTTTTACGGTCATTAGAATTTATTTAAAGCATGAGATTGAGAGATAAAATACTCAATTAAAGTATTACATGATCAATTTAATGATTGGATGACCATGAAATATTTTTGAAATTTATTTGAGTGTGAATAACAATTAAAGACATTAAAGGTAAACGGTAATTTTAAGCTCAAATAACACATGGATTTGATGTGAGCATTACATGGAAAGAACTTGAGCAAGAAACACAATTCATGTCTTATGAAATGAACAAATGGGAGAATAACACATCAAATTTAATTATTGAATTAATAAATTTGTGATATTTTACTAACCAAGTTACTAAATTACCATTGAATGGATGAATTACTATGAGATAAAATTAAGGGCATTAAGGTAAAATTAATTAGAGGATTTGATGGTCATTTATGGTTAAATGAGGGGCATTTGGGTCAAGAAAAATTAGTACTATATAAAGTTGAATTGGTGATGAATGTGTGGTTGTTTTGGATGGTAAAAGAAAGAAAACATTTTAGGCATGCAGAGCAAAACAATTCGGGAGCAAATGAGGAGGAAAACCAAAGAGTTTAATCCAAGTTTTCATGCCAAAATCCATCAATTTTCAACAAGGAAGAAAAACTATAAGATAAAATTAAGGACATTAAGTAAAAGTTAATTAGAGGATTTGATGGTCATTTATGGTTAAATGAGGGGCATTTTGGCCAAGAAAAATTAGCACTATATAAAGTTGAGTTGATGATGAATGGGTGGTTGTTTTGAACGGCAAAAGAGAGAAAAAAATTTAGGTCTGCAAAGCAAAATAATTCGACGGCAAAGGAGGAGGAAAATCAAAAAGTTTGATCCAAGTTTGCATGTCAAAATTCATCAATCTTCAACAAAGAAGAATAAGATAAAATTAAAAGCATTAAAGTAAAATTAATTAGAGAATTTGATAGTCATTTGTGGTTAAATGAAGGGCATTTTGGTAAAAAAAAATTAGCACTATATAAAGTTGAATTGGTGATGAATGGGTGATTGTTTTGGACGGTAAAAGAGAGAAAAATTTTTGGGTGTGTAGAAAAAAACAGTTCGACAACAAGGGAGAAGGAAAACCAAAGAGTTTGATCCTAGTTTTCATGCCAAAATCCATCAATTTTCAACATGAAAGAATTACTATGAGATAAAATTAAGGGTATTAATGTAAAATTAATTAGATAATTTAATAGTCATTTGAGATTAAATGAAGGGCATTTTGTTCAATTAACACTATATAAAGTTGAATTGGTGATGAATGGGTGGTTGTTTTGGACGACAAAAGAGAAAAAAAAATTTGGGTCTACAGAGCAAAACAATTCGACGGCAAGGGAGGAGGAAAATAAAAAAGTTGGATCCAAGTTTTCAAGTCAAAATTCATTAATCTTAAACAAAGAATAATCAGATAAAACTAAGGATATTAAGGTAAAATTAATTAGAGGATTTGATAGTCATTTGTGGTTAAATAAGAGGCATTTTGGTCCAGAAAAATTAGCACTATATAAAGTTGAATTTGTGATGAATGAGTGGTTGTTTTGGACTGCAAAAGAGAGAAAAAATTTTGGGTGTACAGAGAAAACAATTCGGCAGCAAGGGATAAGGAAAACCAAAGAGTTTGATCCTAATTTTCATGTCAAAATCCATCAATCTTCAACAAGGAAGAATTACTATGAGATAAAATTAAAGGTATTAATGTAAAATTAATTAGAGAATTTGATAGTCAATTGGGGTTAAATGAGGGACATTTTGTTCAAGAAAAATTAGCATTATATAAAGTTGAATTTGTGATAAATGGGTGGTTGTTTTGGACGATAAAAGAGAGAAAATTTTGGGTGTGTAGAGAAAAATAGTTCGACAACAAGAGAGAAGGAAAACCAAAGAGTTTGGTCCTAGTTTTCATGCAAAAATCCATCAATTTTCAATAAGGAAGAATTACTATGAGATAAATTAAGGGCCTTAATTTAAAATTAATTAGAGGATTTAATAGTCATTTGTGGTTAAATGAGAGGCATTTGGTCAAGAAAAATTAGAATTATATAAAATTGAATTGGTGATGAATGAGTGGTTGTTTTGGACAGCAAAAGAGAGAATTTTGGATGTACAAAGCAAAATAATTTGGCAGAAAGGGAGGAGAAAAACCAAAGAGTTGGATCCAATTCTTCATGTCAAAATCCATCAATCCTCAATAAGGAAGAAAAACTGTGAGATAAGATTAAGAGCATTAAGGTAAAATTAATTAGAGGATTTTATGGTCATTTATGGTTAAATGAGGGTCATTTATGGTTAAATGAGGGTCATTTTGGTCAAGAAAAATTAGCACTATATAAAATTGAATTGATGATGAATGGGTGGTTGTTTTAGACGGCAAAAGAGAGAAAAAATTTTCGGTGTGTAGAGCAAAACAGTTCAATAGCAAGGGAGGAGGGAAACCAATGAGTTTGATCCTAGTTTTCATTTCAAAATCCATCAATCTTCAACAAGAAATAAAAACTATGAGATAAAATTAAGGGTACTAAGGTAAAATTAATTAAAGAATTTGATGGTCATTTGCGGTTAAATGAAGGACATTTTGGTTAAGAAAAATTAGCACTATATAAAGTTAAATTGGTGATGAATGAGTGGTTGTTTTGAACGGCAAAAAAGAAAAAAAAAATTGGGTGTGTAGAGCAAAATAGTTTGGCAGCAAGGGATGAGGAAAACCAAAGAGTTTGATCCAAGTTTTTATGTCAAAATCCATCAATCTTCAACAAGGAAGAAAAATTATGGGATAAAATTAAGCATATTAAGGTAAAATTCATTCAAGGATTTAATGATCATTTGTGGTTAAATGAGGGATATTTTAGTGAAGGAAAATTAGCACTATATAAAGTCTAATTGGTGATGAATTAGTGGTTGTTTTGGACGGCAAAGGAGGGAAAAAATTTTGGGTGTGCAGAGTAAAATAGTTAGGCAGCAAGGAATGAGGAAAACCAAAAAGTTTGATCCAATTTTTTGTGTCAAAATCCATCAATCTTCAACAAGAAATAAAAACTATAAGATAAGATTAAAGACATTAAGGTAAAATTAATTAGAGGATTTGATGGTCATTTATGATTTAATGATGGACATTTTGGTCAAGAAAAATTAGCACTATATAAAGTTAAATTGGTGATGAATGAGTGGTTGTTTTGGAAGGGAAAAGAGAGAAAAAGTTTTGGGTGTGCAGGGCAAAACAATTCGGTAGCAACGGAGGAGGAAAACCGAAGAGTTTGATCCCAGTTTTTATACCAGAATCCATCAATTTTCAACAAGGAAAAATTGCTATAAGATAAAATTAAGGGCATTAAAGTAAAATTAATTAGAAGATTTGATGGTCATTTGTGGTTAGATGAGAGACTTTTTGGTCAAGAAAAATTAGCATTATATAAAGTTGAATTGGTGATAAATGAGTGGTTGTTTTGGACGACATGTAAGACCCGAAATTTCATTTTCCTGGAAGAAATAGTGTTTTCCGGATAAATAGTATTTTCGAATGGAATAGTGTTTCCAGATGAATAGTGAGTTCGTGTGAATAGTATTTTTTAGTGAATAGTGATTTCCGGGAAAAGGAAAATTTCCTCAAGTTTCATGAAATAAAAATTTTTTCGGTTATGAAATAAAAATTTTTTCGGTGAATAGTATTTCCGGATTAATAGTGTTTTCGATGAATAGTATCCGTATGAATAATGATTTTCGAAAAATGGACTCCAGACATCATAAGCTCCAGAATATGAATTAGAGTTATTAGAAACTGAAACGAAGTAAAAATGAGTTCGTTTGAATGGATTTTAAAGGTTCCAAATATTTATGGATAAAAATACCCTCATTGAGAACGTTGTGAATTTTAATGAGTTTATAACCGATTGAATTTTTTTCAAAGCATGGAATTGGAAGTTAAGACGCCCAATTAGAGTATTGCATGATCAATTTAATGATGGGATGATCATGAAATATTTTTGGAATTTATTGGTGTTAAATGAGGATTAAAATTTAAGTTAAATGCAATGTTAGATGTGTAGGAGAAGGTATGCATCAAAGAAGCACAATCCATGTGCTTGGGTGAAGGCCAATGATGTTAAAACACCTTAAAGTCAAAAAGCAAAGGATTAGTTAAGATTGAATTAAGATATGAGATGAGTTGTTAGTGATTAAATGGATGATAATATTAACCAATCACATGTATTCATGCATAACTAGTGGCAATTGTGTGATTTTAGAGTTAGTTTAAAGGTAAATTTGGCATGGAATAAGTGTTAGTATATAAGTGAATGCTTGAGGGATGATTGGAAGAGAGATAAGTCGGTTGGAAGGAGAAGAAATCGTGAATTAGAAGTTAAAACCGTGAGATAGCCGAGAGAGAGAGCAGACCGTGCGTGAGCTGAAACAGAACGGAAGAAGAAGAAAAATCCTGCAGCCGTGAAAGAGGAGGAGAAGAAGAAGAAGAGATGATCCACCCCTTGTAGCCGCTCAATCCCATCCATCTTCATCAAGAAAAAGTGAGGGTAAGTGAAGTGATTTTATATTTGGTTGATGGATTTTTTAAGTTATTGATTTATATGAAGTTTTGATGAGTTATATGAATTAAATCAAGGTTGATCATCATTAATCTAATCTTGGAAGTGAAGAAGAGGATTTAGGAGTCTTGGATCAAGGTTTTTGAAAGATAAGAGTTAGGGTTTGCAAGTTAAAGTTGATGATATTAATTGATTCTTTTAGTTTAAGGTGGTAGTTGATTTAATGGATGATTGTTGAAGTGTTTATGTGTGATTATTTGGTTTGAAATAAAAAGGATGGATGAAGTTGTCATATATTAGTATGTGACTAAATTATAAAAGTATAGATAATGAGATTGTTTGGATGATTAGATAAAGATATATGTGAGATTGTATGATGATTAAAATGAAACTTTGAGAAGAAGCATCAAGTAATTGAGTTGTTGGATATATATATATATATATATATATTAGTGTAGGGATTATTGTGTTTTTGTATGTATTTAAATTGATTTTAATGTTTGAAGAAGTGGTATAAGGTTTGGGAATGAATTTAAGTTGATTGGAATTAGAAGGATGTAAGAAAAATGAAAATTGGATAAGTTTGGGTGTTAAGGTGTTTAATGTAAACAATTGGTTCCTAAAAGGGCTATTCAACCTTTTTAATGTATTTTGATGATGGTTATAAGTTATTTGAGTGCTTTAATGCCAAAGGAATAAATTGAGATAGATGTGAGAATATTAGTTGGAAAGTTGATGGAGTTGTGAATTTATTGAGCAAATATATTGAAGGATAAAGTAAATGATTAGTAAGTATATTTTTATTTGAAATTTATGTGAGTGAATGATGGAATTCTTGAATGAATTATTATATGTGTTTGGATGGTGATTAGGATGTGTTTGATTCCTTTAGCACCAAAAAGATTAATTGAATTTGAAGTGAGATTATTAATGGAAGATAAGGTAAAGTGGTGAAAATATATGAATATATATATTAAGTTAGATTAAGGGATCTTTTGGCAATTGATGTGTTGGATTAAAGTGAATAAATTGTTGGATGGTTGAGTAAGTTTAAATGCAAAAACTTTGGATTAGAAAGTGATTGGAAGGCTAGCCAAGAATATGGTGTTGTTATGTATTGGTGTATGGAATTTTAATGAAGTTGAAATTGTAGTATATTTTTGAATCCTAAACCCAGATTTTGGTTGGATTATAATGTAGGAAAATCTTAAGAATCAAAAGGAAGTGTTGGAGGAGTGGTGAAGTAATTGGAAATGAATAGTGAGTGGTTTTATTTTATAAAGTATTTATGAACTTATTTCATGAGAATTGAGTTGTTAAATTGTTGTTTTAGTAAAAGAGTTTATTATGTGATTTTAAAGTTATTTTAGCATGTTACATATTTTATATGAATTGCATGAATATTTTTATTAAATTGCAATTATGATCATTTGAGTATTAAAGTAATTTAGTATATTGAGTAATTATATTTGAGAATTATGCATACTAAAGTTATTTACAGATAACAGGCTTCGGCCTCAGAAAAAGTAAAGTTTTATTTCAAGTGATTAAAGAAAATAAAAGCAAGATTTTTATTATGAAAAGATTTTAGATGCCTTTGGTTTACTCTAGCCCCCAAAAGATTACCGACCGAAGTACTGTATACGTGTATGACAAGAGTAGTTGGGAGAGTCAGTCACTAACTTAGGGGGATTGAGTTTGAGTCAGTAAGTCGCCCTCTGCACGTATATGGTAGCGTAGGTCTATCTGATGTTGGAAGGGGAATCGCAACCCCAAGAGGTTTCCCACATCTGCGACTACGCCTAGTAGCATTCCCGAGTTCCTGTGGCATTGAGAGATTCCGTCACAATAGAGCTAAGTTTCCCTGGGTTGCCTTTGACGAGATAGAAGAGAAAAACATGTTAATAGACGTGAAGTTTATTAAATTAAAAACTATCTCCAGTTTCGAGAAATAAAGAAAGATTTATAAGAATTACTCAGTTTTGTAATTTTAATAAAATTATAAAAAGATTATTAATTTCTATTTTTGAAAAAGTTTCTCCACTTAATTTTTTTAAATTTATAGAAAGATTATTAATTTACAAAATATTTTGGGAGGAATTGTACACTTTAAAAAAAGAATATATTAATGAAAAGCTATCCACTCACTGAGTTTTATACTCACCACCCTATTTTCGTATTTTATAAAAATCCTCCCCAGATGCAGGAACGAGCCGTCAACCAGAAGAGGCTCTATCAGACGCGTAAGTGGCCTGACGCAACAGTATCACTGCATAAGTTTAGATTTAAAAGTGTATGTCATGAATTTTATACAACTTTTGGTGAATATTTGTAAATAATATTTTGGAGTTGTATTATATGGTAGTTTGTATTTATAAAAGTAAATTTTGATAAATTAAATCGTATAATTATCTTAATTGAAAATGAAATATATTTATGGATTTTAATTGAAATTATTTGTGGTTGGATTGTGGAAACATTTTGAGGGCCCGAGGCTCAATAATGGAGAAATGTTTGTTATAGAAGTGTCAAATTTTGAAATTTTCAGGGCGGTATGTTCGGAAAGCAGCTGTTATGCTGCCCAAATTTTTGTAAACTCATTTTATAAATGTTCTAAATAAAAAGAAAAATTTTTCTACGTTTTCGCATTAACAAAAAGTTTTTAAAAGTAAACGGCGTAGCTTTACAGGAACCTTTCAGTTGGATCAGATATCTGCTGGAGGGCTATTGTAAGGCGGCCGGCAGGCCTAGTAAGGAAAGGGGCCTATCACGACAAAAGAAAGAAAATAGTTTGGGTGTGCAAAACAAAACGGTTCGACAGTAAGGGAGGATGAAAACTAATGAGTTTGATCCAAATTTTCATGCTAAAATCCATCAATCTTCAGCAAAGAAGAAAAACTATGAGATAAAATTAAGGACATTAAGGTAAAATTAATTAAAGGATTTGATGGTCATTTATGGTTAAATGAGGTTCATTTTGGTCGAGAAAAATTAGCATTATATAAAGTTGAATTAGTGATAAATGAGTGGTTGTTTTGGATGACAAAAGAAAGAAAAAATTTTGGGTGTGCAGAGCAAAACAGTTTGGTTGCAAGGGAGGAGGAAAACGAAAGAGTTTGATCTAAGTTTTCATGGCAAAATCCATCAATCTTCAACAAAGAAGAATCAGATAAAATTATGTGCATTAAGGTAAAATTAATTAGAGGATTTGATGGTCATTTATGGTTGAATGAGGGGCATTTTGGTTAAGAAAAATTAACGCTATATAAAGTAGAATTAGTGATGAATGGATGGTTGTTTTTTATGGCAAAAGAGAGAAAAAATTTTGGATGTGCAAAGCAAAATAGTTCGACAGCAAGCGAGGAGGAAAACCAAAAAGTTTGATCCAAGTTTTCGTATCAAAATCCATCAATCTTCAACAAGGAATAATTATTATGAGATAAGATTAAGGACATTAAGGTAAAATTAATTAGAGGATTTGATTGTCATTTATAGTTAAATGAGAGAAATTTTGGTCAAAAAAAATTAGCACTATATAAAGTTAAATTAGTGCTGAATGGATGGTTGTTTTGGACGACAAAAGAGAGAAAAAATTTTGGGCATGCAGAGCAAAACAGTTCGGTAACCGAGGAGGAGGAAAACCAAAGAGTTTTATCCAAGTTTTCATACTAAAATCTATCAATCTTCAACAAGAAAGAAGAACTATGAGATGAAATTAAGGACATTAAGGAAAAATTAATTAAAGGATTTTATGGTCATTTATGATTAAATGACGAGCATTTTGGTCAAGAAAAATTAGCACTATATAAAGTAGAATTGATGATGAATGGGTAGTTGTTTTGAACGGCAAAAGAGAGACAAAATTTTGGGTGTGCAGAGCAAAACAGTTTGGCAGCAAGGGAGGATAAAAATCAAAGGGTTTGATCTAAGTTTTCATGTCAAAATTTATCAATCTTCGATAAAGAAGAATTGCTATGAGATAAAATTAAAGGTATTAAGGTAAAATTAATTAGAGGATTTGATGGTCGTTTATGGTTAAATGCGGGGTATTTTGATCAAGAAAAATTAGCACTATATAAAGTTGAATTGGTATTAAATCGATGATTGTTTTGTACGACAAAAGAGAGAAAAAATTTTGGGTGTGCGGAACAAAATAATTCAGCATCGAGGGAGGAGGAAAACCAAAGAGTTTGATCTAAGTTTTCATGCCAAAATCCAATAATTTTCAACAAGGAAGAAAAACTTTGAGATAAAATTAAGGACATTAAGGTAAAATTAATTAAAGGATTTTAGGGTCATTTGTAGTTAAATGAGAGGCATTTTGGTCAAGAATAATTAGTACTATATAAAGTTGAATTGATGATGAATGGGTGGTTGTTTTGGACAACAAAAGAGAGAAAAAATTTTGGGTATGCAAAGCAAAACAGTTCGACAGTAAGGGAAGAAGAAAACTAAAGAGTTTTATCTAAATTTTTATGCCAAAATCCATCAATCTTCAACAAGAAAAAATTACTATGAGATAAAATTAAGGATATTAAGGTAAAATTAATTAAAGGATTTGATGATCATTTATGGTTAAATGAGGGGCATTTTGGTCAAGAAAAATTAACACTATATAAAGTTAAATTGGTGATGAATGGGTGGTTGTTTTGGACAGAAAAAGAGAGAAAATTTTGGGTGTGCAAAACAAAATTGTTCGGCAGCAAAAGAGAAGGAAAATCAAATAGTTTAATCCAAGTTTTCATGCCAAAATTCATTAATCTTCAGTAAAGAAGGTGTGAGGGCAAGGATTAAGCAAGAAAGTGAAGAGAATAGGTAAGAAAGTTAAGTTTTTATGGCATTTTCGAATAGATCTTTATAGTTGAAAGATAAAATGATTTATTTATGGAATTTTTGGTGTGATTTGAAGTTGATTGCCCTATATTTAAGCTTGGATTAAAAAGAAAGCACAAAGGAAGCAAATTGACAAGCAAACTAGTTGGTGAGAATTCTAGAGTTTGTGTAATTTTTCAAGTCAATTTAAATTGAATTAATTTTAAGATATTAGATGAATTTTGGTGTGATTTTAAGGTGTTTGATGAGTATGAAATTGAAGAAAATATACTGGATCTATTAGGGGTGGAGTTCGGCCAAGCTAGCTTTGTTATGTGATTGAATGAATTTTTGATATTTGATGAAATTGATTGATGTTTAGCATAGTTTTAAGTTGATATGTATCATTGGAATGAGAAGGAAAAGCTTGTGTTTGATTTTTATATGAATTCAGTCAAAATGGAAATAATGTCCACATGAGTTGATTGTGATATTTCGAGATAATTGCATGAAGTTTAGCAAAGTTTTAATGTGATTTAAATCAAGAAATTGAAAAGAGAATTGACGGATGAATAAGGAAGTGTATTTCGGCCAAGGGGCGTAATTGGTGTGTAAATGATTGTTTAATTTATTGGATGAGTTTAATGTGTTGATACATGTAATTGAGTAAATTCTAAATGGGAATTATATTATACTAAGTGTAGGAGGAGTTCAGATTAAAAAAAAGCCAAAGAAGGGCTCGGAAGAGTGGCGTTCTAGTTCGAGAAAGTTGTGAGTATGGTTATTTTCAAAATTTTTAAGAAATTTGTTGTTTGATGATTGATACAAGCATGAATTTCAGTATTCGAATTAATTAGTTGAACTAAATAAACTTTTATCATGTTAGTAATTTTTTTGCTGCAAGTGAGTTTTTACATTTATCGTACAAATATATATGTATTTTAGAAATAAAGCGAAATACATGATAAAAGTACTATTTTTATGTCTAATGTGGTTAAGAATTTTTTTGTAAATTAAAAGAATTTATGAATGTAAGGTTTACCCTAATTCCTAGTATACCCAACCGAAAATACCCCAGTGTGTACGGTAAGATGGTTGGGAGAGTCACTAACTGTGGGGTTGAGTCAGTGAGTCGCTCTCTGCATGTATGGGGTAGTGTAGATCTGCCTGATATTGGGAGGGGATCATGACCCCAAAGTTTCTCACATTTGCGACTACACGTGATAGCATTTCCAAACTCTAGTAGCGATGAGAAATTCTGTCACGATAGAGCAAATTTTCCCTAGGTTACCTTAGCTAGTTTTCGAAAGAAAAGCGCATCCATAGACACAAAGTTTAGAAATAAAAGTTATAGAGTTTATGCTTTACTAAAGTTATTATTATATATTCAACGTAAAGCTATAAATAGTTAGTTATATTAGTTTTCAGTTTTATAAAGTTTAACGAGAAATTATTAATTTTCGAAAACTGTTTTGGGAGGATATTATTATATTTAAAAAACAAATCATTGTTTGAAAAGTTTATCCACTCAGTGAGTTATATACTCACCACTCTATTTTTATGTTTTCTGAAAAATCTTCCCCAAGAACAATAACGAGCCAGCAGTTAGACGCCACTCCATCAGACGTGTAAGTGGGATGCGAACACGATACAACTGCACTTGTTTAATTTCTTCAAATATTTGTGCATGCATCATGTTTCATGCTTTGTGTATTCTTGTAAATATTACTTTTGAATGTTTATAAACCCTTTTGAGAATTTTATTTGTAAATTAAATTTTGATGGATACTATAAGTTACATAAATGATTTTATTTTCAAGTTTATCTTAAACAGAAAGCATGTTTGGGTTTGATTGTGAGAATGATAGTCTGAGGCCTGATAGTGGAGAAGAATGCATGTCATAAAAGTGTTTTTCTTAAAATTTGTAAGGTGACATTTTCAAAAAACTAATCGTCATGCTGCCAATTTTTTTTTTTTTTTTTTTTTATAACCCCGTTTTGCAAGTTAGAATGTGTATAGTAAGCAAACGAGTTTTCTTGTTGGTGTGGTTTTTTATTACTGTTCGAAGAAAGATAATCAAATTATATCAAGGGAGTATTGTTGTCCAAAAGAAGGGTTTCGGAGGGACAAACATGCTAGTTGTAGTGTAAATCTAATAGCTGTAGAACCTCATCGCCTAGCACCTGCAAGTAGGGACTCATCAACCTCAACTAGTATGGCAGTTACAAGAAAATATGCATCATGATGGTTCTCATGAGACCAAACAGATTAAATTATTTACAATCTAGATTAAATCATCTTTCATTCAAAAATCTTATCAAATTTTTAAGAATAAATTAAGTGAAAACAAAGGAATTAGGCTTTTAGCGGTATTGTGGGCATATAATAACAACATAACAATGCTTTTAATAATATATTTAGATATCCGAAACTGCTTTATATGGTGTTAAATTTTTTAAGTTATATATATTAAGGGTGTAATAAACATAGTATGTTTTTATAATATAAAGTATTTTTAACGAAAGTAATTGATTTTTAAAAAAATAAATATATTAATAAAATTAGAGAATTTAACAAGACTACCTTTTCCATACCTGCAGTTGCTTCATTACCCTCTCATAAAAAAAGTTTTAAAAAATGCCCAAAGCTTCTTAAAGTACGCCTAATTAATGTAAACCATCACATTTCACACAATTTAGTTTAAAATATAGTAAAACTAACAAAACAAATCATTCAACAACATCAACCCAAAATTAATCTCCTTTTTATCGCAAATTTACTCTTACAATATACAATTTTCCATCTCATTTGCATTTGGGTGCATGAAATATTGAAGAAATTGGTAAGAAGTGTTAAGAAGGTTAGTATATTAAAAGTTGATTTTTAATTTTTTGATAAAGATTACTGCTAATTTTTGTTGTTATGGAAAAATCACTCTAACGAAAAAAATTAAGCTTCAGATCAAGCCTAACCCAATATCTCACTATCTAACCCACATGAATACATTTGTCTCATCAGATAGTCTTGACCTGATTTGGGTTATAGATTGATCCAATAAGATAATTTGCCTTATCAAGTTACGTTTTGATGTGATTTAGGTCAAAGATTGACCTAAAGAGATAATTTATCTTATCGGCTCAATTCTTGACCCAATTTGGATCAAAGACTGATTTGAACAGAATTACTTGTCTCTTCAGATTAGATCTAACTCGAATCGAATCAAGACCTAAAATTGACGCCACTCGCTAGAGCGCTAATAAAGTGACGTTTTGATGTGGAGTCATCCTTACTAGTGCATGTTGCTACGTGTGATGTCAACTTCGTGTTGTGACGTGAAACATGACACCATCACTAGTGAGAGGCTTGCACATACATGCTACTCCACTGATTCCCATAAGCAATAATCATCCTAAAACACTTAAATGAGACAACTAAACATGGACCGATACACACACATTGAAATTTAAGTCTCTAGCATCCTAGACCAACAATGACGCATGAAAGTAAGTGTGCGATCCTGATCTAAATCGAGAGATCAAATCTAACTATAATATGAGGCAAGATTCAATGATACACCTCTTAAAGTAACTCTTCATTGCTTGTAGCAACAGCTTCATCTATGAACATTAGTATCAACATAAATATAAGAAGCAAGTATAAATACAAGTAAAGAGCATTTTGTTATAAACTTGTCAACAAGAGCAAACCTAGCATAGGGCTAGTCGAGGCACGTGCTCCCCTGAAATTCTGTAAAAATTTAATTAAGTTTTATAATGTTAATATATTCACAAAATGTGAAAAATCCATTGATGGTTGGAGGTATGTACATTCTTCACCCAGTTCAAGAGTTCAAATCCCTATAAACGCATTTATGTTTTGACCATTTTTCATAACATTTCCTTCATACTTTTTTATAACATTTGCTCCATTTTTCATAACATTCATTTGCACTTTTTTATAACATTTGCTTTTCAACCCCTCCCTTTTATACATATTTATTTTTCAACTCCTCCTTTATATGTTTACTTCTTACATTTTATACACATTTACTGTTGAACCCCTCTTTCACACATTTATATTTTTATATATTTTACTATAGATTACTTGCCAAATAAGTAAACCTTCAAATTTAATATATTTTGACTTTATAAAAGTTTATATCCTATCACTAACTGTGAAAAAAAATATCCTAAAATCTTAATATATATCTATTAATCAATTCTAAAATTTTAAACTTTAAATTATTGCATTTAAATTGTCCATTTATTATCACGATTCAACCTTTTTTATATATTTTTTTTACTTTCTAATTTTATATTATTTAAAATCAATAAAAATTAAAAGTTCAAAAAAATTTAGAACATAGTTTATAATTCGTTGTATAAACTTATTGTTGTTCATTATAAATACAATTTTATTTTTCATAAAATTAGACTGAAATTGTTTTCTAATAAATACACATTAAGTGTCTTATTTAAATTAGTAATTTTTTGAATATATAATAAATTTATATAGTTTATGTTATTTTTAAGTTTTATTTATTTTAATGATTCCGTTATGATTTATATTTAATTTGCTTTAATATTATATATATATTTATTTTATTTTAACTATATTATGTTATCGAACTTTATTATACAAAAAAAAAATTATATATTTAGTATGAATATCAATGCTTAATTTACTTTATTCATAAACTCCCCTAAACAAATTTTTTGGATTCGCCACTGCTTATCAACGTAAATCAAGGTGTGGAACAATAGACGTTACAAAGAGGATGATAAGTTGAAGGGTAAATTGCATAAACTGCCTTCATATTTAAACGAGAAGCTCAAATATGCAAGGTTTGCCCATTATTACTGTTGTCCCATTATGTTGTACATCCGTTTGCCTGTACGATGGGGTTAAAACATAAGGTGTGGAAATACCCCTCTCTTTTAGTGGGAATTGCTATTCAGAACATATCTGTTGTAAGTGAATTCATTACACTTAATAAATCTTTGATCCAGCCAGTATTTTATATATATATATATATAAAAAGACAGAGTCAATTGATCAAGTCAAATGCTTACATATTAATGAAGGAATGACAATGCTGTTTGATCCTTAAATAGTTAAATTAGTATTACTTTTTTAATGAAAGATGTAATTGTTTCCTGCGTGGCCTAAGATTAGATCGTATAAAATTCAATAAAATAAATCACTGGATAAAAACTTGCACTAACGTACCTTAACTGTATCCACAATTGCATGAAACACAAAAAAATCTAATATGCAAATAAATTATTCATCAAATTTGTTGATTATTCCTTTAAAAAAAAATTGATTGTTCATTGACCATCATTAGCCATTAGCTAATTAAGTAAAATTTCAAAGTTGCTGTTTGCATGTGAAATGAAGTTCATTAATATTGATTGATTAAAAAATAAAATAGTGATAAAAAAATATATTTGTTAATAGTTTAAATGAAATTAATTAATTTTAAAAAGTCATTGGAAATGTGATTTCATTATTTGTTTAATCTTGCACAAATCATCGTGATTGTGAGATTGAGCGTTATCATACTCTGAAAGCACCAAATTTATTAATAGCTGAAAGGTATTCTAAATTGTTTCGAATTAAAAAATTATATTTCATTTAAAATATAAATTATATTTAAAATTATTATTGAGTAAATAAGTATATCGAAAATCAAAATTGAAAAATATAACTATAATAAATTTGGTATAATAATTAAATATTTGAAGTCAATAAAATTCATAATGTCAATTTACCTTGAAATTATGCTTTTGTCAACTTAAAAAAAAAAAAAAAAATTATTCAGCCTTCATCTCTCCAAGCAAATGGTAGGGTTTGAGTATCATTGTCTACAAAAAAAGTGGATAATTTCTTTCTGATCAACATATATATAGAGAAATTCCCAATAAATTTTTATAATTAGTGGACAATTTTATCATTTAATATGAGTTATTTTCTCCCGTATTATTAAAAGGAGAAAGTATAAATTAGTGATTTAGACCTTATCAGAGAGTCCTAATTAGATGGTCTGATAATTATAAATGTACTTAGAATATTAAAAAAAAATTGTTTATTGAGAAATGAAATATGACTAAATTAAATTGAAGAAAAAAAAAGAAAAACAAAAACAAAAAGTGTTTTTGTTAGAACAAGCTGCGTGCCATGTACAAGCGTTTCATTTCATGTATTGATGCGAAAGAAATCTGACCGTCGGATCGCATTTGCAATCCAACGGTGGCAGTGAGCGCCGCTCGATTAAAACTTAAAACCCTAAACCCTAAATTGGGCAGTATATATAAAAACGCAGCCAAACCCCAACAAAACGAGCAGCTGCAGCTGAGTCCGTAACTCTTGTCTTAGTGTTAGAAGAAGCAAAATGAGACCCCCAAGAGGCCGTGGTGGAGGCGGGTTCAGAGGAGGAAGAGGGGGCGATGGAGGAGGGAGAGGGAGAGGTAGAGGAGGAGGAGGAGGCGGTAGAGGAGGCGGTAGAGGTGGCAGTGCTATGAGAGGTCGTGGTGGCGGAGGAAGAGGAGGAGGTGGTCGTGGTGGAATGAAGGGAGGAAGTAAGGTAGTGGTGGAGCCTCATCGACACGAAGGAGTGTTTATAGCGAAGGGTAAAGAGGATGCACTTGTTACCAAGAACATGGTCCCTGGTGAGGCCGTCTACAATGAGAAGAGGGTCGCTGTTCAGGTCTCATTTCTCTCTTATTAATTTTTCAATTTTTGTTTTTCAATTAAAAATGCTCTATTATTGAAAAATTTATATATATCGTCCGATCCTCAGAATGAAGATGGAACTAAAGTTGAATACAGAGTTTGGAACCCCTTCCGTTCCAAATTGGCTGCTGCTGTTCTCGGTGGTGTTGACAATATCTGGATTGTAAGTCTCTCTATCGTTTTGTATTGGTTGTTTGTATTTGTTTTGTATATGTTCATGTTACGGGCAAATTTCAATAACACCAAAAATAAGATTCCGTTTGCTTCGAGGGAAACCAGAACATCCCAAATGCTAGGAAAAACTAAGACATATTTTAGGATCACACACATATTTCAGGATCAAAGCAACTTAACTTTTATTAACCACGAGTCTCTAACGGGTTAAAATTAATGGATAATCAGATAGATTTAAATGATTTAAATGCAATATAATCCTATTTTGAATATAATATTTGTCTTCGTTTGAATTTAAAACTAGAAACTAAGTAATATTAGTGAAATAAGAATGTGATTGTAATATTTGTATGGTTTGTATTTATGCTTTTCTGTTTCTTGTTTGATCAAGAAACCTGGTGCTCGGGTCCTGTACCTTGGTGCGGCTTCTGGGACGACTGTATCTCATGTGTCTGACATAGTTGGTCCTGTAAGTAGTCCTTTTGTTGCGAAGCAATGTGTTCGATTTCTTTTATGTCACCATTGTTTTTTGTTGCTTATGTGGTTAGTCTCTTTTGGTTGTTGTAGGATGGAGTGGTGTATGCAGTGGAATTTTCTCATAGAAGTGGCAGAGACTTGGTTAACATGGCAAAGAAGCGAACCAATGTCATACCCATCATTGAAGATGCTAGACATCCTGCCAAGTACCGAATGTTGGTCGGCATGGTGGATGTTATATTTTCTGATGTTGCTCAGCCTGATCAGGTTTGTTCCTTGTGCATATCTTTGTTTTTATTAGAATGCACCGGTTTTAGTGCTTACCTGTCAAATCGGCCGTGAGAATGAAGAATTAGTACAGGGCTGCAGAGGTTGGGAGAGCCATTGTTTTAAGTTAATTAAACATCGCATTCATTTTTTTTTTTCTTTTGTGATAATTTTATTATAAAATCAACGGGTTGTTAAGATATTTTATTAATGTACATAATACATGTTGGTATATGTTTCAAAAATGGTGTCCATTTTCTTGTAATGCATATGATGAGTTCTACTCGGATTCCCCTTCAAGACTTTATGGGTGATGCAAACTCGAGAATCTGATGCAATATAGCCTAATTTTTTTTATATCCTTTCTTTTCTTGATGTGTTAATTGACTAATCTATTGGTTTCAAGTAATTATTATTTATGCTTGTATGTTTTCCTCTTGCTATTGGAGTGGACTCTTGATGATAATTTTCTTTGGAAGGGAATGTTCATGGTCGTGTTTCTCTACCTTTTCTTTTCATTTTTATATTTTCAACTTTTGAAAATATTGGTTTGCAAGATTTCTTAAAAAAATATTGTTTGACATTTTCATTATCAATATCAGAATCATGCATATGATGATATACTCGGATTCCCCTTCATGACATTATGGGTGATGTAAGCCGAGTTTCTGATGCTCTTATAAAACTATTGTAATGCCATTGTGATTAATTTATGTTTTCCCTTTTTTTTTTTTTTTAATAATTTTTAAAATTCAAGTCACTCATTTTTTTTTTAATTAGTTATGCATTAATTGCTTTTGTTTTTTTTTTTTCCCTCCATTTCTTGTCTGGGCTCTATATTAGAACTACACTGTTTGGATGGTTTTACTTAATTGGAAGTTAGTTCCAATTCACCTGTTTCTACCTCCTGTTTGCATTATTTACCCAAGGCTCAGTAAGGTTGATTGCATTCATATGGTTAGAATACTTGTGAGCATTCTAGGTCATCTATATTTTGCACTAGGTCTGTTATGTTGTCTTATAACATGGCCCAGTTATCTACTATCAATTCTGGTTTCTGATGGCAAACCCCAAAGAATAATCCCCCTACTACACTACTTAACCAATCAGTTCAATGAATTAATTAATTGCTGGATCTTAAGAAATGCCTGGTTTACTGGCATTCTAGTTTCAAGATTTTTTTTGTGTACAGCATTCATGTGGACCTACTAGGCGTATTTTTTTTAGTGGCACATTTGAGTTTTCATTCTCAGTGATAGCTTATACCTACTACGTTTTTTGTTTCAAGTGGCACTTTCCATTCCAAGTGATGGTTGTTAATGTTATAGCGAGTTGCATGTGTTCCTCCTCACCTGATTTCTGCTAACTTCTGCTGCTTTGTTCTTTTGTGATTATGTAAAGTTGATTTATTCCCTCTCTCTTGGTTATGCGGGTGATATCATAGCTTTGCAGGAGGTGATGGTGCCCGGATTTTACATGGTGTTAATATTTTTGAACCTTTGTTTTGTGGATTTTTCTTTTGTTTTAACAGGCAAGGATTTTAGCCCTTAATGCATCATACTTTCTGAAAGCTGGAGGCCATTTTGTAATTTCAATCAAGGTTGGTATTAAAATTGTTTTTATCTAGTTCCTGTAAATGTTTGTGATGTCCCTATTGCACTTGAATAATTTTGATTGTGCTGATCTTTTTATGTTGACACGTAACTTGTTTTTGTATGAACATCTCAGGCAAATTGCATAGATTCTACTGTTCCTGCTGAGGCAGTTTTCCAGAGTGAAGTGAAGAAGCTGCAACAGGAGCAATTCAAGCCTTTCGAGCAGGTCACCCTTGAGCCCTTTGAACGGGACCATGCTTGTGTGGTTGGTGGCTACCGAATGCCAAAGAAACAGAAGGCGTAGGATATCCATGTACCCGATATTATCTGCAAACACTGATTTCAAGTTTTTGAGTCTCCTTTTTAATCTAATTGGGCTAGAATTTTGTGCTATATTTGGTTTCTTTTGTTAGATAATATAGAAGCTCAATGTGGGATGTTGGTTAAACCATTTTGTGTTAATTCAATTTCATGATAGGGTGGTATCTCTATATGTTGTGAGGCTATGTGAACGGAAAATCATTCAACACCTGGATAAAAATATAGGGAAAAATGTGCATTTCAATATGTGCGCTTAAAAGAGATGATTTTCCATTTTATTTATTAGAATTTGATTAATTTACTGATTATCTAAATCGGTTTTTTTCACTAACAACCTTTGAATTGATTTAAAGGATAGTCACTGAAGAATCTAACGATCGTTATTCGAAAATTATATTGGGTAATTTTATTCAAAATCAGTTAGTTATAGTCAAATTCATTTATTTTTGGACGATAAATTCATATTTATGACATGATTATAGTGGGTTTGGGCATAAACTACACCGTAGAATTTGTGCTCGTCTGTCAATTTAGCATGTTGCTTCGACAGAAATTAAAAAAATGTTACTCCAACAGAATAGTTTGAATGCATGCCGTGACTGTGGTTCCTGTCTACGTATATGAATGCGAAATGCTTTGCAGTCACTATGGAAACATTCGCTAGGCATACGTATGTATGTATATATGTAATGCTTTACGCGTATGTATGTAAGGGATAGCTGGCAAATGACATGTACACTTGAGCAACAGTCGCATGCTCAACTCATCTACCTGTACGTATTTAATAAAATTTTTAAAATTTAAAAATAAAAAATAAAAA
This sequence comes from Litchi chinensis, assembly GCA_019925255.1. NCBI lineage: Eukaryota > Viridiplantae > Streptophyta > Magnoliopsida > Sapindales > Sapindaceae > Litchi > Litchi chinensis. The sequence goes on from CM034474.1 coordinate 21,365,977, forward strand.
AAAAAGAGTAAGTTGCAGCACTCAAATATTTTCAATCTAAGATGGGTATATTTGATTTATAATTTATTGGAGTTTGATTGATTTTTTGAAAAATAGATTGTGATAGAATGTATGGATTTTATAATCTTCATATAGTTTTGTTAATATTGTTTATGAAATCCAACTAAATGCTGGGGAGAAGATAAGATTTTGTTATTGATATTTTTATTCATAAATTTTATATTAAAATCCACTAAATTTCATCATTTAACTAAAATCTGTAAGATCAATAGTTTTTTAATACATTTAAATTTAAATAGATTGCATATAAATCTGAATTGAATAAACTTAAATCTAAATGGATTTAAATAAAATTAGTATAAATTTAAATTAAATACACTTAGATTTAAATTGATATAAATGTGTTATATATAAATCTGATTTGAACATACTTAAAAGATAAAATTAAAATTTATCGGATACAGTGTCCATCACTATTAGATCTGAAGACTTTAACATGCTTCGCAGGTTGACTATTTTAAATGCTTCAAACATTTCAAGAACTTTCTTTTCTCATCTGAGATATACATACCCAAATTTTGATTAATTATCCACTAATCGATGAAGTTTTTATATCCTTTTATTACTAGAATGTTTAACAAACCACACCCATCAACATGTATGAGTTCTTAAACATCCTTTGATTTTGCTCCTTTGGGTCGTGAGAGATCTCTAAGGCATATTATTCTTTAAACTTGATTTAAAAGGTTTGTACTTCTAGGACATTCAACTCGATCGCTTAAAATTCCATTACTTACCAATCTTTTGATTCTAACTAGTGTGTAGAGGCTACATTTTATAGTTGCTGATGTAGATCATTCGATTTACTGTCTGACTTACTTGGCCACCAATAACCTATAAAAAAGCCACGAGATAAAATTAGGGTGTTTGGACATTAGTGTGATGCCAATCAAAAGCCCTTTAATACTCAAGTCAGTTTATGTATTATATAAACAGTAGATCAAAAAATAAATGATACATATTAAATAATTCATGTAGGGATAATAAGTACAAATAGAGTGAGTCAAATAATAGATCACTCATAGGTTGGCATAAATAGAGTTGATTGATAAATTGCACTTGAGCTAGCACAAATAGAATAAGTCGGTCGATAGATCGCATTTAAGTTGGTATAATTAGAGTGAGTTGATTGGTAGATCGCATTCAAGCAGATACAAATAGTGAGTTGGTCAATAGATCGCTGTTAAGATATTTCTAGTAGGAAGTTGATCGCTTTTGTTGGAAAATGGTGAGCTTGTTATCAAAGATGAAGCTGAGCAGATTGAGAAGTTGAAGTGGTTGTACTGAATGGCCCCTAAAAAAAAAGAAAGTCACCTCCATAGCGTTATAGCTTGGCTCTTATAGGTGTGGAGCTCCTGCCTATTAGTGGGTAGATTGCTCCTGATGTCAAGGGATTTGATCGTTTGATTTTAGCACCTGCTCAAGTCGAGCAACTTTCAAATGATAAGCCAAGATGTGGGTGTCTTGAGCAGGTGGACTTTCCAAACTTAGTTTGGGCCTTCGTTTATAATTGAACCCAATTACGAGGGCTTATAATTGAACCCAATTATATTTTTTTGACCACTACAGAATGTACCCATGCAATCAACATTATTATTATTATTATTTTTGAAGATACAATCAACATTATTATTCTTACTAAAAATAACTTTTTAATACAAAGTAATCAAACAACCAAGTCTAAACACGCAAAGAAAAGAAATTATAAATTCCTCCTAAAAATGGGTGCATAATAAACGTCCCATAAAATATATAAAAAGTATATCAAACTTGAGATGCAAGTCTACTACTATTAAAACCGAAAAATGCACTTTTATGCTCAAGCGCAAAACAATAAAAATAATATAATAAACTATTAAATAGTTTCAAAAAGTATAGTAGTTTATATTTACAATTTAAAATACATAAATTCAATAATAATTCATTGTGTTCATATTCTTATTATATGTTTGAAAAAAAGAAAAAGAAAAAGAAAATGCTAGTCCTAAAAATTTTTGGATTTGCCCTAGGTAAACTAGAAGTAGAACTACTTTTTAAAGAAATATAGATGGGGAGCCATGATGCATTTTTGCATGGGGGAAACTAGGATTTTTCATCAAACTGAGCTAGCTTTTTTTCTTGGTACAAAAATGTAATATAACATAAATAAATTGTATTATTATGAATTTTATACTTTCTGTTAAAAAGATAAATATAAACTCTCATCAAATTTGAAACAATATTTACAACAAGTTTTTTCCAATATAGACAATCATACAATTTAATCTAATTATGTAGGGAGTTTTCAGTAGTTTTTACTGTAAGCATTATATTATTGTCAATTATTTAAACATCTCAATCTAACTTTTTTATTAATGGACAAAAATGTTGCAATAAAAAATAATATATAAACAACAAACATCCATACTTTTAATATCAAATGACCATTAAAGTAGTTAACGTGTCATAATCTTATCAACCTATATCTTAAATACTATAATTGAGTCTTTATTATTAACTTAAACTTATGGATCAAGTAATTTCTAATTGGATATTAGAGTTAAAGGTCTTGTATTCGAATACTCTCTCTCTTTTTATGTTTCAAGTTTTTTTTTTTCTTCATTGAACATATTATATGTGAGGAGACATCTAAACATATATGATGTTTGTGGTATATTCACGTTGCAATGAGTAATAAACATATCAAAGATCCATTCAACCTCCATCTTAAATATGATAGCTAGTTTGACCCCTATCAACTTAAACTTTTAGTCTAGTGGTCACTAATAAAAGCTATTTATTCTATTATATGCCATCAAACAAACGCATAAAAAAAAATTAAAACAATTCTAATCAACTTGATTCTAGAAAAGCTGAAAAAAATAGGGAATAACGTCTAATTATAATATACATATTCGTAAACTTTACTCTAGTTTAATGTATAACTAAATTATCAAAAACGAATTAGTAATAAATTATTTGGTTTTGTACTAGAATATTAATATAAAAATATTTGAAACAATATATGACAATTTGGAGATTAATAAATTCAATAACAATTTATAATTGAGAACTTTTTGTCAAAACAATTTTATAATACTAGATATAATTCCTTATATACTTTTCTTCAGGAATATACAGATTTTAACCAAAACGTAACACACACACACACACACATATATATATATATATATATATATATATTTCAGTGGGCTAGACTGGTATGGTTCGCCCTTGATTTATTGGATGTAATTAAAGTGGCCATGTGAATCTTCGTGACTTATTAGGGTGAAATGGACGTGAAACTACTTCTGACTTCTGAGACTGTTTGCTATCTTTGGTATCCAAATCTGACTAAGGTTTCCCACTGCAAAATATACATCATAAAACAATGTGCAGATTTTGATTATACAACAAGTTATTAATTGCCAACACAAATCACAACCATTATACATATCAAATATACATGCACTGCATGGGTTTACTCTTTTGGATTGTTTTGCATTTTCCTATGTCATTTTGTTTGTGTTTATGTCAAAACAAGTTTAATTGGCTCTCCCTAGCAATATTATATAATAACCCCTTATATATTATGGTCAGAAACCTTTTGTACAATTCAAAACAATCATTCATGAGATCCCTCTCTTTTTAGTTTAAAAGCAAACAACAATATCAATATATATATGTATATAAATACATATAGGTTAAAAAGTGAAAATGGTATAAAAAAAAATAGGTTGTTAATATTTTTGCCTTAACTCATTACTTTTAACATTGGAGTTCCAATAAATATAGATTTTGACAAAAATGCCCTTTGGAAAAACTAAATTCACCTTCTCCAATTTCTTTTATTATAGGAATCACTCTATTCTCCATCCGACATCTTCTCTAATGAACTTTCTCCCTTCTCCATCCAACATCTCTCTCTTATTCTTCTTCTTTTTTTTTTTTTCTCTTCCATTTCCACCGAAAAGTGATGTTCCTCTTCGGAAAAACACAAATCTACAACTAATAGTTTAAAATTAGTTGAGTCATTGCCTTTCACTTTCGGTTTATTGGTTGCTAATAGTTTAAAATTAGTTTTGAAATTCATGAAGTTTTTTGAAAATTGAAATTTATGAAGTTAATTGCTAATTCGTATACTTTGATGTGAGTTTTTTTTTTTTTTTTTTTTTGTTTTGACTTACTCAATAAACCATTAGAATTACGGGAATATAAGAAGTTGATTCTTGAATTTAACTGATGGATCTCTCAGGAGAAGACAACTATGAATCGGCCAGCTGTTATAGCACTCACATTTATTAGTGCGACAAATTTTTATTGATGGAGAAATTTCTAAGATATACAACTATGTGACACATGAAACAAAACTATTTCCACAATTTTCCTCTAATGATCAGTGTCTGAAACCTTTAATTTGAATCTAATATTCGATGACTCCGAGTCTTGAAAAACTAATCTCTTTTACATATCTAAAGAGCTAATTAAGGCCTTGTAAACCAACCATAAACTTCAAATTTGTTAGAAGTGAGAATCAAAAACTATGATGTGAACTCATATTTGTACATTTACAAACTAAACAAGAGAAATATATAAATTGAACATATATATATCTACAGTCAAATAAGTTGGTGAAGATGGAATGTTGTAGAGTTATCTAAACTCTGACCAAGTAGAAAGACATTAATTATCCACTTAATTGCTAAGATGGTAAGTGAGGCCTGGCTGAAAATATTATGATCTTAGCTGGGATTGTTACATGCAGTTTGTCGTTTCCCAATTCACATTAGCCAAATGCACATCTTGGCATTGTAACCTTAGTTTCCTAACCATTGTTGAATGTTAAATCTTTCTCAATTTGGAAAAATTTAGGTCTCTTGTACAGATAAGAGCAGGGACTGGTTAAAAGGCACATCAACCCTTTTGTTCCGGCTGTCGTAAGATAAAAATAGAGGGCATATTTCTCTTGACAAATTACAGACACTGCCATCCATCAATGCATCTGTGTAGCCCTAGTCATGTTCCTAGATACATATGGTTTGGTGACTAGTCAATGACCATGAAACAATTAATTCTTTATTGAAGTCATAATAAAAATATATCTCAGGTTTTATGTTGTGGGTTTATAAACAGTAAAATACGTCATCAAGTACTTTTAAGATATTATATAAGGTTGGGGCAACTTGAACTAAGGATATTATCAAATTATATGATTTTTTTTTAATCACCAAACTATATTGGTGTATAATATATATTATCATTAATTTAACATATTAATAGAATTTATAAAATTAATATGTCAAAAAGACAATACACTAAAATGGCACTCATTACATTCACTAACAATTTTCAATGTGTGTAACGATCAATGAGAACCAAACTACCAAAGGTTAAGCTAGGGTACGTGATGCTTGGGGGGCATTTTTGTAGTTTGCTTGAATTAAAAGGACTAAAAGTCAAAAGCAAATAAGGTGGTTTGCATGTATACATAAATAAATCAACTTCCACTGCGAACTCTCCCAAAATTACAAGCAAAAGAGAAGAAAAGATCAGGTCAGTCAGGCCCTTCTCTCTCTCTCTCTCTCTCTCCCCCTCTTATTTTCTACATTTTTATGAAATATACAGATAACAGCAATTGTTCTTATTTTAGGTTTTAGAAGTTTTATACCTACCATAGTCTTCATTTTAGTTTAAATTTTTATTGATTATAATGATGAGGTTGCTATATATAATTTCCTGAAATTTTACATTTCCTTAAGGTCAAGTGATAGATCACAAGATTTAAGGGTGATAATATGGGACGCGGGAAGATACAAATCAAGAAAATTGAGAATTCGACCACAAGGCAAGTGACGTTTTCAAAGAGGAGATCTGGCCTTTTTAAGAAAACTCATGAGCTCTCAGTTCTTTGTGATGCACAAATTGGTCTCATTGTCTTCTCAAGCACTGGAAAGCTCTCTCAGTACTGCACTGAGCCTTTCAGGTTTATTGTATTTTATCATACTCTTTTTATGATTTGCTCATTTATGTTTTCAAGATTTCAAACTTAATTTGCATGCATATATGCTAATTTAATTTAATTAGCATATACATATATCTTTCATTCAGGTTTATTTAATTTTATCATGCCCTTTTATGATTTGCTCATGTTTTTGTTTTCAGGTCTCATTCTCTTTCTTCTTTTCTAGATGGCACATGTGTACATACATACATACATACATACATACATACATACATACATACATGCATACATACATACATGTAAATATATATATTCTATTGACGGTTACATATATGCTAATTTTTCCTTCCTCTCTCTCTCTCTCTCTCTCCCTCGGTCTCACATTCTTCTGTTGACCAAATATCGTATTTGACTAGTTCTTTCTTGCCTCTAAGTTCAGATGCCAATTAAGGGAGAGTGTAGAGCCATGTATATCGTTAGCATGCACACCACTACATGGCAGTTTTAATGAGTTTTGAATTTTGATTGGTCTACTAATGGTTGCAACTCAGGATATATAGGCGGCCCTTAATAATTACCACAGAAGTACCCTTTTCAGTATTATTTTCCTATCATAATGAATAATATTTCACCATTTGCAATGAAATGTGATAGCACTAAAGCTTTGTAATTTAATCATTTGAGTGTATTTCGTTAATTTATTTACGTTTTGTAAGCTTTCACTATTTAGAAATTTAGAGGATACATAATGGAATTGTAATTAAAACAAAACGTAAATTTAGATGCAAGAAAATATTATTTAAACTAATAATTTCATTTAGACTTGGAAAAGAAAAAAAGGAGAAGCATAAGTTTATACAAGAACTAGACAAAGAATGAATCCTTATTTTTACTAGCTAATTAATTTCATATGCTTCATAAGATGCATATAATTCATGCACTATGACTACAAACTGGCATTATTGTTGCATACATCCACCTGCCTAGCTAACTTTATGCAACTGTTTGTGCTGTCATAGAATGGAGCAAATGATTGAAAGGTACCAGAAGGCTACTGGCACTCGCATTCCTGAGCACGATAATCGGGTATATATATGAAAAATTTTGTATGCGATCCTTTCAGTCTAAATTTGCATACAAGTTAAAGCTAATTACTCATTTAGTTGTTTTTCCTTTCATCAATTTCATTGATAGGAACTATTATACAATGAGTTGGCAGTACTGAGAAAAGAAACTCGCCGTCTTGAATTAAGCATGCGATGCTACACTGGTGAGGACTTGAGCTCTATACCATATGAGGATCTTGATGGACTCGAACAACGTCTTGAGCGCTCTGTGAACAAGGTCCGAGACCAGAAGGTAGTATTGTTACACTACAATGTACATAATAAATCAAACTTGATACATTATTAGGTAGAAATATAACTCTTTATGATCAAGGATTTACTTAATCGTATTTAGGTGATACGTTGATCCTAGAAAACGTTGCTCTTTATAAACTTTTTTAGAAAGTTTGTCAACGTGATAAAAGTTGAGATGCTTAAAACAAGAGATTATAAGAAGAAAATGTAGATATGATCAACTTTTCTTCTCACTTGTGTAAATGTTAGAGATGGTGCGGTTAGCTGCTTGATTTGGAGAATTGTTCTTTTATTTTTTATAATTGTCTATTGTCTATTCATATGTTTTTTCACTATCCAGAATATTAAATTATCATGTAACATGTTAAGCCTGTCTTTACATTATATTGTTGCAAATTATTTTTCCATAACCATATAATTAATCATGAGTTTAAATAGCTAATTAATTGTCACAAGGCGTTTGAACAAGGAAAATATTATTTTAAATGATCATAACAATAATTGTAATAAGTGATATTTATCAATTTTGAAATTTCGTTCTTAAGGTTCAATCATTTATTAATTTTGGTTTAGGATATGGATCTTTGCATTTATAGCACTTGTGAACTTGCTTTTCAAGTTTTTCTCACTGAATTAATAATTTGAGTTTCGATAACATCAAAGTAGATACATATAGACTTGATTTTTGCACGAGACTATAAGTCTCCAAGGAAGAAAAATTTTGTTCTCCTTGATTTAAGGTTTCCTTCCTTCCTTTTTTGAGAGTTAATAAATTTTTCCTCTTTATAAAATAATTATTAGATCTTCAAGTTTTTCTTTTAAATCTCATGTTTTTCTTCTAGAGTTGAGGTTTTTTTTTTTTTTTGACCTTCATTTCAAGAAATCCTACAAATTCAACCCAAAATAACCCCCAAAAAAAAAAGAAAAAGAAAATTCTATAGATTCAAAGAACTCATATTTTAATTTATTATAAAAAATCGTTCACTCATTGTTATGAATACTAAAATAAGATTTCTTTTCTATAAAAAATAATATAGTAGAGAGAATGAAGAAGATAGGAGAAAGAGGAATGAAAAAGAGAACATTTATTTTGTTAAGGGGATCTTTTGGTCAGTACACACACTTTGGAGATATTGAAACTCAAACTATTAAGTCTATGGCAAACTTCTAATTGAAAAAAAAAAAAAATGTCATCACATACCATTTCCACCTTATTAAGATTCTAGTATTTATCTTGGAACCTTGTGTGTACATTTTTATACGTGGCTGGATGTGCAGAATGAGCTCCTTCAACAGCAGCTTGATAATCTACGTAGAAAGGTAAAATCATGGATCTCTCTCTCACACACACACATCATAAACACAATCAAAACTTTCTTTATATTCTTTTTATTAAAAAACAAAACTTCTTTTCCCTTTTGTAGGAGAGAATGTTGGAGGAAGAAAACAGCAACATGTTCCGATGGGTAAGCATATGATTTAAATGAACTTACGTACCGGGAATTAATAATATTTTAGTGACTTGTTTTCTCAACTATATCACATTATTCGTTTTGGACCACATCACTCTTTTTGAGTTATGAATGTGAAGACTTGAAATATATGTAATTTGGTGTGTAATCATGGTTATGCAGATTCAGGAGCACCAGGCAGCATTTGGGTATCAGCAAGCAGCAGTACAAGCAAAGCCAGTGGAGACTCAACAAATCCTGGAACAGTTTCCATTCTGTGGAGAGCAACCGAGTAGTTTCCTACAGCTTTCAACTACTCAAATGCACCACCCTTATCATCATCTTCAGCTTGCTCAACCCAACCTTCAAGGTTCCAATATTTAGGCCACTCCTAGAGGTATATATATTAAACAAATTTAGTTTTATTAATTAGTCAAGGGTTGAACAAGTTTTGACAGGTTTGTATGTGGGGTTTACATCATTTGCAGATAATGATTTCCAGTGTGAAAGAAGAAATCAGTTACCATTATCATGACTCAATAATGAAGCTACATATGTGTTTTTTTTGCGTTTATGAAATTATATATGATTTGTAGTCCAGCTTTGTGTGTTGCTGGTTGAACTATTCTATGTAATTTGAGGCATTTGCTTCACTGTTTAGCAAATTGCATGCCATGACTTCAATGAATGTGTCGTGCTATATTTTATAGGGAAAAATCTGAGTAGCGCCTGAAAATGAAAATATTATCAGAAAACATCGCATTTTGAGAGGTTTATCCAAAAAAACCCACACGTTAGTTTTCATCCAAAAGGTAAGCAGTTTTGTCAGAAAACTTGGAGAAGACGAAATTGGCCTTACCGTATGATATTGAAAATTTTAAAGGTATTAAAAATTATAATTTTAAATAATTAAAATAAAATAACTAATTAGAAATAAATATAATAAATTAAAAACTAATTAAATTAATAATTAATATTTAAAATAATTAAAATTAAAAAATAGAGGTGGAGATCCCAAATATGATCTCCATATTTCATGAAGATAGATGAACGGAGATCTCCATTTTTCAACCAAAAAAAAAAAAAAAAATCATAAAAATTGAAAATTATTATTCATCGTAGTTTAGCACAACCTCCTAACAACACACCAACACTACACTTTTGGTCATCATTACAAGGGTTCAACAGCCATCACCTACATCAAACACTAAATCATCATCATTACCATTTTTCATACAAAACAATCATCAAATTGAATTAAATAAATTAAATTAAATAATATTCAATAATTAAAAAGTCATTAAATAAAAAAATTAAAAAAGAAAAAATTTGGTTGAATCCAAAAAAATTCATTAAATTAAAAAAATGGAAAAAAAAATTGAAAAAAAAAAAAAAAAAAAAAAAAAAAAAAAATTAAATAAAAAAATAAAAAAACAAGATTTGAAAAAAAATTGAAAGAAAAAAAAATTGAAGATCTGGGTTTGGGTTCAGCCCAGATCTCCATTGTTTGAAGATTAAGGTTGAACTCAAATATTTTTAAATTAAAAAAGAAATAAAAAATAATAAAATTTTAAAAGAAAAAGTTGAAGATCTACGGTTAACCCAAATCTTCAAAGTTTAAAGATTTGGGTTGAACCATATCTTCATTAAATAAAACAAGTGAAAAAAATAGAAAAAAAATAATTTTAGTCCTTAATTTTTAAGAAATAATAAAAAATTTTAACTATGTTATGGAAAAAGACGAAATAGACCTTAAAATTTTGAAAAAATGTTAAATTAGACTCTCCCATCAATCAATTATCAATCAAACCTAATGGAAAATATGAAAATAATCATTTACTCTTGGACTTAGTTAAAATGGATAGAAAGACCATTATACCCCCATCCATAGTTAAATATTATAATAACATTTAATTATGAAATTATCCTTTACTGGTTTTATATGTAAATTTTGTGAAATTATAATTTTGCCCTTGGACTCAATTTTTTTTTTTTTTAGAGTATAGATTTTAAAAAAATAAATATGAATTGTTATTGTAAAATAGAATAATAAATAAAATCATTAAATATTAAAAAAATCACTACCAGATCAAAAAAACCATCTACTAGATTTTCATCAATTATTTACTCGATTGATTTACTATTAGATAAAAAAACAAAACCAAATCAAATGAAAAAAAAAAAAAAATCAAGACCAAATGTTAAAAATTTTCAATTCTTTTAAGGCTAAATATCATTTTTATTTATGATTTTTTATGTTTATTAAATATCTAATCTTTTATTTATTATTATTTATAAAATTTTTCTAAATTGGTTATTTTTTAATTTTTTAAAATTATCTAGTTCGTACACATGTCATAATCCTAAATTGCGATTTGAAATGACAAAATTATCCCTGCACACCATGTCGCTTGTTAGTTTTAACTATTAGTTAATTGATGGGACGAACTAATTTTACATTTTTTTGAAATGTTAGGGTTCATTTCGTCACTTTTTGACATATAATTAAAAATTTGATTATTTTTTAAAAGTTAGAGACTAAAATGATGTTTTCCCAAAAAAATATTTGAATAAAAATTTTCAAACCCATATTTTAATTAAATAAAAAAAGGGCAAATATCATTTATCCTTATGTTTTACGAAAATGTTAAATTTTTAACTATATTTTGAAAATGCATCAAACTCTCCTTAAAGTTTTGAAACAATATCTTAAATTAATTCCTTCTATCAGTCAACTGACGATTAAACTAAATAGAATGTAGGAAAAGACTATTTTGCCCCTCATTTTAGTTACAACACATATAATGATTGTTTACTGTTGATAAAACTAAAAATTATAATTAGTTAAGAGTAATAAAATAAAAATTAAAACTAAACCCTAAAATAAATGAATTTAAAAATTGAAAAAATAAAAATTCAAACTGCACATCTTCAACTTCAATCATTCACCACATCAATCTTCATTTTTAATCAAACAACACTCACAACATCAACTTAATCTCTTATCCATTAGCATTTCAATAGAAAATCAATTGAAAACCAAACTAATATCAAGACAAAATTCACAAATATAAAAAAAACTTCAAAATGCTTAAAAAACTAAAATTAAAATAATATTTAAAAAACTTTAAAAAATAGAAAATCAATCTAGTGATGAACCAAATCACTAGTGATGAATCGTGATGATAATCTTTACATTCCTTCAAAAGTGAAATTCAAGAAGAAAAATGTAAGCATAAGGAAGAAGATTAAGGGCCTGCTTGGGATACTGGCAGAAGTACTTATTTTGGCTTCTAGAAACCAGAAGTTATTTTGAGGAAATGTTTGGATTGAATCTCAAAATAGCTTTTGGCTTTCAAAAGCCCTTCCCAAGGAAGCCACAATTTCTAGCTTTGACATAAAGAGCTTCCTACTGAAAACATGCGAAGCCATTTTTCATTTGATGAATCTTTTATAATTCCAATTTTGTCCTTACTTAATTGAATAATAAATCTACTATTCCATCCATTTCCTCTCATTCATCGATCTAAACCCATTTTTGCTTTTTGAAAAAAAAAAATTATAACCTTATCTACCATGAAATTGATGACATGGGTTCACTTAGAAGGTAAAAGAAATTGGTGTCTTTTGCTTGTGATTTATAATTGTCATATAAGGTAAAATTTTTCTCTGTTCATCATTTAGTATGTGATTTCTTTGCTCTTTTTCTTCTCAAAAGCACTTCAACATAATTATCTATGTACCATTTTTCTTCAGAAGTTTTTACATCTCGAGAGCTCTCTAGACATCAACATCAACAGCTTCGCTTGATCTTCTTCTTCTGAAAAGCCAGCAAAGTACAATTTTTCTTCAAAAATGTTAATATTATTTAAACTTATAATATTGTAATACCATGCTTGATGTTGTTGTTCATGTGGGTCTGTCTTGATATGTTGTTTGATTTGGGATAGCTTTTGTTGGGTTGTGATTGATATTTGTTTTAATTTTGTAAAGACTAAGATTTCATTATTTTCACCTTACCATGTCACACTAGTCTCAGCAATTGTAACATCCTCTTATAATTGTGTTTGTGGTATATATATGCAAATCTAGACTTGGGTGATGTAGAAGAAACTTTAATGTCAGTGAAGGGATGATAATTTATATATATACGAATCTAAACGGTCTTCAGCAGATTCTATTTTGATAACAAAAGGCTTATCTCAAAATGATAATTTGTTGTCAGTAGTGGTGTTACAGGACTGTGTTTAGCAAACTAAGGGAAATGATAATTTTAGAGTTGCAACTTAATAAATGGAAAAAAAAAAGTCTTAATGTTATAACTACACTGTAAAAGGAAGATTATTAAGTATATCTTTAGACAAGATGACACCCTACTTGACTACATTTGAGTTGGCAATAAAATGGGGTGCTGTTGAAACTAGAAACATATTTAATAGATGTTAATTACTAGCAACCTTCGTCATTATTGCCAATGAATTGAATATATATATATATATATATATATATATAAAGAGAGAGAGAGAGAGCCAATCCTAGAACATGGATGGGAAATCTTCCATGGTATTGTGATCCTTAATGTTTATACATATGTTTTTGTATATATAAAGATGTTTGCTTATATATTAAAAAAAAAAAAAATCCTCTTATAATTGTCTTGGGTTTTCTCGGCTATATCGAGGTGGAATTATTCAATGAAAATATGTTTAATGAATTGTAAAGTTACCTAATATTTGAACTTATAGAAACTTGCTTCTAAATTGTGATGAAAATATATTGAACCTTTTGATTTTCCTAGTATTTTTGTGTATCACATTGTGTCATATATACAAAGTGTAATACCTCTTCCCAATTCTACAATTGTACATCTGTATGGAATAATATCTTGTACGGTTCATTTGTGATATAATAAAAGGAATCTTTAAGTGTTGGGAGATGAAATTAAAATTTTATAGAATTTTCAAAAGGATCGGGAGTAAATTTAAATTATAAAAATTTAAGGGGCAATTAATGAAAATGTAAGATTTTTCTAAAGAGTGGCAAAATGGTAAATAAAGTGAAATGATAAGGACATAAGGGGAAAATAAAGAATTCTTTAAAAACTGGCAAAATTTATAAATTTAAGAAAGTTTAAGGGCAAAAAATGAGCTTAACTCACGATTATAAATATAGGGGTATGGTGAGAGTGGCTGTGAAAAGCGAGAGAGAAAGTGAGAGAGAAATCTAGAGAAAGAGAGAAAGCTATCGACAGAGCAAATGAGGCAGATTTGTAGTTGTTTCAAGTCAGATCTCTATCAGTTTTGAAGAGAAATCAAACCATTGGAAGGTGAAGAACGGGTCTAGGAGTATTATCTAGCCAGATCTAATAAGAACTAAGTGGTAAGGACAAATTTTTATGATTCTATTTTGGTAAGAAATCTGTCAAGAGCTGTCAGTGGGCTGTATCTGTTCTAATGAGATTTTCGTAGATAGATTTAGAGATTTGAAGTTATAGACGAGGGGGAAAACAAGGCAAAAGGTTGAGAAGAAACTGATAAGTGAAATGACTGAGAAAATAATGTTGATTTGAAGTAGTTTAATTGTGGTTTAGGATGATTGAGTTTCCATCACAAAACCTGTTGAGGTTGCTACCTGGTTTAGGTGAAGAAAATGGTGAAATGCTACTGAGTGTATATACGTAGAACTTGATGAAGTTGGAGAATGTTAATGACTATGTGAAGTGTGAAACTTGGAAAAGAAGTATTGAGATCGAGTATACGTGAGTTAGGATGGGAGCTCGCGAGATGTGAGCTGGATGATGCCCACAACTCATTTTTAGCGCTGGTCGAAATGGATTGAAGTGCGAGCTCATAGAGAGCGAGTTGAGTGAGGCTACAACTCTTTATAATGTCTATCCGAGTTGGACTAAGGTAGCAGCTTGTAAAGGCCGAGTTGGGCAGCACCTATGAATTGGGCTAAACTAGAAAGTAGTAGCTCGCTGAAAGGGTGAGCTAAGCGAGATAGATAATGCTTGCAAATCGGGTTGAGTTGGATGAAATAATAGCTTGCTGAAGGGATGAGATGGACAAGGTGGGGTACGAGCTCACAGCTCGAGCTGGATTGGCAGTATTGCAGTCCGTAGTAGCTTGGGTGAAATTATAAGTTGTAGAAATAATAAAAATGGCTTGAAATTGAAGTGTTCTGCATGCTAAGCAAATATTTTATTTGTAATAAGTGTAGGTCAAAAAGGCGAGCTAGAGGTGATCGTTGGAGACGTGGTTCAAGTGAATAGAAAAGCAAGCAGTGAGTGTGAAAATATTTTAAATATTTTTCATTTTCCTTTGCAAACTATTATAGATTTTTAGTACTTGTTCTTTTTAGCTTATCAATGATTTATTTTTTAGCATGCAAGGAAACAATTTATGTATAAGATGATATGCAAAGTTTATTAGTATATTTTATGAAAAAGAATTTGAAATTGAACTATAGAAAAAGAAAAGATTTTCAATGACTAGTGGAACAGCCCAAGTTTATAGATATATAGACCTTGTGGCTTTAAACCCAGTCGGTATATCCTACAGTGCATGACAAGTGTTAGGAGGATGAGTCCTATTAACATCGGGGGGATCAAGTTTGTCATGTTTATCATGTCGTCCTCTATACTTGTGGGGTATTACCTTGTTATACGGTATGCGATGGTAGTTCCGCCACGTAGTAGCGGAATGTCTTTGTAGATTTGTCACAGTATGCGATGCTAGCTTTTACGTCACGTGACCCCCTATATTGAGCGGAGCTGGTCTGGTCACTTATGTGATTGTAGCTTTCCTTGGGTTCTCCATTAGTGCAGTTTTAGAAAGAGAAGCATACCATTAAAAATGAATTTTAGAAAGAAAAACGTTTTAGAAATATTTTAGAAAACTATGAAATATTTTAACACTTTATGAAAGTGTTATGTATTTTTCGGATTCATTAATTGGGCTAGTAAAAGTCCAATTTAGGCCCATCCAAGACCTGATAAGAAGGCCCAAAAGGGTTAACCCAGTCAAAGCCCATCAGATGAGACTCAGTATTGACTTTAAAGCCTAGCAAGTTCTTCAGTTTGCTTAAAGGATCTTCCAGCTGGCATCAACAGACCTATAAACACAGCCAGGTTGCAGATCGTCGCTTGCGCAGCTCGTCTCTCAGCGAGCTCGAGCTCGAGACCACCATGACACGTCAGCTCGCTCAGACGCGTAATAAGTACAGTATCTTCCAGAACAGGCAGTTACCAAGTTCAACCATGATTCTCTCTCCGAATATGACAATTGCCCAGTCAAACCATGATTTCCTCATCAGATATGGAGATCAATTCAAATTCAAAATCAGATCAATATTATCTTGAGATAATTATAGTAATTTCCTGATATTATCTAACTATATTAGGAAGTATAATTAATTCATAATTCTTTTCCTTATTTTTCCCAATTGTTTAGGGAATATAATTAATTCAGGATTCTCTTCCTGATTTGCTACAACCAGAATTGTAACACCTCTTTCCCTATAAATAGGGATTAAGATCATTGTAACAGGGACGGACAATATTCAATAATATACTGTCACTCTGCAGAATTAAAGAGACAGACAGTCATGGACGTAGGCCTATTATTGCCGAACCACGTAAAAGTTTCGTGTTCCTCGTTTGATCATCTGTTTCTGTCTTTGTCTTTTCTTGGTATTTGTGCTTTCTCACATTGATTGCAGGTATTGGGCATTGATTACTCGTCGACTGAATTCCAACGTCGACAGAAAACTTTTGGAACTTTAAAATGAATTTATAAAACCTAAGTTTTTAGAAATAAATTGTTTTAAAGAAAAATGTTTTGAAGAAAATGCTTTTCGAGAGGTAAATTTTATAGAAGCTAAATTTAAATAGAAACACTCACACATTCACTGAGCTTTGTAGCTCATAATGTTTTTGGTTTTATGTTACAAAAACCTCCTAGGTGCAGGAACAAAGGATCAGGATACCAGTTCGCCTCAATCAAATTAGATGGGCTAGACAATCGATGATGCTGTATAGTCTCTTTTGTAAACATTATGACTTGGATTTTAATTATGTAATTGTGCATATTTTTTTATTATGAACTAATTTTGTAAAACCTTTTATGACATACGTATGTTTTAGATATTCGAATTATTAAATTATTCTTAATTAGGTATTGAAAATTTATTTTTATAAATCGATAAGAGATGTTATAAGCTTTTAATGTATATGTTAGCAAAGCATTATATCTACGGGTTTGCTCTACGACATCCTTTTGAGTTTGATTAGTTAGACTTCAAAAAGGTTTCGTGGGGTGCCCGACAGGACAACTGGATTCATTAGAGAGAATTCGGGTGAGGCCTTGACACAAAAACCGCAGTTGTCAGTGGATTTTATAAATTTCTAGTTAAGATCTTTTTCATAGTAGTGGTTTGGACTCTTGATAGCATTCTTGTGGACATGACAAATTACATTGTTGTTAGTATTAGTTGGCTTCATACATTTGCTAAGACTCACATATGCTCTGTGTTTTCAACAATAGAGAAAATTCGTGCTCTAAACTAGGTTTTTCGATTATATTTAGCCAAACTTAAAATAAACATAATCGATTTCATGTCAATGAAATTATAAATTCAAATTATATTAAGAGATAATAATAATAATATAGTTTTAATTTTTAACATTTTAAGAACAATTTCACCTAGTATTAAATTTAGTCTACATGTTTTAGGTGTGTTCTTCATCAAGGTGTCTTCTTTTAATGAATTATTAATTTAGTTCTCTTTTTAAGTAATAAGTGTATTCAAGTGTCATATTTATATGTTGTTTTATCATTTTTTATTAGATGACAAATGATGGAACACAAGGAAAAACAAAAGCAATATAGGATCTAAGAACATATGAGATTTGAGTTGATTTAGCTGTTAAACAAGTTCGAGCAAGTAATAAAAATTGGACACATTTGAACAAATAAGGATGAAACAATTTCTTTGAAAATTTTAACAAGAAAACTAGTAAACAATATGATAGAAAACAACTTAAGAATCATTGGGATAATGTGAAAAAAGAATGGCAATTATGAGACTCTTTATTGAGAGGAGAGACTGGAATTGGTTAGGATATGAAAAGACAAACCGTTGAGGCTTCAGATGAATGGTGGATAGCTAAGTTACAAGTAGGTATCATTAGATACATTCTTTAATTATAATTTATATATGTGTCTAATCTAATTATATAATTATAATCTATATACTAACTCAAAAATTATAATAGAAATATCCTGAAGCATCACAATTTCAAACAAAAGGTTTGGAGCATGCCTTCAAGTTAGATGAATTGTTTCGAGATGTTACAGCAACAGGAGCTGGGGCTTTGGCACCAACTTCTGGTTTAATGCCTCCTTTGTATACATATGCATCTATGATAAATGATCATGTTGATGATATAGCTACTAGTTTAGATTCTGATGAGAGTAATCATGATGAGGAAGAAAATGTAGCAATTGCAACAAAACATCACTTGAACTGAATAAAATGAAATTCAGAAAAAAAGTGAAGAAAAGAAATTCTATGGCATCAAAATTATTCAAACAACTTGATGTACTTAGCGAAAATTTCAAGAAGAGGGGTTCATACATTCATACCGATCCACCTAGATATAATGTTCAAGAGATTGTTGTTAGATTGAAAACCCTTCTGGAATGTCAACCTATGAGTCATCTTTTCAAGGTAGGTACTACCCTGTTTATAAAGAAGGCACATAGGGAGATGTCTGTGGCATTGGAAGAACTTGAATACCAAGTTCAATGGTTGAAAGATCAACAATTTATAATAGAGAGACAATGAATGGTTAAAGAAAAATGTCTCTTTTTTGTATATTAACATGCTTTTGTGAAGAATCAAATGTATTATATCTTTTTTGTATGTCACTTTTTTGCATACTGACATATTTTTGTGAAGAAAAATGTCACTTTTTATATGTTGACATACATGAAAAAGATATATATATATCACTCTTTTTGTATGTTGACATACATGAAAAAATTTCTCTGTATAAGAGATATGACATTTTTTGTATATGTAAAAACAAATTATATTAAAATATAATATTATTAATTCTATTATGGCTTTATGTTGTTGAGTAAAGGAAAGTGTAGGTTTCGATGATTTGTTTGATCATAAATTCTATGAAATTTTTTACATGTTAGAAACAATATTGGTGTGGAACATATTGTTGCTATAGACTTGTTGATTTCAATTCATTGTGATATAAACAAAGCTTATTGGTTAAAGCTTGAACTCATAAATATTATTTGGTGTTTCTTGAATATTTAATTTAGAATGGATATAGATTTAGAGGAAGATATGGAGGAAGTATTTGATGAAGCTATAAGATATGGTGCGAAGTATGATGAATTTGTTCTTACAACAACAAGAACAATTGTATAACATCATAATAACTTTCTAGTAAAAGAGCCATGCAGAAATTCTCCTCATACAAGATGGATGTTTATAACAAAAATACTTGAGGGAAATGATTGATGCTGTCATGAGCAATTTCGAATGGAGAAATATGTCTTTGCTAAATTATGTGATAGATTAAGAAGCTATGAATTAACTTCCACTAAAGGAGTTAGGCTTGAGGAGGCAGTTGGTATGTTTTTGATGACTTTAAAGCATGAAGTTGGAAATAGAATTATTCAAGAACAATTTCAATATTTAGGTGAAACTATAAGTAGACAATTTGGAAATGTACTCAACAAAATGATGCTACTTGCTTTTGATGAATTAAGCCACCTGAAGATTATAATCAAGTTCAATATTACATTCAAAGTAATTGTAAATACTGGCCATATTTTAAAATAATGTTATGTATATTTAATTTTCAAACTATAAATACATATACATAGATTTATTTATAAGTAAATTAAACTACAATTTTTTTTTATGGCTATTGATAGGATTGCATTGGAGCTATAGATGGAACACATATTCGTGCGTCACTTCTTGCGAATGAATAGATTCCATATATTGGTAGGAAAGGATTTCCTACTCAAAATATTATGGCAGTATGTGAATTTGACATGTTTTTCACATTTGTATGGCCTGGATGAGAGGGATCTACGGATGATACACAAATATTTTTAAAGGCATTGAGAAACACAGCGCTAAAATTTCCAAAACCACCTAATGGTATGTTATTTTTATTAGTAATACATTTAATTATAATTATTTTTTTACTTTGAATAATATTGTTTCATTGTTGAAATTTAAATTACAGATAGATACTATATAGTTGACTCAGGATATCCAAACATGAAGGGTTATTTGGCTCCATATAAAGGACAATGATATCATCTTCCAAATTTCGTAGTAGTGGTCAACCAAAAGGTATTCAAAAAACATTAACTATGCGCATTCATCATTGCATAGTGTAATTGAATGTAGTTTTGGTGTGTGGAAAGCTCGATGGAAAATTTTGCATCACATACCTAATTATAAGTTTGATAAGCAAGTAGCTATTGTTACGGCTTCAATGGCTTTACATAATTTCATAAGAAGGGAGGCTATTGCAGATGTTGAGTTTGAATCATATGATGAAAATCAAGATTATGTGCTAGAAGATGAAGAATTAAATATTACTTTAATAATATATGAAAGTGAGATGGGTGTTGCTCGTGATAGAATTATAAGAGAATTAATGCATAGATAAATTACCTTTCTATTGTTATCATTACAAATTTATATAAAACTATTGACATAATTTGTATGTATTATTATGCATGAATGTATGTTTAATTTTAATTTAATTTTTATTATTTAATTTATTTTAATAATCAAAGTTTAAGTAAATATAATTAAAAAAATATGTTACATACATGTCTTGTAGTAAATTATTTAGAAAGAACATATATATATAAATAATATATAGTGATAATTCAAAATATTTCAACCAAACATATTCAAAAGCTTTTCTAGAAGGGTATAAAAGTCATATCATCATTAAAATAGATTTCAACAATATACCAACCAAATAGTCACAAAAGTTCTTCTAAATCTAAAAACTCTCTGAAATGTATACTCCAAACAAAATCTAAAAGGCTTGGGCTTCTACTTCTCTTCTTCTACTATCAAAAGTCAAAAGCAAAAACTATCCCAAACAAACCCTAATTATCTTTTTTATAGGGAAATGGTGTACTGTGCTTAAAGAAGGCTAGGCAAATCTTGCACCATGGTATTTAATATGTTTAGTGCCAACATTCATTAATACTTAATATGGAAGACCGCTTTTATGTTTAGAAATAAAAGAGGAATACCTAGCGCCATCTTGCTTGAGATTTTAACTTCTTAGTTCATATTTAGACAAGAAGTTACCATACTTTTTACAAGCTCTTTGCCTTATCTTTCCAAGAGGGTCCACACTGTCAACCTTTGAACGTGGGAATCCAAAGGCAAATAAACAATACTCACCTTTCTGGTGATGAACCAAATTGTCGATCTAAGTTCATCACCAGACTGGCGATAAACTAGAGGTATTTGGTGATGAAACGGATAGCAGTTATAAACCAAATTGATTCACCACTAAATACCTTTATCGTGAAAACCTACCAAAATATTTAATTACAACCTATGCCCCTTAATGACTAAAACACCCTTATCATGAAAACCTAAAATATCCTAACCATTAAAAGCCCAAAATGCCCTTCTTTTCTTCCAAAACCCAAAATGCCCTTACATAAAAAACCCAAAATATCCTTCCTCACATTGTATCTTCTTTATTTCTCATTCACGCTCCAAACCGATTTCACCATCACTTCCTCCTTTTCAGGCCGTTTTCATCCTTTCCAAACCAAATTCATCATCTTTAAATTGATTTCATCGTCTTTCTCTCTAACAAACACACATTCACTCATTTTAGAAAAGTTAGATCTTGAAGATTCTAGGAAAGCTTGAATTTTGAAGAATAATTGAATGTATGTTGTGTATTTTGAAGTTTAAGAATAGGGTTTAGGGTGCTATCAGATTGGTTGATTTTAGGTTAGCTCTAGAAACTTGAAATTTTAGGGCTGTTGAGAACAAAATGCAACTGCCTTTATTCTAAGAAAGGTTTTCAAAAGACATGCCCAAGGTCTTATAGCAACCACATCTCATAGGAAAGGTTTCCCTGAGACTTATGGAAACTTTTCCATAAAACATAAATCACGTCTCATGGAAACCATGTGGGACATGTCTCATGAAAATCTTATAATTGATGTATTATTAATGCATAATATGACATCCATTAAACTTTCAAGTTATAAAAGAATATAAACCTTACATGAATACTATGGAAACCACATCTCATGGAAACCTTTCCATGAAATGTGGTTTCCATGAGATGTGGAACATGTCTCAAGAAAATCTTTCATGAGACATGATAATTGTGTCTCATGGTAGACGTGTCTCATGGAAATCCTAAAATCAGGGCAGTTGCATTTTGTTCTCAAAAGCCCTAAAATTTTAAGTTAAAACCCTAAAATCAACTAATTTAATGATACTCGATATTCTAAATGTAACATGCTCTCCCGGCATCCAGGTAACTCATTAAACCTTACCCCTAGTTACGAAATAGGAAAGTTATTAAAATATTCGAATCCGGATATGTAATTAAATTTTTGTAAAAATTTCTGGATGCGTCAGGGGTAGGTTTATGATTTTGAAATCTTAAAATTTATTAAAATGAACGGACCCGGATAATTAGTATAATACTAATGAGGTTTTTGAAATTGAAATTGGATTTTAATAAAATTTTTAAATGGACGTGAGAGGATTTCGAATACAAAAAATGTATTTTAGGAGCTTGGAAGTATGAAATAATTCAAGTGGCTAGCAAATCGTGTTTAGGTGAATCTTGTAAAGTGTGTGAGTAAAATGGATGACAAGTGGATGGAGATTAAAAGAGATGAAGGACAAGTGTAAGGTAGTTAATAAACAATCAAATAATTAAAATATTATAAGTATAAGTTGAGAAAAAGAAAAAGTTGCAAGATAAAACCTTCACCACATACTTGGTCAACGTCCACTTCTCCACTCAATTTTTTCATTTTTCTTACTTTACCCAAACTGTCTCATTTTCTCTCCATCTCTCTCGGCTTTACTTATACTCTCTCTCGTCTCATTGAGCTCTCTTCTCTTCATCTTTCATTTTCGTCTCTCACGATCTTTCACTCTCACTCACGAGCTTAAGCTTCTTTCGGTTCCCTTTCGTCCTTCTCGCGAGCTCACCTTCTTTACGGTAAACGTAGCTCTCTCTCGGTTCTCTTCTCCCTCTAGCTTGCGGATTCCACTCTCTTTCTCACTCAATCTTTTGATTTTGAAGAGAGTTAACAAGAATTAAGGAAGCTAGCATCAAAGCAAGCTAGATCAAGTAAGAAAATAAGTGAGACAAGCCAAAGTGACTTACGGCCAAGTTAGGAGGGTTGGAGGCCGAGTGTGTTCCATCGGGAAGGGATGACATTCTTGATGAAATAAGACCCATTTAGGAAGGTGGAAGCCATTTAGAAGTGTTTCCAACATTTTCAGAAGATAAGTGTTAGTTTTCGAAAAATTTTGTGAAGTTTTGGGAAAGATTTTCTTTGGTAAATGCATTATTGGGTCTTAGGAATTACCACCTCGTTAGTGCAAAGGTTGGTTTGTGGATGATTGGGTATTGGATTGATTTCGAAAAAAAAAATGAATATATTCTTGTTTCGACCACAAATGAGTATTTTGGTTATTTAAAAATTGTTTCAATTGGTTGATGAAAATTTAGGGAACCTTTGAATGTTAGAATTAGTGTGAAAATCGAAAAGAAATCGTTGAATATTAATTGATTATTTCGTAAGTTAATATATTGTAATCGTTCAGAAACGATATTTAATAGTTGTAAATGAGATTTGCGTTGATTCTTGATATGTTCGAATGTAAATTGATGTGAAAACGTAAAAAGAATGATGATAAGATTATGTGTGGAATTCAGTCAAGTGAGGAAGTATTAGCTCGAAATTTTCATTTAAGTTCGTTCGCGTGAATTTAAGCTCGAATTAAAATATGCATAGCGTTTAAATAATTAAAATTGCCAACGAATATTAAATGAGAGTAATTGAAATTAAAACAAATTAAAGTGAAGTGTTTTAAGATATTTGATTGGTTAAGTATTTCGTTGGTTGATGCGTAAATGTATGTACGTATGAATTACGTTAGTCGTAGCGTAGTCTGAAATTAGATTGCGGAAATTTGTAAATCATTTAGAGGCAAAGTGAAATACCTTGTTGGTTAGAGTAAATAGCGAGCTAGGAATCCAGGTGAGTATCCTAACGAAAATGTTTTGAGATGAGATTATTTCTATTTACATTGAATTTGTAAATTGATTTTTATATGAAAAATAAGTTTTTTCGAACGAGAATCAAATTGCATGAATTACTAAAAGTTTTCATGAAATGTGAGTTTTGAAATGATAAACATGTATTTGAAATGATTTATAGTATATAATATATATTTTGTGATTTCTGGTATTGATAGAGTACCCAAAGATGATGTAAGATTCCTCTTAAGAGACGATGTAGGATTCCACTCCCCATAGGGTACGTTTTAAATTAGCTTACTACTTGAGACGATGTAGGATTCCACTCCGTAGCGATATAGGATTTCCGCTACATAATACCAGACATGTATGGCCTGAGACGATATAGGATTCCGCTCCGCCATACGATATGGCCTGAAACGATGTAGGATTCCACTCCGCCATGCATTTATTTTTGAACACCATGTGAATTGAAAATGACAATGGTTAGCTTGTTTTAAATAAAATTTTTTCGAAAATATATATTGCTATCACTGATGTGTTTTAGTAACCAGAAAAGTGAATAAAAGTGTGCGAGATATTGTGGTACATACATTTCATCATTTGAAAAGCATTTGATAATAATCATTGATAATTATAATTGCTTTTCAAGTTATTGCTTTAAATATCAGTTTACGATATATGTGTATATTACAAATGATTATTCATGTTATGAAATGTTTATGACTCTCGAATTATGTATTTAAATTTCACAACATGATTTTATGCATGAAATGAGTTTATAAATGCTTTTAGGAAAAAAATTTGTGAATATCGGTTTGAATAGAAATGAATGACACTCACTAAGTGTATTTTGATCACCTTAGTTGTTGTTTTAAAATAAAAACCTCTCAGGATCAAGTACAAGTGCAGATGCTCCAGCAGCCGGGATTTCGCAGTCGGGGTAGATAGATTTCTATCGGGTGCAGTTGTGATTTTTTTAGCAATACATGTATGATGTTATGTTTTGTTAAATCATGTGAAATATTTTGTATGTAAATATTTATTTTTTTTATTTATGTATATATTCAAGCATGACATGTTTTGAGACATGAAATTGTTTTTTTAAAATTGATACATGTTCGTGGATAGGTTGTGATTTGTGGAAAAAGGGCCGGAAGCTTAGTAGTTGAGAAAATGAATGATTTTAAAGTGTACAAGTGTTTTAAATGTGATTTTACAGGGTAATATTTTCAAAAAAATAGTTGTTGTGTTGCCAAAACTTTTATAAAATTCTGTTTATAAGTATAAATTTTAAATTGAAAATGTTTACATCCAAAATTTCGTTGGAAAATAAATTTTAAAAAGGGATTTTCAAAATATAATTATAAAAAGGCTTAGTTTCACGGGAGCTTTTCAGCCGTAGGGAATTTCAATTGAAAGACTACCGTAGGATGCTGGGCAGGTCGCCTAGAGAATAGGAGTCAAGACTCGTCACTAAACAACTCTAATTAACTTCTTAAACTTCAAAATATACAACATACATTCAATTACTCTTAAAAATCCAAGCTTTGCCAAAATCTTCAAAGCCTAACTTGTTTAAAAATGAGTGAATATGTGTTTATTGGTAAGAAAGTTGATTAAATCAGTTTGAAGATTATCAATTTTGTTTGGAACTTTGAATAGGATGAAATTGCATTAAAAGGGAGTGATGGTTAAATTGGTTTGGAGAGGAATGAGGAAAAAAAGATATAGAAAGAGAGTAAGGGTATTTTGGGTTTTTCATGTTGGGGCATTTTAGGTTTTTGAAGAGAAAAATGGGATTTTAGGATTTTGATGGTTAGGAGGGCATTTTAGTCTTTAAGGGGCATAGGGTACACTAAAATGTTTTGGTAAGTCAAAAACAAATTCATTTTCGAAAATGAGTTAAAATCAAAATTTCCCTTTATAAAAAATTCTTTTTTGAAAGTGTCTATTTATTATTTTTTATGGATAAAACATAAAAGTAAAAACTATTCCAAAAAAGAGTGTTAATATAAAGAATTGCGATATTGGCACCCCTTAAATCTTGTATCGTATAAAGAACTGCGATATTGGCACCCCTTAAATCCTGTATATACACCCCTTTTCGTATGTTCATGTAAGATTCGGAATTTCACTTCCCTAGGAGAAATAGTGTTTCCCAGAAAAGTAATATTTTCGGATGAAATAGTGTTTCTAGATGAATAGTGATTTCTTGTAAATAGTGTTTTCGAGTGAATAGTGATTTTCGGGAAAAGGAAAATTTCCTCAAGTTTCGTGAAATAAAAATTTTTCGGTGAATAGTTTTTTTGGGTGAATAGTATCCGCGTGGATAGTGATTTTCGAAAAATGGACCCCGGACATCATAAGCTCCAGAATAAGAATTAGAGTTATTAGAAACTGAAACGGAGTAAAAATGAGTTCGTTTAAGTGGATTTTAAAGGTTCCGAATATTTATGGATAAAAATACCCTCATTAAGAACGTTGTGAATTTTAGTGAGTTTATAATCAATTGAATTTTTTTCAAAGCATGGAATTGAAAGTTAAGACGCCCAATTAGAGTATTGCATGATCAAGTTGATGATAGGATGATCATGGAATATTTTTGGAATTTATTGGTGTTAGAGGAGAATTAAAATTTAAGTTAAATGCATCATTAAATGTGTATGAGATGATATGCATCAAAGAAGCATAATCTATGTGCTTGTATGAAGGCCAATGATGTTGTGACATCTTTAAGTCAAAAAAGCAAGTGATTAGTTAATATTGAATTAAGAAATTAGATGAGTTGTTAGTGACTAAATGGATGAGAGTTAGTAACCAATCACATGCATTCATCCATGACTAGTGACATTTGTGTGATTTTAGAGTTAGTTTAGAGGCAATTTAGACATTGTTAAGGCATGAGTATATAAAGTGGAGAGGATTGAGAGCTGAAATGAGAGAACTTTCAGTTGAAAGGAGAGAAAACGTGAGAAGCAAAGCTGAAATCGTGCAAAGCAAGCTGAAACCGTGCATGAGCAGAACCGAACAGCAGAAGAAGAAAAAATTGTAGCCGTGAAGAAGAAGAAGAAGAAGAAGAAGAATAAGAAGAAGAGGAGGAGGAGATGATCTAACCCTTATGACCTCTCAAACCCATCAAATTTCTACAAGAAAAAGTGAAGGTAAGTTGAAGAGAATTTATGTTTGGTTAATGGACTTTTAAAGTTGTTAATTTATATGAGGTTTTGATGAATTCTATGGACTAAATCAAGGTTGATCATCATTAATCTATGCTTGGAAGTGAAGGAAAACATCAAGAAGCTTTGGATCAAGATTTGGAGAGGTAAGGGTTATGGTTTTATAATTAAAGTTGATGAAATTAATTGATTTCTTTGTTTAAGGTTGTAGTTGATTTAATGGATGATTTGTTGAAGTTTATGCGTGATTACTTGGTTTGAGATGAAAAGGATGGATGAAGTTTATTATATATTAGTATGTGATTAAATTATAAAAGCATAGGTGATGAGATTATTTAGATGATTAGATGAAGTTATATGTGAGATTGTATGGTGATTAAAATGAAACTTGAAGAGAAGCATCAAGTGAGTAAGTTGTTGGATATATATATATATATATATTAGTGTATGGATCATTGTGTTGTTGCATGTATTTAAATTGATTTTAATATTTGAAGAAGTGGTATAAGGTTTGGGAATGAATTTAAGTTGATTGGAATTAAAAGGATGTGAGAAAAATGGAAATTGGAAAAGGTTGGGTGTTAAGGTGTTCAATGTAAAGGAATGACTCCTAAAGTATTATTCAATCTTTTAATGTATTTTGATGATGGTTATAAGTTATTTGAGTACTTTAATGCCAAAGGAATAAATTGAAATGGATGTGAGAATATTAGTTGGAAAGTTGATGGAGTTGTGAATTTATTGAGTAAATATATTGAAGGATAAAGTAAATGATTAGTTAGTATATTTTAATTGAAGAATTGTTGAAGTGATTATGATGTGTTTGATTCCTTTAGCACCAAAGAAATTAATTGAATTTGATATGAGATTATTAATGGAAGATAAGGTAAAGTGGTGAATTTATTGAATATATATATATATATATATTGAGTTAGATTAAGTAATCAAGTGGCAAATTATGTATTGTATTTAAGTAGGTGAGTTGTTGAATATTTGAATGAGTTTAGATTCAAAAATTTTGGATTAGAAAGTGATTGGAAGGCTAGCCAAGAATATGGTGTTGTTATGTATTGGTGCATGAAATTTTAATGAAGTTGAATTGTAGCGTATTTATGAATCCTAAACCAAGATTTTGGTTGGATTATAATGTAGGAAAATCTCAAGAATCAAAAGGAAGTGTTGGAGGAGTGGTGAAGTAATTGGAAGTGAATAGTGAGTGGTTTTATTTTATAAAGTATTTATGAATTTATTATATGAAAATTGAGTTATTTAATTGTTGTTTTAGTAAAAGAGTTTATTATGTGATTTTAAAGTTATTTTAGCATGTTACATATTTTATATGAAGTGCATGAATATTTTTATTAAATTGCAATTATGATCATTTGAGTATTAAAGTAATTTAGTATATTGAGTAATTATATTCGAGAATTATGCATGCTAAAGTTATTTACAGATAACAAGCTTCGGCCTCAGAAAAAGTAAAGTTTCATTTCAAGTGATTAAAGAAAAGAAAAGCAAGATTTTTTATTATGAAAAGATTTTAGATGCCTTTGGTTTACCCTAGCCCCCAAGAGATTACCGGCCGAAGTACTGTATACGTGTATGGCAAGAATAGTTGGGAGAGTCAATCACTAACTTGGGGGGATTGAGTCGAGTCTATGAGTCGCTCTCTGCATGTATATGGTAGCGTAGGTCTGCCTGATGTTGGGAGGGGAATCGCGACCCCAAGAGTTTCCCACATCTGCGACTACGCCTAGTAGCATTCCCGAGCTCTTGTGGCATTGAGAGATTCTGTCACAATGAAGCTAAGTTTCCCTGGGTTGCCTTTGGCGAGATAAAAGAGAAAAGCACGTCAATAGACGTGAAGTTTATAAAAATAAAAATTATTTCCAGTTTCGAGAAATAAAGAAAGATTTATAAGAATTACTCAGTTTTGTAATTTTAATAAACTTATAGAAAGAATAATAGTTTATAAAGTATTTTGGGAGGATGTATACATTTTAGAAAATGATGATTTAGTTGAAAAAGCTATCCACTCATTGAGTTTTATACTCACCACCCTATTTTCGTATTTTATAAAAATTATCTCCAGGTGCAGGAACGAGCCGTCAACCAGAAGAGACTTTACTGGATGCGTAAGTGGCCCGACGCAACAACATCACTGCACAAGTTTAGTTTAAAAGTGTATGTCATGAATTTCATGTAACTTTTGGTGAATATTTGTAAATTATATTTTGGATTGTACATAGTATTTTGTATTTATAAAACTAAGTTTTTGATAAATTAAATTATATATTTATCTTAAATGAAAATGAAGTATATTTCTGGATTTTAAATTGAAAAATGTTTGTGGTTGGATTGTAGAAATGATTTAAGGGCCTAAGGCCCAGTAGTAGAGAAATGTTTGTTATAGAAGTGTTAAATTTTGAAATTTACAGCGTGACATGTTAGAAAAACAGTTGTTACACTGCCTAAATTTTTTATAAATCCGTTTTATAAATGTTCAAAATAAAAAAGAAAAATTTTCTCACGTTCCCGCATTAACAGAAAGTTTTCAAGTGTCAACGGCGTAGCTTTACGGAAACTTTCCAGTTTGATCAGATATCTGCTGGAGGGCTACTGTAAGGCGGCCGGCAGACCTAGTAAGGAAAGGGGCCTGTCAGTTCACCCTATTACTCTTTTTTAAAATATTAAAAATTTGTAATTACACCTCATAAATTACTAATATGTCATTTTCTATGGATATGTTGAATCTGCTGTGAGAAGGATAAAAGCAAATCCATTTTGGAGAAGAGTGGAGTAGTTAAGGAGAAGTGTGTGTGGTTTAGAGATAAGAGAGATGATGAATCGAATAGTGAAATGGTTGCTATGTTTAACATTCTTGTTTCTGCTTGTCACTTGAAAGCTCTTTATTTCTATACTTTTCCTTTAATTCCAATTCTCCAAATGTAGTCGATGATATTATTACTAATAGATTAAGAAGAATATTCAATTATAGAATACTAGGATCCAACAATAAGCACTCAAGTGTCGTGGCAACACCACCACCTTATCATTCCCACTCTTATCCACACCCATCCTCATGTCCTTGACCAAATGTCGACCATTATCATCAACTCTCTATTAAAATGTTTAAACTAGAAAATCATGATCAAAGCATAATCATGAACTGAAAAATCATAACAATCATAGTAAAATCTTGCAACTCTAGAGTTAGGAAGATCATGATCAGGATAGTGTCGGAATTGGAAGAACTACCTCCAACTGGAACACAAGTGGTTGAAGCTTGGCTGTAGCCAATAGGTTGGTAGTGAGCTAGGTTATAGCAAAGGGTGGCTACTGGTGGTGTCGATGTAGACATCACTAGCGTTAAACAAGAATAAACACACCAGAATAGAAGATATTTGAAAAACAAAATATATCTAACTAAAATAGAGCATGAGAAGAACAAGTTTTATAAGCTTTAGGGGTTAAGGGTAGTGTTGAAATTTTAAATAATTATATTTTGGAGGCGTACATACAATTTTAAGGGGTGGAAATATTACCACTCTAGTATAAAGGTGGTAGGCAATAAAATAAAAAAGGGCAGGGAAAGAAGATGGTCCATGGAGGATGAGAGGAGCGGCGGTGGTGACATGGCAAAATTTGCACCAATCCAAAAACGAAACGTGAAAACACGGCAAAAGTCGCGTTTAAATTTTGAAAACCCAAACTCACTCATTCACGTATAATCTTTCGTATTAGTATCATAATAATAAAATAGTATATACTCTGTGTCTGGTCACTTATTCGTGCCTCTTTCTCTGTAGCTTATGTATACACGCAAATATTCCCCATAAAATTCCTGATTCGATCCGCAAAGACGAGTAGTCTTGTTTTGTTGAATCAAGAATCCTCCCACAGCGAACTATCGATTTCGAATTTGATGGACGACAACAACAACAGCAAGGACAAAACCACCACCACCGACGACAACAGCGTGGAAAGAGAGCAACAGCAAGAAGAAGAAGAGAACCCTAACAGCGACAATGGAAGTGAACAAGAATTAGGACCTGAAGAAGAAACAAGCAACACAAACACATCAAGAGGAGGAGGAGGAGGAGGAAGTGGAAGAACTCCTTTCACTAATCTTAGTCAGGTCGATGCTGACCTGGCTCTCGCCCGAACCCTACAAGAACAGGTAAAATTGTGTTTGTTTGTTTTTAAATTAAATTCAATTGAATTAAAATTGTTTGATTTGGAGTAGGAGAGAGCGTACATGATGCTGAGGATGAACACGGACGGGAGTGATTACGGAAGTTGGGAAGGTGGCAGTTATTTGCATGATGATGATGATGAAGAGGATGGCGATGAGGAGGAGGATGAGGATCATTTTGATGCCACTGATATTGATGATGATGATGATGATGATGATGATGATGTTCATATTCATGATGATGATGAGGATGAGCAAGAGGATCATCATGTTGACGACACTGATGCGTTTTCGAGTGACGAGGCGTATGCAAGAGCCTTACAGGATGCTGAGGAGCGTGAAATGGCCGCTAGATTGTTGGCTCTTGCTGGAATCAGTGATCGTCAGTCGTTTTTTTTTTTTTTTTTTTTCATAACTAACTCTCCTCTTTTTTGTTATTTTGTGTTATGTTTTTCCGATTTTGCTTCTGTTTTTGCAGCAACGCAAGTTGAGGACCCTGACGATCATGCTGCGAATTCTCAGGTATTCGTTTCTTGACTGTTTCCATAGATGAGTAATGTTGTAAGAATTGGATATACGGGTGGTCTTGATTGGGGCAAGGCGAGGCATTACTTGAAATACTTGTCATGCTTGCTTTTTTTAATTGAATAACCAGCCTACTACTCGTTGTAATTGTTTATATGTTTAGAATGTTTTGTCTTTTGCCTAGGAAGTGAACCTCTTTTTGGATGGAATAACTGGTGAATTTTAGGTAAAGCTTTCGGAGATAGTTTAGAGGCTTTGGGCTAAGCAGCAGTTGCAAAGTTAATATTTGTTAGATCAGTTAGATGTGGATAAATGAACTGATTTTAAGGGTACTTTAACATTGTATGCATGCTTATTTGACTAAGAGGTCGTGTTTTGATCCCGGAAAGGCCCCTGTTCTGTTAATTAATATATGTTTGCATCTGTGTTTGGATATACTTGTCTGTTTGTGTGTGACCTGAAGGCCAGTCTTTACATCTTGTCCAGCCCTGTGCTTGATGAACCATGTACAGACTGAAGCCTTTTTCGCTCAAATTTTCAGGATGGGCTGGATTCTTTATAATTATAGAATAAGTGTAATTCAATGAAGATTTTGGTACAATCATGATTGGTTCTATGTTCATATGGTTGTATGTGTGAACACTACAGTATGTGTTTTTTTTAGAAAATGCCATATAATTATCTTCCATAGATCTAAACTTGATTGGTGCTGTCAAATTTCTTGGATGTGTGCCAAGTTTCTGATGCTATAATCACGAATTTTTGATTTACTGTTGCAATGAAAATCTTGGCAAAATCATGACCGGTTTCCATGCTCATATAGTTATATGTGTGTACACTAAAAAGTGTAATTTAATGAAAATTTTGACACAACTGTAATTGGTTTCTATGTTCATATAGTTATATGTGTGTACACTCTGATATGTAAATTATAAAAAAGAAAATGCCATACCATCGTCTTACATAGATGTGAACTTGATTGGTTTTGTCAAATTTCTTGGATGTGTGCCAAGTTTCTGATGCTTCAACCACCAGATCTTGGATACTGTTGCTGTAAAGATCTTTGCACAATCATATATGGTTTTTGTGTTCATATAGTTATATGTGTGAACACTAAAAATTGTAATTCAATGAAGATTTTGGCACAACTATAATTGGTTTCTGTGTTCATATTGTTACATGTGTGAACGCTATAGTACGTAAATTAAAAAAAAGTGCCATATAATCATCTTGCATTGATGTAACTTGATTGGTGCTGTCAAATTTCTTGGATGTGTGTCGAGTTTCTGATGCTACAATTACCAAGATTTTGATTTACTGTTGCATTTTTAAGCACTTACAAAGGTAGCCTCCTGCATTGCTTGTGTGCTTGTCCATATATGAGTTTGACAGATTTGGTACTTAAGTTTGCCCGTATATGTGGGCTTGGCTCACGCTTGGTTGAAGGCCATGTCTGTTGTTTCTGGGGGCTGCAGTGTGTCTCACTTATTAACTCAAACTATATACTGTGATATTACTATTTTTATGCCCTTTCCTATCTTTCTGAACGATGCTTAATGGGTTTAGATTTCAACATTGAAGCTGTTTCGATGGTTAAGGATCAACACAAACAACTGCTTTTGAGGGTTTTCTTTAATTGTTTTGTTCTCAAGTTTTAATGGAGTTTCCTTACAATTGAGCTGTCTGTAAGTAATCTGAGTTATATGTTGGATTTTCAGATGATTAAATGTAATCTGAAGTCTATGTTTGTTAGTAATTTTGAAAAGTAGTTTACAGGTGAGATCTGATTTCAAGACCTCTTAGGTTGCTATAAGAGACCTAGCTAGCTAATCTAGGTACCATCCTTTATTTAAAAAAAAAAAAAAAAGAACTGTTTCAAATGTACATTTGGGAATAGTTTTTGTTTTTTATCTAGTAGTTATCAGCGGTCTTGAATGTTCTATTTGGTGTTGTTAAAACACTGGATGTGGAAGCAGCATGAGTGAATAACACACTTCATATTACGAATATTTGACTTGATAAATTATAATATATATATATTTTTTTAGGGTAAAATATAAATGTTAATAGAGTATTAAGGTTCTTTAGGATCATGCTTGGATAAACTGACAGAAAAGAATTAGCTGGTAACTGTCTGTGTTTAACAGAAAATAATTGGTGGAAAATCTGTCTTGTGAGATACCATTTTTGTGTTTTATGGACTCTAAAATATGTACAGAGGAACTGGTGCTGTAAATGAACCCTGTTCATAATAAACATTTTGCGTACCCAATTCTTGTAATTCCAATTTTAGTTCTTAAATCGGTGCTCTTTTGTCATTATAGATTTTCGTTTTTTTCCCCTCATTTGGTGTTTGTATGCAAGACAGCTAATTAGGTTTGCAGTAATGAGTTTGTGCTTCAGAGTCACTTGTTTGTTTGTGGTTGTCCTTCTGATGATATATCATCTACTTGACCTAGTATGTATTTAATGAAGTTCTTGTTGATGATTTTAACTACAGACATAGTTATCTAAAAAAGATGTTTTAAATATCATATTGTTGAATCTGAAAAGTTAAAACAGTTTTCTTCATCTAGACCGCTATTTGGTTGACAAACTGTCTTTTTTGGTCAGTAATTTCTGTTAATTGTAATCAAACACTAATTGTTTGTAATCCACTATAAGAATTGTTTCCATGGTTAGCAACTTGGTGTGACACATTTTTATCTTTTTCCGTTATCTTTGATTGAGCTTTCTAGAATTCTCATGTTCACCATCTTTAAATTGATATCTTCCATCGCATTCTGTGTTTGTGTGTGTGTCTCTCTCTCTCTCTCTCTTATGATAGCTTCCATGCTTTTCTTGGTTCATAATATTTTTTTGGAGTTTTTGAATCTGCTCTTAGTTTGGCTGACTTCACTTGGATTCTCAAGGCATTACTTGAAATACTTGTGGCTTCTTTTTTCTTTTTTTTAAAAAATTTTTTTGTTTGCCTAGGAAATGAATTATTTAATGATGGAATTACTGGTAATCTACATGGAATGTAACCTTCTATATACCTGAACAAATATGTAGACAAAGTAAGTAAGGCTCTTGGAGACAGTTTAGAGGCTTTGGGATGAGCAGTAGTTGAAAAAGCAGTATTTGTCAGACCAGTTAGATGTGGGATAAATGAACTAATTTTAGGGGTATTTTAACGTTATATTCAAGCTTATTTGACTGAGAGGTCATGTTCTGATCCTGGAAAGGCCTCCATTCTGTAGATTAAATATGTCTGTATTCATGTTTGTATCTACTTGTCTATTTGCGTGTTGCATTGGTGCTTTCAATTGCATTTCCATATGCAATTTTCATTGAAATCTATTTCAATTTTAACAAAAATTTATAGAAAAAATAATTTGAAAATAAAAGTAATTAAAATCTAACAAATGTTGGCGGCCAGTCTTTGCATCTTGGCCAGCCCTTAAAACTGGCACTGATCTGTATCAACAATGTACAGGCTGAAGCCTTCTTGGCTCTATTTTACATGCACACACGCATACATGGATGCTGGTCTCTATGTTCATATGGTTACATGTGTGGACACTACGATATGTAAATTTTTAAAAAAATGCCATATAATCATCTTGCATATATGTAAGCTTGATTGCTGCTGTCAAATCTGTTGGATGTGTGCCAAGTTTGCAATGCTAGAATCACCGAGTTGTTGATTTACTACTGAAATGTTAAGCACTTACTACTCAGTAATGTTGCCTACAGCATTGCCTATATGCTTCTGTATGTGAGTTTGATGGATTTTGTACTTAAGTTTGTTAGGGACTGGATTGTAATAAAATTTAGTAATGAACATAGATATTAATTGTTATATCATAGCTAACCAATGGGAAAAACTTGCTGAGTTTCCCATTTGGTCCTTTGGGTTATCCCTATTTGGATTTTCTTGCGTTTATTGTCTATAAAATTATATGGCCATTTAATTTGCTGATATATTTGTTTAGCATATGCAATTGAGATTGAACTACTAACATAAGTATGAAAAACTTGCTGAGTTTCCCATTTGGTCCTTGGGGTCATCCCTATTTGGATTTGCTTGCGTTTATCGTCTGTTAAATTATATGGCCATTTAATTTGCTGATATATTTGTTTAGCATAAACAAGTGTGATTGAATTACTAACATAAGTACTTGTTCTTTAATTTTTCAGGTTCTGTCCTTTATTTTACTTTTAGCTCTATAAACTGTCCATTAGTTATTATGCTTTCTAAGAATTTTTCTGTAAATTTGTATGGCCACATTTAAGTTGTTTTGGTTTCTTTTGCTGCTTTTATTCTAGAATTTAGCTACCCGTGCCTGAGTAACACATTAATAACCTGTGCCTTCTACTATTTTTCGTTTGGAATAAGTTTATTTTAAGTATTTGAACGCTATCAAAATTAACTTTTCTTTTCTTATTTGGTGTCACTGATGTGTTCCTTGTGAGCTAGAATAAAATAAGAACTGGTTTAAGGCTTCAAACGTAGCCCCAACACCAATAAGGATTACAAAAGAAGCTTTGCAGCATAAGTTTGCAGTAGGTGTAAATCTTTGATGTAGTTATGATATTTTGTTACCTTTTACCTAATATAAATTTTAGTAGCCTGTTGTAGGATATGCAGACTCTTGATGCTTGGAGACACTTGCTACTAATTATGATGTTGATAGATCGGGAGCCTTATATCAAACTAGTTTCTTAAATAGAGTATTATCACCATTTGATTTTGTTGAAAACACTGTTAACTTTATGGTTCCAATTGTGGATAACAACTGGATGGTTATCTAATTTCTTAATCGATCTCATTGATTCTTTTTCTTATTAAGTCATCCATATATTTAAAGAATTATGGTTTAGCATACATGCCAAGTCTTGAAAGTTTCCAAGACAATACTCCAAAAGAGTTGCTTCGGTAATTGAAGATCTTTCACATTACTCTCCCTAAGCTAATATATAAAATAATTGGGCATTTCCCTCAAAGCAAAAAGTTAATAGAAAACAACTAGTCAGCATGGGGATATGGCTATGTAGCTTTTGATTTCTTTATCATATTCTTCTTTTTTATTTTTTTTATATTTTATTATGTTTGTTCGATTATGGTGGGATGTTTATTTTGATGCATCTCTTGTTCTAACAATTGTAATTAGGTTTTATGAGAGACTAGTTAGAGGATCTTAGGTTGCCTAGTTCTATTGAAAGTCAAAGTTTTAGCTAGTTTTCGTTTATCTTTTTAATTTCATTTTTATAATTTTAGCACACACCCAATCCATACACCAGCACAAATGAAATAAATCCCCTTGCAGGGGTCGTGTGAGGTTAAATTTCCTAGATATAGTGTTTTAAATGCTCAGAGCAATGGGTGGAA
Source organism: Litchi chinensis (assembly GCA_019925255.1). Classification (NCBI taxonomy): domain Eukaryota; kingdom Viridiplantae; phylum Streptophyta; class Magnoliopsida; order Sapindales; family Sapindaceae; genus Litchi; species Litchi chinensis. The sequence goes on from CM034474.1 coordinate 21,403,385, forward strand.
GGTGGTTCTTGTGAGAAGTTTTTAGGATTTGGCATCTCATAAGATGAAGTGTTGAACTATACCTTAATTAATAGCCACTTGCCTCCTTTTAAGAAACAATAAATAACTACTTCCCAGATCCTCATGGTGTGGATTTAGTTCTCATCATTTAAGTTTTTATTCACAATAGAATCACATTTGAGCCTTGAATGTGATATAACATTATGTGATTGCCTGTAATTACTTTCTTGTTTTTATTCCTACCTTAGCTTCTTATCTGTAGTCTTTCCATTTCCTTTTTTGAATAATGATAAGCCTTTGGACCTTCGATAAAATTTATTGCTATATTTGAATGATCAGAAATATTTTGTTTTATTGTAATGAACTTGTAATTGCTAAAACTGCAAATTCAGTACCATCATTAGCCTGGAAGGTTCCTCTAGACAGGAGGTTCACCTTTCTGTAATCAGAAGGATGTTATTAGTGAAACATTTCTTGTTACAACAGCTAGCGCAGTCTCGAAATTATTTTACATTTAGAAATTAATTTAATTTTTTCCAGTAATCTTCTAACTATCTGTTATGTGCGTATATATAAGTTCCTGTTGTTCAAAATGCTTGTTTTCAAATTGTGTTTTAGTCTTTTAGGGTAGTATAGTTAATTTTGTCCTACTCGTTTAAGGTTTCTAATTTTTCATCTCATGTGCTTTTGCATTTGTAGGACACTTGGGAAGAGATTGATCCGGATGAACTTTCATATGAGGTTAGATTGGCTTTCTGTCATGCTGTATTCTATGATGCTTTGTTTTTGTTTTGCTTCTTATAGCATTATTTAATCATCTCAGGAATTGCTTGCACTGGGTGAAGTCATTGGAACTGAGAGCAGAGGCCTGTCAACTGATACAATTGCCTCATTGCCTACAGTAATTTACAAGTCAGGAAGCAGTCAGAACGGAAGCAATGATTCGTAAGTGCAACTGGTGTACTTTTTAATGTTCAGCTCATGGTTGTGCAGTGGTGAAATGCTTAGCTTGTGTTTCAGGTGTGTTATTTGTCGTTTGGATTATGAGGATGATGAGACCTTGACACTGCTTTCATGCAAGCATTCGTACCATTCGGATTGCATAAATAATTGGTTGAAAATAAACAAGGTACATTCTTGAGTTTTGAGTTTTTCCTGTTACATAAATATGTTGTTCAATGTAATCCTCTAAAGTAACTTCATGTGTAACTGTCTTTCGATAATTACTTGGTTTCAGCCTTAGTCTTTGCTGTTCCATTGAATTTCGGACCTTATAAAAAGCATGCATTTATCATAGTCCTTAGTTTTATTGAAATTTTCTTCTGCTGTAAAATTTTTCTATTTATGATCTGTTTGATGGGTGGTTTTGAAATTGTGTAGCTTCCTATCGTCAAGTATAGTCTCATTCATGTGCTAAACTGTTGATGTTCAGCCTTATATAGATAAGAGCTGTGGCTTGGACTGCTCTTGCTTACTATTTTTAGTGTTTTTAAATGCAATTGTTCCTATCAAAATTGGTGTAAATTGGTTTTTCAATCTTTGATGACTAAGTGAATATGAAATAATGAAAAGAAGAAAAAGGGGTTTCTGCAGGGATAAGTTTAAAGCGACATTGCCCTTATAATGTGGGGAGGTGATTTATAGCTAGCATGTAGATCAATGGACAATGTGGTGATCACGTGCTAGTTATTAATTATTTTGTCATATCATTTGGGCAATGTAGCATAAATTTAAGTTCTATTACACTTTAATATAGTTCTATAAAGTTTGATCTAGTGCATTGAGCTGAATGAGAAAAAACTTCTCAATTTTAATTTTGAATTGGGGTAGGCAGCCTTGATTGACGGCCATTTTTATTGTTTCTGGGGCAGCAGTGTGGCTTACTGGTTACCGCAAACTATGTACTGGGAGATTACTACTTTTATGCCTTTTCCTAACTTTCTGAACAATGCTAGATGGGTTTAGCTTTCAACATTGAAGCTGGTTGGGATGGTTGAGGATCAGCATATACAATTACTTTTAAGTGTTTTAATTGTTTTGTTTTCAGGTTTTAATGGATTTTTCTTAATATTGAGCTGCCTGTAAGTAATCTGGGCAATATATTGGATTTGCAGATGTTCAAAATTTTTCTGTTCTTGTCTATAAATCTGGAGTCTATGTTCAAAATTACTTTTGAAAATTATTTTATGGGTGGGATTTGATTTCAAGACCTCTTAGATTACTATAGGAGACTTAGCTAGCTAATCTAGCGAGCAGTCTCAAAAGGGAAAAAGAAAAAAAAAAATTGAAAAGGGTTTCCAGAGTGCAGGTGGTATGATAGTTTGTGCACGTGTGAGTGTGTGTGTTTTGTTTATTATCTAGTAGTTGTCAGTAGTCTTGAATGTCCCATTTGGTATTTGTTTGTATACAAGACAGCCTGATTAGGTTGTTTGTAATAAATAAGTTTGTGCTTCAGAGCCACTTGTTTGTGTTTGTTTGTAATGTATCATTTACTTGATCTAGTATGTATTTTATGAAGTTCTTCTTGATGACCTCAACCAGATAGTTGCATCTTGAAAGTTAAAACACTGTTCGTCATCTAGAACACAATTTAGTTGACAAACTGTCTTTCTTGGTCATTAACTTCTGTTTGTGGTAATAAAAAAACTAGTTATCTGTAATTCACTACAAGAATCGTTTCCATAGTGGAGAACCTCGTGTGACATTTTAATCTTTTTTCATGATCTTTGATTGAGCTTTGTAGAATTCTAATTGAGAGCTTTATAGAAAATTCTAATTGTCACCATCTAGAAATTGATCTCTCTCTCTCTTTCTCTCTCTCACAATAGCTTCCTGTGCATTTCTTGGTTCACAATGGTAGAATTCTTATATTAAGAGATTGCAGCCAATCCACTAATTTACTTTTGTATCAATATATTTTGTTCAATCAGCATATATATTGATGATGACTGCACTGTAACTGCAGGTCTGTCCAGTTTGCAGTGCAGAAGTTTCGACCTCTGGAAACAGCTAGTATCACTATCCATGAAGCATTCTCTTCCTACAAAGACAAAATATCTTCCCTGCATAAGTTCACAGAGAGTGATAATCATAGCTCTTTAATTTGTGGACCAAATTGTTCCTAATGGGTAAACACAACTCTGCTTGTACCAATTCTTTAAATGAAATATTTGTACACAATCCATTTGGAATTAATTTATATCTATATGTGGATTTCTTCGTTGTTCAACAACATACCTAGCAGCTAGATTTCTTTTTTATTTCCGTTAATGTTATAATTTGTAACTCCATCTTGGTTTTGCTTGTCCCCTAGTTTAGTTTTAATTTTCTTTTGGAATCATATCGTATCGGTTGTTACTTGCAAACTTTTTAGGGGATTGAGGATTATCTCGTTAATAATTATGTTGGTAAAAGAATCCTCAAGAGAAGGGAAACTGTTTTACGTTGCATTAATTTATGATGTGATCTTGGTCAATTTAGTACGGATCGGAAAAAACTGGCCGGGTCTGGGTGATGCCCATGTCTGGCTGTGCACCGGGGTTTTGTGGATTTGGATTATATCCTCATCCGAGGAAAACTAAGTTATCATGAACCAGGTGTTAACCCCCAACAGGTCGGGTTTTAGATTCGAAGACCCTAATTATTTATTTATTTATTCCAATCACATATGGGTATTTACCCATGTGTATTACTCCGTTTGATCCATAACTTTTTATAAATACATTACTTTAACCTTTTGATTAATGAATGGTTTGATCCATAACTTTTTATAAATACATTACTTTAACCTTTTGATTAATGAATGGTTTGTCTTTTACATAACGGCATTGAGGTAATATCATAATTATTTATTTTGATTGATGAAAGGCATGTGGCAATAATTTTAAATTTTAAATTTTGTAAACTTAAAATTCTTTTATATTATTTGAAAATGCTAAATTAAAAAGGAAAAAAGAAAGAAAAATGATAAATAAAAATGTCAAAGTATAGTCAATATCGATTATCACATGTTATGTGTATTTTTCGGATCAAACAAATGGATTGATAAAAGTCTGATTAAAGCTCAACAAAGTCCACCTAATATAAAGGCCCAGATATCAACTCCAAAGTCCAGCGAGCTCCACAGCTCACACCAACAAGCTAGTTTTACAGTCAGGTTATAACTAGTATGAAGTTTGCTTCGTGCACAGCTCACTACTCAGCGAGGTATAGTTCGAGATCGCTCAAAGCAGTGTACAGCTCGTTCAGTGACCAATTAATACAGAATCTTCCAGAATAGGTAGTTATCTGATTCAATCATGATTCTCTTACCAGAAATGGAAGTTAATTCAAATTTGAATTTAGTCAATATGATCTCGAGATATACGGAGCAATTTCATGATTTTACTCTAATAAATTACAAAGTATATTTATTATGAAATTCTTTACCTGTTTTAATCCTACTAAAAATTGTAATGCCTCTCTTCTCTATAAATAAAGGCCTGAAACCTATTGTAACAGAGATACAAATAATAATATACTGTCATTCTGCCAGATTAGTGAGAGACAGTCGTGGACGTAGGCACACTCGCTGAACCACGTTAAAAATCTTCTGTTTTCTTGTATTGTTCTTGGTTCTTTGTTGTATTTTTCTTGCTTTTCGTGTTTTCTTACGTTGATTGCAGGTATTGTGCATTGAATTCTCGTTGATCGGATTTCAATGTCGACATTTTAGCGCTAGAAGGAGGGCTCAAATTGCAATATTTTTCTTCTCAACTCTTCGATTTTTGACAACATGATAAGAACTAGAACAACCAAGTATTTTGGAGATGATGACCAGGTAGAGAGCCACATGAACTAGCCACAACAGAACATGCAACCTGTGGAAGACGAACCCATGCATGCAGTAGGCACGTCCCATGGCCAGACAGTCAGTGCTGCAGCAGGTATGTCGCCCTTTTCTCCTCGCCAACCAGTTCCAATTGCTCCAATGGTTGAAGGGCAGCATGTGTGGTACCAAAGGTAAGAAACGCTGGAAAACACAATCAAATAGCTTACAGAGGCTGTCAATATATTGGTGCAGGCTCAAGCACAAAACGCACCTAGGATTGAGGTTGAAGCACCAAGGCACGTGTCCCAGCAATATGAAGCAATGCAGGTGCCCGAAAGGCCAGCAAGGGAAACGCCACGACTTGCCGGCTCAGCTCGTTCCTCTAATGTGCACTCTAGAGCTGGAGGTCACCCTGTCCGCGAAGAAAGGGAAGTCCCGCGCCCAGCAAACCTGATGGTAAGGTTGAGCCAGGATGGAAGCTGGTGGGTAGAAGTTGGTCATGATAGAGTTCGAGCTGTAGCTCGGCATGTGGACGAAACGGATGAGCGACATGCAAGATCCTATCGGCTTGGAGGCTCGTTCGGAGGTGACGAGAGTATGACCTAGAACACCCTTCCCCAGGTCGCGTTGCGACTACAAGAGGAGAAATAGGCCCCGAGACTCGCAGATGGAGGAACTTCTTCAGAGGGTCCAGCAACTTGAAGCGCGACCTGGCGCCTCAAACCAGCAAGAGCGTTATGGGGAAAGAACTTCATTTGCTAAGGAGATTGAGACGCAACCTCTCCCTTCGAAGTTCAAGATGCTGAATATTCAGCAGTATAATGGGGACAGTGACCCCTATGATCATCTTGAAGCCTTTAATGTTCAGATGGACCTGTAGACAGACAACCCGATGGTGAAGTGTCGTGTATTCCTAGCTACTTTAGGGGATATTCCGTGGGCCTAATTCAAAAATCTCTCAGCTCGCAACATCGGTAGTTAGGAAGAATGTCAACAGAAGTTTGTTGGCCAATACAGGGCATTGAAAAGGTAGCTCGCTCCATCCTACCACCTAACTACCATCTTTCAGCATCAGGGTGAGTCATTGAAAGATTATATCACCAGGTTCAGACGCGAGGCCGCGAATGTTGAGAATCCATCAGACAAGAGTATATTGACAGCGATTTCAGCTGAGTTACGCAAGGTTGGGAAACTGTATGAGAGCATTTACAAATCCCCAGTGAAGGATTTGAAAGAGTTCTACGAGCGAGTTGCGAAGGAGATTAGGTGGGAAGAGACCTTCGGCCTGAAGAAGTCCAACCAGAAGAATGAAACAGGCAGTTCCAGTCAGACGAAGAAAAGAAATAATGGCAGGAACGAAGGAGAAAGTAGAAACAGTAGCTCAAACAATCAGATTGCTAAAAAGGCAAGGAGAGAGCCAAAGAGTGAGCGACCTTAACGTCAAGATCGTTATGGAGGTTACAGTGTCTTGTCGGATTCACCGGACAGGATCTTCATAGCAGAAAGAAACAAGGAAGATTTCAGAAGACCTAATCCTTTAAGAGCCTTTGTTCAACATAGAGATTGTAGTAAGTTTTGTTCCTATCATAATGAGGTCGGACACAATACTTTAGATTGTTGGACGTTGAAAGACGCCATTGAAAAGTTAATCAGGAGAGGTCGCTTGAGAGACTATGTGGTGAGACCTATGGACTCGCGACCTTTACAGCAGCCAGCACAACAGCAGCTCCAGCGAGCTTCCGAGCCAGAACATGAGCCTACGATAAGGACTATTTTTACAATTCATGGTGGCCCCCATATCACAGGTGCTTCAAATAGGTCGTATGAGAGATACGTCTAAGAAGCAAATCATACTTTTCAGGTTAGTGGGTCGGAGGGACCTATAAAGAAGGTAAGGACGACCTCGGATGAAATTGTGTTCACTAATGAAGATGCTAGAGGTGTGATTTGGCCTCACAATGATGCACTAGTCATTCGAGCTAAGATCAGCAACATGAAAGTGCGACGCATCATTATTGACACTGGAAGCTCGGTGAATGTGATGTATAGGAGCTGTTTTGATCAGATGGGGCTAGGAACAGAGCAGTTGAGACTGTCCCCAGAGCCTCTTTACGACTTCACTGGAGATGCTGTTGTATTAGTAGGCCAGATCAAGTTGCCACTTACTCGTGGGGAAGCAGGTCACCAAGCTACTGTGTTGGCGGATTTTCTGATCATTGACTGCCCATCAACATACAATGTGGTTCTAGGGAGACCTGTTATGAACGAGTTGGATATGACTACTTCAACTAGGACCCTTGTAGTTAAGTTTCTAACCCCCAATGGTGTTGGATGTGTTCAGGGAGAACAATACTTAGCAAGGCGATGTTATAAAGATGTTGTTAAGATGGATGTAAGAGGAAAGAAAGTGAATGTGGTTTCAGGGGGCGAACCACGAGTTATGACTGAAAAGGGGGTTAGTCATGATTTTGACCCTCGAGAAGTAGATGCAGAGCGAGCTACTGGGACAGTTGCGGAATTGGAGGATGTTCAAGTTAACGAGGTAGATCCAGAGAGGTGCCTGAAGCTGGGAAGAAGTTTAGCTCCAGAACTGAGAGCCTAGCTTGTTGACTTCTTGAAGGTAAACTTGGATGTGTTTGCATGGAATCACGAAGACATAGTGGGGATAGATCCCAAGGTGATGTCACATAGACTGAATATTGATCCCCATCACAAGCCAATTTGTCAGAAAAGAAGAGCAATGACAGGGGAGCGCTACCTTATATTGAAGAAAGAGGTAGATAAACTACTGGCCAATAAGTTTATCTGAGAAGCTTACTACCCGACATGGGTCGCCAACCCCGTGCTAGTGAAGAAGAAGAATGGGAAGTGGAGAACTTGCATCGATTTCACTGATTTGAACAAGGCGTGCCCCAAAGATTGCTTCCCCTTGCTAAGGATAGACCAGCCCGTGGATGCAACGACTGGCCACGAACTCCTGAGCTTCATGGGTGCATACTCGGGCTACAATCAAATCCTGATGAACCCCGAGGATGAAGACTATACCTCATTTGTGACAGATCGCGGCCTATACTGCTACAAGGTGATGTCTTTCAGATTGAAGAATGTAGGAGCAACCTACCAACACTTGATGAACATGATGTTTGAAGAGCAGATTGGGAAGACCATGGAGGTCTACGTGGATGATATGTTAGTAAAATTCAAGCAGATAGATGATCATGTGCGCGACCTAGAAGAGATATTCCAGATTCTGAGGAGCTACCAAATAAAGCTGAATCTGCATAAGTACGCATTCGGAGTAACCTCTGGGAAGTTTTTGGGTTTCATGGTGAACAGTAGAGGTATTGAAGCTAATCCGGAGAAGATCAAAGCACTGGTTGACATGAGGTCGCCTACCAAGGTAAAGGATGTGCAAAGCCTTAACGGTCAGGTTGCAGCATTGAGCAGGTTCATCTCGAAGGCAACAGATAAATGCATTCCCTTCTTTGATGTCCTTAAGAAGGCAAAGAACTTTGAGTGGACCGAGAAATGTGAAGTAGTAGCCTTCCAGCAGTTGAAAGAGTATATGGGGCGAGCTCCACTCCTTTCTAAGCCCAAAGAAGGAGAAAAACTGATTCTGTACTTGGGAGTGTCTTAGCAAGCTTTAAGTGCTGCATTGGTGAGAGAAGAAGAAAAGATGCAGCTTTTAGTGTATTATGTAAGTGAAAGGTTGCAAGAAGCTGAAGCCAGGTACTCGCAGATGGAAAAACTCGCTTATTGTCTGGTGCTCGCATCGAGGAAGCTGTGACCTTATTTTCAAGCTCATACGATAGAAGTCCTCACCCAGTACCCACTCAAGTAGGTTCTTTAAAAAACTGACACCTCAGGTCGCCTACTCAAATGGGCAGTGGAGCTCGCACAGTTTGATATCGAGTTCAAGCCGAGAACGACTATAAAGGCTCAAGCTTTGGCAGACTTCATTGCATAATTTACCGGGCTCGCAAATGAAGAGGCTGAGTCTTCTGAAGGACTCACCTGGGAATTGTATGTTGATAGGTCATCTAGCGAGCAGAAGGTCGGAGCTGGAATATTGTTGATTAGCCTTGAGGGCTATAAAATCCTTTGTGCTCTAAGGTTTGGTTTCCAGGCTACAAACAATGAAGTTGAATATGAAACATTGCTTGCAGGATTACGTCTAGCTAGAGAGATGCGAGCTGAACGACTAAGGGTTTTCAGTGGCTCGTAGCTCGTGGTTTGCCACATTCTGGGGGAGTATCAGACCAGAGGACAGAAGATAGCTATATACCTCCAGAAAGTTCATGAAATGCTAAGTGCTTTCCAAAAGTACGAGGTGAAGCAGATTCCACGAGCTCAGAACTCGTATGCAGATGTAATAGCTTGCCTGGCAATAATTTGAGATGCAGACTTCCTAAGGGCGATCCCGATGAAGTTCCTACCAGCTCCAAGTACAGAAGAGAAGAGTTTAGTGATGACCATAACTGTACAGCCTGATTCCTGGATGAGTCCAATTTTGAATTATTTATAGGATGGAAAGCTGCCAAATGATAAGTTGGAAGCACGTCGCTTGCGAACCAGAACAACTAGATATTGCATCTACGATGATGTGTTGTACAGGAAGGGGTTTTCAACTCCACTTTTGAGATGCATTGATGGCCGAGATTGTGAAACGGTATTAAGGCAAATACATGAAGGCCATTGTGAGAACTATACTGGGGGACTATCCTTAGCTCAAAAGACACTTTGATAGGGTTTCTACTGGCCCACTATGAGACAGGACGCCATTGACTTAGTGAAGAAGTGTGATAAGTGCCAAAGGTTCGCCCGGGTTTTGCGAGCTCCACCAGCCTATCTTTAACAAATGGTGAGCCCGTGGCCCTTTTTAATTTGGGAAATGGACCTGATCGGACCTTTACCAACAGCTCATGGAAGATGCAAGCACGTCATGGTCGTAGTTGGTTATTTCACCAAGTGGGCAGAAGCTAAGGAGCTAGCAGAAATTTCCATGACAAAGATTGAAAAGTTCATGTGGAATAATATCATTTGTAGGTTTGGGATTCCTCAACAGATCGTGACAGATAATGAAACTCAGTTCAGTAGCGACCAGTTTCTCAAGTTCTGCAACGACCTAAAAATCGTAAAGAGCTTCTTAGCAGTGGACCATCCATAAGCCAATTGTCAAGTTGAAGCCGTGAATAAGATCATAAAGTAGGCCTTGAAGATGAAGCTGGAAGTGAAGAAGGAAGCGTGGGTAGACGAGCTTTAGAAAGCGTTATGGGCCTACAGAACTAGAGCTCGCAGCACCACAGGCGAGACGCCCTTCTCGATGGTGTATGGATCTGAGGCCATGATCCCTGCAGAACTAGAAGTTATCTCGCAACGTAAAGCGACCTTTAATCTAAAAGACAACGACCAGCTGCTAGCCACAAACCTTGATCTACTTGAAGAAACAAGGGAAGTAGCACGACTGAGAGTGGTAGTCTATCAGTAGAGGATCGCGAGGTACTACAACAGGAAAGCTCGAATTCGAAATTTCAATTAGGGAGATCTGGTACTACACCTTATTTTACCTGGAGCTCAAAAAGCCAGCGATGGATCCTTAGGCCCAAATTGGGAAGACTCCTATATTGTCAAAGCAAACTTAGGACATGGAGCATATCGTTTAACCAACATGAATGGAGCTGAGGTCCCTCGAGCTTGGAATGTTGGGCATCTTCGTCCATATTATCGATAACCTTTTTGTTACATGTAATTCAATCTTATTATAGTTAATGAAAGCTCCAGTTCTCTCATGACGTGATATTGATTACTCTATGATTCATGAATTCAAATTTCACTAAATTAACGGGTCCCGTGATGATTAGCTCGCTGCTATGCTAAAAATAAAAGAGCTTAAAAAGCAGGCGAGGTTAAGTAACTTTGTATAGCTTACTAAAAATAAAAGAGCCTAAAAAGTAGGCGATGTTAAGTGTCTGCATAGCTTGCTAAAAATGAAAAGAGCCTAAAAAGCAGGCGAGGTTAAGTACCCTTACATAGCTCGCTAAAAATAAAATAGCCTAAAATGCAGGCGAGATTAAGTATCCCTACATAGCTCGCTAAAAATGAAAAGAGTCTAAAAAGTAGGCGAGGTTAAGTGCCCCTACATAGCTTGCTAAAAATTAAAAAAAGCCTAAAAAGCAGGCGATATTAAGTGCCACCGCATAGCACGCTAAAAATGAAAAGAGCCTAAAAAGCAGGCGAGGTTAAGTACCACCGCATAGCACGCTAAAAATGAAAAGAGCCTAAAAAGGAGGTGAGGTTAAGTACCACTGCATAGCTGGCTAAAAATGAAAAGAGCCTAAAAAGCAGGCGAGATTAAGTACCTCTACATAGCTCGCTAAAAATAAATGAGCCTAAAAGGCAGGCGAGGTTAAGTACCCCTACGTAGCTCGCTAAAATGAAAAGAGCCTAAAAAGCAGGCGAAGTTACGTACCCTTGCATAGCTCGCTTACAATAAACGAGCCCAAAAAATAGGCGAGGTGACGTACTCCTGTTTAGCTCGTCAACATTTCAATATGGCAAGTAAGGCTTCAACCTGTTACTTATACCAAAAGATTTTGGCTGTTGAGTTAGGCAATCAGTTGAGTTATTATACCATATTTCGAGCAAGTTTATATTACCACAATTAGCTCGCAAGAAATCTCATAACTTACAAGATAAAGACATGAAATGTATTATAGCAAACACAACAAGTCAAACACACTCAACAAAAATTATGTAATGAAGAAAAAAATTTTCATTGAGTTCGAAAGTTCATTACAAATTAAATGAATTACAAAAATTTCAGAAAAAGCAAAATACAAGGCCAGCTATAGAGAGTCTGGTTCTAAGAGGGAGTCTTCACTGGATGATGAGTTGGGGAGTTCGGTAACACCAGTGGGATTAACTTGAGAGGTCGTGTCAGGCCTATGCACTGTCAAAGGAACAACGTTAACTGGAGATGAGGTTGTCTCTGCCTCGAACCTTTTCATAGCTCGAAGTCCCTCATCGCCAAAGATGGAAAAATCGAATTCCGGATGGGACGTCCATAACGTGTAGAGGAAGTTTATCCCCCTCCTTTCCTCTGCCTCGTCCCTAGCCTCAGCAACCTTCACTTCTATGTCTTGAAGGAATCCCTCTTTGAAAACTATGAACTCTCTGCAAGTGTCACGTGCGTGTCGCTGGGCAGCCTCCAATTACTGCTCAGTAGTTCAGCTTGTTTCTCTGCAGCCTCAGCTCGCTGTACTACGGCCTCAACTTGTTGCCCGAGCTCCTCGATTTGTCTCTCTGCAATTCCAGCTCGTTGTTCGGCCTCCTTAGCCCGTTGTGATGCAGCTTTTGAAAAGGATAAGAAGAAATTTTAAAACCACTTCAAAGTTTTTCAATGATAATAACCTTTCTAAACTTGTTGATACTAACAAAAAGAAATGGATTATATGTAGGGAATGTGACGGTTTTGACCATATATGGTTAGAATGTGCCAATACCCTGAAGAAGAAGTCTAAGGCCATGAACATTAATTGGAATGATGAAGATTTCGATAATGGCGGTGATAATGATTTGGTATGACAAATTGCATGAGCTTTTTCTACAGTTAATGATTTTGTTATGTAGGATTATGCAAGGAATATTGCAACATCAAGTTTCAATGTTGTAACATCTGATAAAGATATTGAAATAGAAGCTAACTGCTCAAACTTAGAAGTAGATCAGGAATCATTCTAGGAAGCTTATCAAAAGCTTATGACCAGTGGTTGGGAGTTTGTTGTGAAAACCAGTCTCTCATAAAAAAGAATGATGTCATTGTTAAGTCTAAAGAGATTGTTGAGTTGAAATTGCAGAAACTTAAATCCTTACTTGAAAAGAAGGAGTACAACATTTAAAAAATTTCAAGTGAGCTTGGAAGAACTCAAAAAGGCATGAAAATGATGACTTTGGGAACTAAAAGACTAAATGAAAATTTAACAATAGGGAAACCTAGTGGTAGTAATCATTTTGGATTTGACTATAATACCGAGAAGTCTTAATCCAAAAAGGTGTGAAATCTTCAGTTAGTGAGACTATGGTAGCACCAAAACAAAACATTGTGACATTGTAATGTCAGGTATGCATGGTGCAACATGTGCTCAACATGTTATGATATCGGGTAACATAACAGAAGTGTCAGGCAATAAAGTTAAGTCATGTAAGTTTATTCCTACATGTTATTTCTGTGGTGTAAAAGGATACAATCAGACCTAGATGCATGCCATGTTGTATTGGCTTAGAAAAGGCTATCCTAGACAAACTCCAAGAGTTAGATTGATTTGAACAATAACACTAGGAAAGTATGGATTAAAAAGTCTAATTTGAAATGTTACTTTACTTTGTTGTGTATAAATAAATGTTCTGTTGATTTTTGCTATTTTGACAATGATTGTTCCAGATGCATGGCAAGTGATAAAAAATATTTGATGAATTACAAGACTGTATCAAGTATTAAAGTAACTTTTGGTCATGAAGCAAACAGAAGAGTTCTTGGTCAAGGAACTCTCAATGTTGAAGGATTACCAAAGCTTGAAGATATGCTTCATGTGGAAGGGCTTAATGCTAATTTAATTAGCATAAGTCAAATTTGTGACCAGAATTACTTTGTTAACTTCACTCATAATAAATGTCGTGTTATGAATCGATCCAACCAATGTATATTAGAAGGAAAAAGATTTGTTGATAACGTTATATCTTGTGTCATTTCTTAACATGTCATAGTGCATCAAATTCTTACACTAATTTATGGCTTGACAGATTAAGTCACTTGAAGATCATATCTTTGACTAAGCTTCTGAATATAGGTGCTGTTCATGGAATTCCCAAATTGAGCAAAAAATCAGTAAAGATATGTAGTCCTTGTCAACATGGAAAGCAGGTTAGGAGTTCACACAAGAATGTTAAAAACATTAGAACATTAGGTGTGTTGCAATTGTTGCATATGATTTTAATGGGTCTTATGCAAGTGGAAAACTTGGAAGGTAGAAAATATGCATTTGTTTGTGTGGATGATTTTTTTAGATTCACATGGGTTGATTTAATAAGAGAAAAATCTAACACTTTTGTTGTGTTTAAAAAGTTGTGTGTAAATCTAATCACTCAAATAGAATATAAAACTAAAAGAATTAGGAATGATTATGGTAAAGAATTTGAGAATTCTAGCTACATTGAGTTTTGTGATAGTCATGAGATTTCCCATGAGTTTTCTACTTCTAAGACACTAGAACAAAACGATGTGATGGAGAGGAAGAATATGACTTTATAGAAAATGACTAGAGTTATGTTAAATAACAAAAAGGCCACCAAAAGATTTTGGGCAGAAACCTTGAACACAATATGTTACATAAGCAATAGAGTTTAACTGAGACTAGGTACCTAAAAAACTCCCTATGAGATCTCGAAAGGTAAAAAACCTAACTTGATCTATTTTCATGATTTTAGGAGTGTGTGTTACATTTTAAATGATAGGAAACAATTTGGTAAGTTTGACTCCAGAAGTAACAATGACATTTTCTTGGGTTATTCAATAAATAGTTGAGCTTATCATGTTTACAACATGAAGAACTCATACTGTTATGAAGTCTATGAATGTGGTTGTTGATTACAGTGCTAATTTTGTAGGGAATACTAAAGAGGAAATTATGGTCAACTTGATGGATGATGAATTTGTCAATCAGTTGGGTGTTGTGATTGGATCTGACCAAATTGCAATAGAGATGGACAAGGTTACAATAGATGATTCTAATGACACAACATTACAATAATAGAAAGTGAGAACAACAAAAGAAGCCTCAACCAGTGTGGCTTAAAATCCTAAGAAACCTTCCTTTAGGATAAAAAGAGATTATCTAGCTGAGTCTATTATTGGTAAATTAGATAAAGGTGTCGTTACTAGGAAAATGAATGTTAATGTTATGTAACATATATGTTTTAATTCCTTGTTTGAACTAAAAATGTGAGTGGAGCTATTTATGATGAATTCTAGATGAAGGCCATGCATGATAAGTTAGAGCAATTTACTAGAAATGGTGTCTGGACACTTGTGCTTGGACTTTAGTATGTTAATGTCATTGATACCAAATGGATTTTTAAGAATAAAACTTATGAGTTTGGTAATATTGTGAGAAACAAAGCTAGGCTAGTTGCTCAAAGATATACTTAGGTTTAGAGGATTGATTTAGATGAAACATTTGCTCCTATTATTAACTTAGAGTCATTAAGATTGTTGCTTACTATTGCATGTGTTATTGGTTTCAAATTATTCCAAATGGATGTTAAACAACATTTTTGAATGAAATTCTACATAAGGAAATTTTTGTTGAACAACTTAAGGGTTTTAAAGATCCTCACTTTTCTAATCATGTTTTCAAATTGAGAAAGACATTTTATGGTTTGAAATAAGCTCCTAGAGCTTGGTATGAAAGACTAACAATTTTTTTTTTTTTTTTTTATTGAGAAATGATATAAGAGAGGTAGAACCTTGTTCATCAAACACTTTGACTTTGTTCTTATCATTACATAAATTTATGTCGATGACATTGTATTTAGACTTACCTCTCAATCTAAAGTGTAGGAATTTGTCAAGTAGATGCAAGAAGTATTTAAGATAAGCATGGTAGGAGAGCTAAACTTTTTCTTAGGTTTAGAAGTTAAGCAACTTGACAATGGGATTTTTATCTCCCAAAGTAAGCATGCTAAAAACTTGGTGAAAACATTTTGATTGGAAAACACCAAGTTTGCTAAAACTTCAATGGGAATAACTATGAAATTGTTGAAGGATGAAGATGGAGTTGATGTTGATTCAACACTTTATAGGAGCATGATTGGATGTCTATTGTACTTGACAGCAAACAAACCTCATATTAGTTATAGTGTTGGTGTGTGTGCAATATACCAGGCTAAGCCAAATGAGTCACATGTTGCAGCTATGAATAGGATACTGAAATATATGAATAGAACAGTTGAGTTTGGATTATGGTATACTAATGACTCCAACATAAATCTTACAGGTTTCAATGATGCTAATCGGGCAGGTAATGCAAATGATAGGAAGAGCACCATTGGTGGGTGTTTCTACCTTGGAAATAATCTGCTGGCATGGCACAACAAAAAACAAAATTATATTTCTTTTTCCATTATAAAGGTTGAGTACATTATTGCAAGTAATTACTATACCTAATTAATATGGATGAAACAAATGTTGGAGGACTATGATATTGTTTCTAAGACCTCGACTATGTTTTGTGATAATATAAGTGCCATTAATATCTCAAAGAACCCTGTTCAACATTCTAAGACTAAACATATAGACATAAGACATCATTTTATTAAGGATTTGGTTGAGTAAAAGCAAATAGTCTAGGAATATGTTGAAACTGACAAGTAACTTGTAGATATTTTTACAAAACCCTTGGATGCTTGTAGGTATGACTTATTAAGGAAGTCCTTAGAGATTTCCTCAATATGATTTGGTTTGTTTTTGTGAATAATATGAGTTTCTTGATAGATTTCTCTATAAAATTTAACATATTTTCTCCAAGAAAAAAAATTAAAGGTGAACTTATATAGTTGATTTCATATTCTAACTTATATAGTTGATTTCATATTCTTACATAATGCTTGTTGTTTGGTTGAAAGATGTATTGGTTGATGTCTATTTTATAAGTTTTCCTTAAAGCTAAGCATAGAGGAACTTTGTTAATTGGATTTTCACAATAAAAACTTGGAATGATCCTTTGTAAGAAAAGTGTCAAATGCTCTTTAGGTCCCATGTTAGAAAAGAGCTATCTTCACTGATGTGTGAAAGCTAGTCATAAGTAATTTGAGCCTTTGTATCACAAACTAGTCATGAGTAATCTACGATGAAAGAACCTTAGTGACAGTGTGAAAACTATCTAACAGTGGGAGATCATTTGTAAAGCCCAAGATTTTCTCTATTTAAGAGAAATAAATTTTTTCTGATG
Source organism: Litchi chinensis (assembly GCA_019925255.1). Classification (NCBI taxonomy): domain Eukaryota; kingdom Viridiplantae; phylum Streptophyta; class Magnoliopsida; order Sapindales; family Sapindaceae; genus Litchi; species Litchi chinensis. Next base: position 21,420,200 of record CM034474.1, read on the forward strand.
AATAGTAATTTTATGTGAATAGAATTTTTGATAAATAGTATTTTTAAGTGAATAGTGATTTTTGGGTTTGTAAAACCTATAATTTATTTTTTTTAAGAGAAATAAAATTTTTTCTGTGAATAGTATCAGTATGAATAGTGATGTTCGGAAAGCAGATCTCACAAATCAAAAGTTTCAAAATCAGTACTAGTATTAAACGAAACTAAGACGGATCAAAGATGAGTCCATTTGAAGAGTTTATAAGTGATCCAAAGTTTACTGGATGAAAGTACTCTATTCGATTTTAGTACTGTATATAGTATTTATGAAATAATAAAATAATTTTAAGTACCTGGACGTGCAATTGAATTTTAGCAAAATTTCAAGATAAGACTGGAGATGATTTTATTTGCAAGGTAATAAAATAATTTAAAGTGGCGGGATCCGGAGGTGTAATCGAATTTTAATAAAAATTTCAGATATAAAATTGAGTTATAATAAAATTTTTAGATGGATCAAAAACGATTCTGAATACAAGAAGGGCATTTTAGAAGATTAGAAGGATGAAAGAATGCATACATGACAAGTGTCACAGAAAGAGAGAATGAAGGCTTGTATGAAAGCCATGTGTCAACAAAAGAAGATAAATGTTTGAAAAGTGGCAAAACAAGGTTGACCATATATATATAAATGAAAACAAACAAGAAATCAAATGCAAGAGACAAGAGATTGCATTCGGTCAAATTGGAGAACAAATAAGAAATCAAAGACAAGAGAAGCCATTCGGTCTTGAGAACAAAGAAGAGAAGTGTTCTGCCGTGAAGAAGTAGGAGCACAATAACTAATTTAGTGGGTTTTGGAAGCTATTTTTAAGCAATCTCAACAAATGCAAAAAGTGTCCTCGGTCAACTAAGGGAAGAAGATAGTTCTGTCAAGAGGAACCAAAGGAGATAGCTGCTGTTTTGGTTAATTTGGAAGCCATTTTGAAGGATTTCAACACTTGCAAATGTGGTATACAAGCCTAGGAGTGAAATCCATTCATTTGAAGTTAGTTTAAAGAGGTAAGATTTAACTTTTCATGAACTAAATTGAATAGATGTTGGATTTATGATTTTATGTTTGAGTTTGAAGATTTATGACTTTAAAATGATGGGTATTGAGATGCATGTGAATTTGGTGTGAACTTCGAAAGAAAATTTGTGGTGGTTGTGCATGAAAGTCATGACCAAAGATGGGTGTGATGGTTTAATTTGAGTTTGATTGTTTTGCCATGAGTTTTGGGTGATTTTGATGTAAATTCAACTGTAGAACTTGAAAGAAATGTGATGT